>CM065591.1:226871272-227391638 GCA_033119425.1 Bufotes viridis | reverse complement strand
TCTTAGATGGAGTCACTTTTTGGAATTTCTATTCTAGGGTGCATCAGGGGGGCTTGAAATGGGACATGGTGAAAAAAAAACAGTCCAGCAAAATCTGCCTTCCAAAACCCATATGGCGTTCCCCTCCTTCTGCGCCCTGCCGTTTGGCCAAACAGTAGTTTAGGACCACATATGGGGTGTTTCTGCAAACTAGAGAATCAGGGCAACCCAAATTGAGTTTTGTTTGGCAGTTAACCCATTTTTCCAGTAATAAAGTAAGGGTTAAAATGGGAAATTTTCCAAAAAATTGAAATTCCAAAATTGTTTCTCCATCTGCCATCAATTCTTGTGAAACACCTAAAGGGTTAACAAAGTTTGTAAACCCAGTTTTGAATACCTTGAGGGGTGTACTTTCTTAGATGGAGTCACTTTTTCGGAATTTCTATTCTAGGGTGCATCAGGGGGGCTTGAAATGGGACATGGTGAAAAAAAAACAGTCCAGCAAAATCTGCCTTCCAACACGCATATGGCGTTCCCCTCCTTCTGCGCCCTGCCGTTTGGCCAAACAGTAGTTTAGGACCACATATGGGGTGTTTCTGCAAACTAGAGAATCAGGGCAACCCAAATTGAGTTTTGTTTGGCAGTTAACCCTTGCTTTGTTCCTGAAAAAAATGATTATAATGAAAATTTTTCCCAAAAATCAAAATTCTGAAATGTTATCTCCATTTTCTATTAACTCTTGTGGAACAACTAAAGGGCTAACGGCGTTTGTAAATCCAGTTGTGAATACCTTGAGGGGTGTAGTTTCTAAAATAGGGTCATTTTTGGGTGGTTTCTATTATGTAAGCCTCACAAAGTGACTTCAGACCTGGACTGCTCCATAAAAAATGGGATTTGGGAAATTTCTGAAAAATTTCAAAATTTGCTTCTAAACTTCTAAGCTATGTAACATCCCCAAAAAATAAAATGGCATTCCCAAAATGATCCAAACATGAAGTAGACATATGGGGAATAAAAAGTCATCACAATTTGCAAAATTTTTTAAATTTTTGGTAAATTGGGTATGTTTTTATGCAAAAAAAATTAACCTTTTTGACCTGATTTTAGCAGTGTCATGAAGTACAATATGTGATGAAAAAACCATCTCAAAATGGCCTGGGTAAGTAAAAGTGTTTTAAAGTTATTAGCACATAAAGGGACAGTGGTCAGATTTTCAAAAAATGCCCTGGTCCTTAAGGTGAAATAGGGCCTTAAGAGGTTAATACTCCATTGCTATCTGGGCTATGATTTCCAATGGTATCCATTGACTTCCATACTTCAGGACACGCGAGATTGTCTGTTTTGTGTATATTGGAACTGTGTGTACCCAGCTTGGAGTGGATCTTTTTGACACCCCATCAATATTCATGTGTATTGGAACTTTATGTACCCAGCTAGGAGTGTATTTCCATTGACTGCCATATTTCAGGACACGTGAGATCTTTTGCTCTGTGTGCATTGGAACTCTATGTGATGGGCTTATAAAAATATGTTGCTGTCCCCTTGCTTATGGACTGTAATAAAGTTTAAAAGACTCTGAGATGCGATGTTCTGGGACACTGGAATTGGAGACAGTGGCAGACTAAGCTCATATGCTCTATCGGGCGATGTCCGTCTCTGAGAAGTCCATTTGTTATATCTGCCACCTGCCTCCCCCTGTCTTGATTGATTATATTGCCTATCTACCTTTGTAGTAGGGAGACTTTGCAATCAAAACCACCAGAGATCCACTAGAGAACTTGTGAGCACAAACCCTTCCTCTCTTAAAAACTAAGCCTATAATCCAAAATATTATCTGGGGAAAAAAAGGAAAAAGAGAAGAAAAAAAATAAATAAATAACTAAATAAAAAATGAATAAATATAAAAAAAATGCCTCCAAAATCCCAGAACAGAAAGTCGTTGGGTGTTACATCGCCTAAAGGAGGTACAGTCCGTAGCCCTATGACTCAGCTTGACAAATATCTTAAATCTCCGCCCCCTCTAAGTAAGACCAGGAGTAATCAGAGACAGTTAGTACAGGTGGAGGGTCGTGATGAAATCGAATGTCAGCTAAATAGGGTAGGAGTAGCCATGCATTGGACGTAGATAATCAAATGAGCAATATTGACCTGAAATTGGCTGGTATACTGGATGCAGTTAAAATTACTGTACCAATCAATCATTAAGTACCTTGACGACCACGGTAGCAGCGGTACAGATTGACATTTCAGTTATACGAGACAACCTCATTAAAATGAGGCAGCGTATAAAAGAGAATGAAGTTTTAACGGCGGAGTTGCAGAAAGAAACTAAATTTATCAAAAAAAGGATTGAAGAGGTAGAGGTGGATAATAAAGCTCTGAAGGATAAAACGGCCGATTAGTTGGCTTTCCGGAAGGAGTAGAAAGAGACGATTCTACGGGTTTTATACAAAAATGGCTACTTGATAACATAGGAACTGGAGAAATACTCTCAATATTTATAGTTGAACGAGCACACCTTATCCCTATCAGAAAACCGCCATTAGGGTTGGTTCCTATGCCTTTATTAATTAAGATGCTAAGTTCTAAAGATTGGGACTATATCTTAAGACAGAAAAGAGAGATGCAAACGCTGAAATATAATGATTATAATATTGAGATATACCCTGACTTTTCCAAAACTACGCAGGATAAAAGAAGAGAATATAAGGATGTTAAGAAGAGATTAATACAAGCGAATATAAAATACTCTATGATGTATCCAGAGAAACTCCGTGTTATCTATAAGGACGTGGTTCAATTCTTTTCTAATCCAACCGATGTTTCAGAATGGCTGGAATTCAATAAGATAGATGTTGAGATGTGCTGATGTAATATACAAGGAGGTGTTGGGAGGTTGGTGATGGAGGGGAGGCTTAAGGTTAGAGAGGTTTTTTCTTTTGCTCATGGGTCAGTATACTGTAGATGGGTAGGGTGGGTCGGTGGGGGGGATTAAGGGTTGTGGGAGGGTTATTTCCGCTGGGGCCACTGGAATCATTAGTGGCCGAGTCCTTTCTCCCTTTTATTTTTTATTTTATTTTGCACTATAAAGGAAGAATATTTTAAGAATTCTAACCTGGAATATCCAGGGGTTTGTGGATAGAGTTAAAAGGTGTGCGGTCTTTGACTTAGTTTCTAGACATTTGCCGGCAATAGTGGCCTTGCTAGAAACACATTTATCATATGAAAAAGCTGCAGCCTTAGGAAGAAAGAAATGGGCCTCATATGAATATCACTCTTACTTTTCCACATACTCTCGGGGTATTAGTGTTTATGTACATAACCAAGTAGATTATGATCCAATAGAACAATTAATTAACCAAGAGGGACATTACATCTTTCTCCACTGCTATTGGCATGGTCAAAGGAGTATCCTCGCATTTATATATATTCCACCACCCTTCTCGTCTACTGTGTTGGGCAAACTGATGGATTTCATCTCTGTGAGAGATGAATGCCCGTTGCTGGTGATGGGCGATTTCAACTTGGTCATGGATGTAAGAATAGATAGTAAATCTGCCATCACTAACTATGAACAAAATTCTAGTTCAAGTACTGTATTGTACAGAATATGTAAAGAGATTGCATTAGTTGATGTATGGCATTTTTTGTATGGCAATAAATAAGTGTATTCTTGTTTTAGCAACACATATAAGTCCATGTCCAGAATTGATCTTGCCCTCACCAGTGCCGGGTTTATCGACAGGGTTAAGAAAATTAAATATGAAAGTCATGGCATTTCTGACCATTCCCCTGTTTTGGTGTTAATTGATACTTTGAGTAAAATTAATACAAACAGGAGTTTCAAGCTCAACCACCACTGGATAGCATTATTAGGTGATATAGATTTGATTAATACTGAGATTGAACATTTTTGGATTAGTAATGCTAATTCACATGGTTTGGGATTCGCTAAAGGTATATCTTCATGGTTTGTATGCTTACCAAATTAAGACACAAAAGAAGATATTTGCGCAAACACAAAAATGTTGAGGGAAATATCAGTCAGCTAGAACTGGAAATTACGCATGTAAATACTTTAGAAAAACAACAACAATTTAAAAATGCGAGAGAGGAATACAAACAATATTTATATAAAAAAGCCCAAAATAAAATCTTTATTCTAGGTCAGAGAAACTTTAGTGAATCCGGGAAACCAAGTAGATTACTGTCTACATTAATAAAAAATCAAAGAGGGAGTAATTAACAGTATTAAGTCTGGCACGGGGAAAGTCCTACCTGACCCTGAGACTATCCTAAGGGAGTTTACTACATACTTCTGTTATATCAGGCAGGGTCTGTAGATCATGGAGAGAAAATGGATCAATATTGAGAACCCTGAGCTTGATAAACAAGACACTGAATGGTTAAATAGACCGATTTAACTAACAGAGTTACAGTCCACTTTGAGATCTATTAAGGGCAATACATCTCCAGGGGCAGATGGTTTCCCGTTTGAGTTATACTGTAAGCACGAGGGAGTTATATTTCCTCGATTGATCCACAATTAATAACATCATATAGACTGATCTCTTTGCTGAACAGAGACTATAAAATTCTTGCCAAACTCTTTGCCAATAGATTAAAAACTGTAATCCATAAAACCATTCATGTTGATCAAACTGGATTTATCCCTAAAAGGAATATACAGGATAATATAAGGAGAACATTCCTAAATATTCAGTTGGGGGAGGGGAGGACCGCTCCATCCTGTCTTTAGACGCAGCTAAGGCGTTTGACAGGGTGGAGTGGTCCTTTCTTTGGAGAGTGATGACCCGAATGAAAAAGGGTAGTTATTTTTCTGGATGGGTTCAGCTTTTATATCGGAATCCTGTATTGAGAATTAGAATTAATGGGGAATATTCATTGCCTTTCTCCTTGACACGAGGAACACATCAGGGATGTCCCCTTTCCCCATTGCTCTTTTCATTATTCCTTGAATCCCTTGCATGTAAAATTAGAGCAGATGAGGAAATACTAGGCTTTGGGTGTGAAGGAGACACTGACAAAATAAGTGCAGATGATATTCTGTTATTGCTGAAAAAGGGATATGCCACCTTAACAAGTTCAATATGGATTAAAGATATGTTTTTTACTAAATTTGAGAGTCTTTTTAGTGAGCTAATACGAGGCCTCAAACGGGTTAGAATTAAACTACAGTATTTATACAACAATGAAGAAGCAGGAGGACTTTCCCTCCCCTTCCTTAAAGGATACTACAGGTGAAACTCAAAAAATTAGAATATCATGCAAAGTTCATTTATTCCAGTAATGCAACTTAAATGGTAAACATCTTTTATGAAACCCCAAAGTCACAATTTTCAGGTACCCTTTGCTCAGGGGGTATAGATTAATTAGCTGATTAGAGTGTGACACTTTGAGCCTAGAACATTGAATCTTTTCACAAAATTCTAATTTTAAGCTGCATTAATGCAATTCCTTTTAATTTGCATTACTGAAATTGTTCTGGTTCTGACCCAATAGTCAGGCTAAGTTGATGTACTGCTCCGAATTGGTATTAGATATTAGGCGTACGCCGAGAGAAGAGAGAAATCACACAGACTGTCACAGGGAAGTCAATGCCAGATGTTCTGTTTAGTGCACGTCATACATGGGTTTATATAGAAGAAAAGAGGAACTTAATGACTCAACTACTTTATCTCATTGTCACATTACTAAATTCTAATGGACACGTATCACAGCAGAATAGCTGAAGTCATCATTGTCATAAGATGATTAGTAAGATATTAGCAAGGGAGTTGGCTGCTGCTTCAGGGGCCATTTTGTTAGGCAAACTGTTAGTTATAATACAAGCAAGTATACATTTCATATATGTTTCCACAACAGTCCTCCCTTGTAGACTTGATTGTAGACTTTCCCTGAACCTAACGAATCCACAGTGAATACCATTCGTATCCTCTTCACCGACAGTGGCGACAACCTATCCCTTGTGGATAGGCTCCCGGTTAAGCGGACTTCTGATAATACCCTGGGATTCATCTGTCCCTAGTTCTCACGTCTTGGGTCTTCAGTTCTTGGTGGGGGAGCCTCATCAGCTGGAGTTGGAGAGGGTGGAGGTGTCGGGAATGGAGGAATCACATCCACATCTATTGTACTAGCCATGTGTTCATAGATGAGCATTATGGGTTCTTCCACAGTCTTCTTCCTCTTGGTGATACGATTAATGCAAGAAACAACAAATTTGATCATTATGTAACTTATCAATAATATTAGGGCTATCTGCAATATGCCCTGAACGATTCAAATTAGCCATCCGGCAGTTCCCTTGAACCAGTTACTGGGATTAAGGAATGAGATAGTGTCAGACCACCATGAAGATTTATCTGCTTTATGAGCCTCCAACCATTTATCACGTATCTCACTTATCTCTTCCAAACCTGCTTATACTTGTAGATTACCTTTTGGATCAATATAATGGCAGCATGCGGTGCCTACTATCTGACACATACCTCTGTCCTTTGCGGCCAAGTAGTCTAGTACCAGTGTGTGTTGATTAGTAACTATGATTAGCTGGTTCTGGACAATATTAGTTGTGTTCATCAGTTTCATTATCTCCCAAATCTGATCATCTAGGTAGTCAGTGGCCATTACTAGTTTGTCATACATTTGCATAATCATGGGATAGACAAACAGAGTACTAAGGATTTTGTTAGCAATACTAATTTCCACAAGATGGGGTTTTCCATTTGGTCTAGGAGTGTTATATGCAGCTCTTTTATATAATGTGTGTTTGGGGATAGCATTGACATTTAGGTTCTCGTGAGGCAGTACAAAGGTGGCTGGCGTGAGCCTAGCAATTGTACATAAACCATTGAAGTTTGCAGGGAGCCATTTATATGCTTTGTGTCCACATACCATGTATATGTTCTCTTGGATAAAGACCACTGACTGTACTATTGAACAAACTAGTGATTAATTTGGCTAATAGGGCACCCTTTGCTAGTTTCATGCCTTCTTTTTGACCCTCTGTGGTGTTACTAGTTATCCCTGTTACCAGGTCACTTATAGTATGGCGGGTACAGGCTAAGTCACCACTTGCTCCAGCATATATACCAATGCACTGTACTGGACTGTCTGGGTTGGAATCATTACAGCCTGATTTGCTATGGGGGCTAAAAACCATACCGTGGGTCTGCACTTGTAGACAGTGACAGTGGGTCCAATTTGGAAAGCAGGACACATTGCTCCACATGTAGTCATTCCAGGGCATATTACTATACTCAGCTGAGGGTCCTGATCTGTTTATCATTAGCCATGGGGACCCATCCCATGCTACTACGGTTAGGGAAGCTTTCCTGTTGCCATCTTTAGAATTGACCTCTTCTATACTTGAAAGGAAGATAGCTGATCCTGCCAGTTCCCTCAATTCTAGGATGGTTAGGGGCACAGCTAAGTAAGGCATAGCTCTAGCATTTACTGGGCCATGTGTACATATCCAGCAATCTTTTAGTGAAGAGGTATCAGAGTCACCTTCTTCAGGCTCTCATACAACACCTGATGATGTTTGACAAATTTATTGTCCCACCTGTCATCCCTTTCTGGGGCAATTATGCGTGCACCTGTGAGTGTCAATAGTGCTAACAGACAAAGAAAACTCATTTTATTAGCTCTGGATCTGGCGGGTGCCTTATCCTTTTGCAGTGAGAGGCGTGGATCCAGGTGGTTCTCCCTTCGAGCTTTACAGAAGTCGGAGTGGTCAGTAGTACTTGGTAAGGCCCCTCGAAACGTGGTTCCAGGGTACTTCTGACGTGTTTCTTGACCACCACCCACTCTCCTGGTTTCAGAGTGTGAGTTCCTTCTAGGGAGTCAGGATCTGGAATGGAAGAAGAGACTTGTGCATGGATGTTAGATAACTGTTTGCTCAAAGCTATCACATATTTTGCAATGGATTCATCATTTTTGCAGTTGTTGTGGGAAGTACAGCCCCATCCGGGGTCCTGACCCAAACAATATCTCATGTGGAGTCAGCTTGTGGGGAGGTTTTGGAGTGTGCCTTACTGCAAAGAGTGCTATTGGTAAACACTGGACCTAGTTTAGCCCTGTCTCCCTAGTCATTTTCAGCATTTTTGACTTCAATACCCCGTTCAGTCTTTCAACTTTGCCGCTACTTTGGGGTCTGTAGGGGGTGTGAAACGCTAGGTGTGACCCTACCATCTTCCAGACCTCTTGGGTTAGGTTAGCAGTGAATGCTGGGCTCTGATCACTCTCAATGACCTCAGGTACCCCGTACCTACAAACAGTTTCCTGCATCAATTTCTTAGCAGTAGTTGTTGCTGTCTTATTCCTAACGGGGTAGGCTTCTGGCCACCCAGAGAACATGTCTACCAATACTAACACGTATTGAAACCCTTGGCACATTGGCATCTGGATATGATCGATTTGGATCTTTTGGGAGGCACCTTTTGGGCGTGGGCTCTGTCCTATCAGGATTGCATTGGGCACAGATCAGACATGACTGGACATATTTCACTAGAACAGGGGTGATTCCTGGAGCTACCCATATTTTATCAATGAGCTCTTTCATTATTGTCGTGGTGAGTGGGCCCATGGGCCACAGAGGCAATTAAGGGATAGAGTGCTCTGGGCAAGCATACTTTCCTCCCTTGTGTCCACAGTCCGGATTCTTCTTCAAAGGCTGACTCCTTCAGCCAGGTTTCCTTCTCTGAGCGAGTGGCTTGCTTCTGCATCTGTTTCAGTAGATCCCATGATACTTCTTGTTGTTTGAGATCCTCCTGTGCCAGCATGATTTTATCTGGCTGTGCTCTTTCCTCTTCCATTGCTGCATTTTTGGCTGCTTGGTCAGCCAGAGCATTTCCTTTGGCTTCTGGTGTGTCAGCACGGGTATGCACCTTTACTTTGATCACTGCCACCTTGATGGGCAGGAGTGCTGCAGCCATTAAAGCCTCTACTGCTGAAGCATATTTAATTGGAGTTCCTGCGGCTGTAATTTAATCCCTGGCTTTCCATATTATTCCAAAATCATGAACTACTCCAAAGGCATATCTGGAGTCTGTGTAGATGTTGGCAGTTGACAGGCCTCAGTAAGGGCTATGAGTTCAGCCTCTTGTGCTGACTGGTCTGGGCGCAATTGCCTTGCACACAGCACTTCATATTCACTAGTAACTGCCATGCCTGTATGGAATTTCCCTTTGTCATCGGCATACCTTGAACCGTCCACAAAGAGTGTCCAATGTGGGTTTTGCATTGATGGTGGTGTTCCCACTCCAGTTTCCTATCATTGTAATACAATCATGATCTGGTTCCTCATTAGCAGAGTCAGTAGCTGTCCATAATTCCTCTTCCTGGAGATCCTCTTCTGCTTATAGATCAATAAAATCCACAGAATCTCTGTCTGCAGTATACTCCCCCCTTGGGAGAGGAAGGAGCACAGCTGGGTTGAGGATATGGCATCTCTGGATAGTGACATTATCTGGCAGAAGCAGACTACACTGAAGAATGAGGTGGCGTTGTGCAGTGAGGTGTTTAGGGTATGAGGGATGAGGTGCAAAATGCTTTGCAAAGTATCCCCTTGTTCGGGTGAGTCAACAGGCTGGGCTGTTAGTGCCATGAGGAGGCAGGTCTCCTCTGGGCACAGGGCTGTACCGAGGGCAACTGTACCATCTTCTTTGAATCGAATGTTGGCCCGGATTTTCTGGAGAAAATCTGAGCCTAACAAATTAAAGGGACATGTCTGGCTTACAACAAACTGTGACACTACTCCAGTGGGTAGATGCAATTGGGAATTGGCCTTGGGAGGGAGAAATTAAGAGAGGCTTAGTGACAGGGTTGTGTTGAGTGACCCCTTCTAGACCAGAGCAGGGTAAATAGATATTTGTGAGCCAGGAAGGGAGTATGGCGGTCTCACATAACACACTGCCGGCTGCACCAGTGTCTACAAGGAATGAGAGTTCTTTCCCTGCCACATTGAGGGTAATTCGAGGGGCGGGGCCAGCAGGATGGGCAGAGACTGCCATACACGGGGTGTCCCCTCCCAGCAACACTGGCTTGCCAACATCCTATTTGGGTGGAGCTGGCCATGCAGGAGGGTTCCTCTTTGGCCCTGATCCATTGGCCACAGATGTCTGGAACGGTAGTTCCTCTTTATGTGTCCGGGCTTGCCGCACCCATAACAGACACAGGGTGGGGGCCTTTCTTCCCCCTCTTCCCCTGTCATGACGGCAATAACTGCTGTACGAGTTTTCTTGGTATTGCTCTCCAGCCCCTTTGCAACTTGTTCTAAGATTACTATGGTTAATGATTTCCATTCTGGGCGGCAGGTAACAAGAGCTCTGTTCAAATCTGGCCTAAGGCCATCCACAAATGATCGAGCCAGGAGTCTCAGATGCACAGGTTAATTTGGACTGAATCCCATATCTTTATAGTTTTGTTTAACCCTCTGGATCCCATCTTGATAGAGCGCATTCGTGCCCTTTATTCGTGTCCATCTGTGAGGGTTAGAGCCAACGGTATTCTGGCCCCGGCTTTTGAGATACGGAATGGTACCAGACAGGGCTGCCCTCTGTCGCCCTTACTCTATGTCCTAGTTATGGAGAATCTTGCTAACGCCCTGAGAAATAACTCGGATATCGTGGGGATGGACACGAAGGGTCATCAGCATAAACTGGAGCTTTATGCGGATGATCTGCTCATGTATATCTCGAATCCTCACACTTCTCTCCCTATTGTGCTTCAGGAGTTTCAGCATTTTGGAAGTTTGAGTAATTTTAAGATCAATCTTCATAAGAGTGAAATGCTGAATATCAGCAGTGAGGCGTTATTGGTTCAGTCCAATTTCGCCTTTAAATGGAAGACTACCAGCCTTATGTATTTAGGCCTTCAGATTCCAGCCTAACTGCATCTTCTCTACCCTCTTAACTATTTACCCCTCCAAAATAGAATGATAACCCATTTGGGAAGGTATTCATTAGCATCACTGTCGTGGTTTGGCAGATTAAGTGTGCTCAAAATGGATATTCTTCCCAGATTCCTTTATCTTTTTCAAACCATTCGCATTTGCATACCTGGGACATACTTTACTTGCTTGACTAGAGCCATGATACGTTTTATATGGGGTGCTAGTATGCCTAGATTGAGCTTTCGGACTTTATTCAAAGCTAAAATTAAGGGTGGCATGGGCATGCCTGACTTAAAACTCTATCATGCCTCAGCTGTTTTCCTACGGATCTTGAACTGGGCTGCAGGACCGGAGCAGAAACTTTGGGTGCAGCTAGAATTTTATCTTTCACCTGTGGAACTGCGGATAGCGCCGTAGGTATTAGAGGATGCTAGGCCCCCTTTGGAAGACTGGCCTTTTTTAGTGCGCCATACTCTCACAATGTGGGATGATTGGCTTCGAAAAGTCCATTTATCAAACAGACCAGGCCCCTGACTCCTCTTATGGGTAATCCGGCATTTGTCCCAGGTTCTCAGGTGAATAACTTTCTGAGATGGGGTATTTCTGACTTTTCGAGGATTAGAGATGTCTTGACGGACTCCAAGCTGACTTAATTTGACACACTGGTACCAACGGAGATGAGGCGTGGAAGAAGTTGGTTTGAATATGCACAGTTGAAGGCATTTGTAGATGGGCTTCTCTCGTGATCCATGAATCTAGATGTGACTGATTTTGACACAATCTTTTTAAAACCTGATTATACCATTATAAACTTCTTTCGCAGACGTATAAAATTCTGTTGAAGCATTGCAATAATGACTTAGCACCCTTTTTCCGAAAATGGGAATCAGATCTCCAGATGTTACTCTCACCTGAGGAGGTGGTCAAAATGTGTACGTTCTCTCATGGACTTTCTATTGCGACTTAAGCACAGGAAAGAAACTTTAAAATCTTATCTAGATGGTATTATTGTCCGACGACTCTTCACAAAATGTTCCCCGTTGTCTCTGACAGATCCTGGAGGTGCAAGACAGAGGAAGGTACACTATTGCATATTTGGTGGGACTGCTCGTGAGTCAAAAGATTCTGGGACCAGGTGCTGGGGATCTACAAGAAATTCTCAGGAAAGGAGGTGTCTAATTCACCTAAGGTTGCCCTTCTCTCCCTTGTACCGGGTTCCCTGGCAGAGGTGAAGAAAAGTGCGTTGCCTTTTTTCCTCACGGCGGCTCGTATGACAATACCGCAAAACTGGAAATAGGAACATATACCCTCTCTCCATGAATGGGCCAAGGAGCTTAAGCATTTACCGAGAATGGAAGAGCTAGTTGCGCTCGCTTATGATCAAGGTGCTAGGTTTGATCATAGGTGGAGGGCCTTTTCGGATTACTTGCTCTCCCCTGAATTTGCTGAACAACTTGAATTGGCTGATGGGGTTGCTATGTAGTTTTCTCGTTGAATATTATCCCGATGTTAGGATGCTGTCCTGATGTGGGAGGTTTTTGGAAGGCATTGAAAAGGTTAGCTCAGTTCCCCCCCCCCCCCTCTCCTTCCCTCTCCTTCCCTCTCCTCTTTCCCTTCTTTTCGTTTTTCTCTACTTCATCTTGATTTGTCTTATTGATGTCCTAAATTGATATGATTATGAACCATATAATGAAAATTTTCTGGACTCTGCGTGGTCTGGCACAGTATGCTCACCCTTATTGTGAAGGTTGTATTGTGATTTTAATTATGTGCCAATACAAATTGAGTAAACATAAAAAGTCTACAGTTTCTCGTGCACATATGTGGATCCTTTTTAAAATAATACACCGTTTATATTCTACACCACTATTAATATCCACTATCTATAAAGATAAAGAACTGAAATGTTATAAAAGTCACATGGATAGGGGAGATTATAAACATCTATTATGGGAATGTTTAGGTATCAGGGAATATTGGTTTAAAGTATTCGGGAAAATACAGAATAGGTCCTTTTTGAAATATGATGCCTGTATTGAATATGTGGTTCTAAGCAATTTTCCAGAGACTAATAAACAAAAAAAGGAGCAACTACTCTGGTTTAGGGGGAGTGCCCTTGTTAAGATTATAATAGTGAAGTACTGGGGCTCGACTAAATACCTTACCTTCCAGGAATGGAAGGAGTATATGGATAAGGTAAAGGCATATGAATTTACTCTTACTCAGACAGAAGGGAGAAAATCAATTTGGTTAAAGACTTGGGGTAATTGGAATTAGGCGGTTCTCAAATTGTGACAGTGGCTCCAGCGGAAATAGGGGTTTTGGGGAGGGATTGGGGTTTAAAGACAGGAAACATTTCAATGTTGCAGGGTGTAGTGACATAATAGTTTATTGTTATAGTTTATTTTTAAGTATTCTGTATACTTTGGCTTTTTATTTTCTTTGAAAAAAATAAAATTAAGATTTGTTAAAAAAAAGGGATTACGTCTGTTTAGAAAGGATCGCCAAAACCGGAGAGGGGGAGGGGTATGCCTTGATGTAAAGTCCTGTCTAAGAAGATATAAGTGAGGGGCATGAACATGCGGAGTCACTGTGGGTAGAAATACATGGAGGCAAAAACAATAATAAATTACTAATAGGAGTTTATTATAAAACCACCTAATATACCAGAGTCCACAGAAAATCTACTACTAAACGAGATAGATGAGGCAGCAAATCATAATGAGGTCGTTATTATGGGGGGACTTCAACTACCCATATATAGACTGAAAAACTGAAACCTGTACATTTCATAAAGGAAACAGGTTCTTGGCAATAACCAAAGACAATTATCTTTCCTAACTGGTTCAAAACCCGACTAGAGGGACGGCCATACTGGACTTAGTATTAACCAATAAAACTGACAGAGCAACAGATGTGCAGGTTGGGGGACACCTGGGAAATAGTGACCATAAAGTAATAACCTTCCAATTATCATTCAAAAGAGTGTTTCTTCAGGGAGGAATAAAAATACAAAACTTCAAAAAAGCAAAAGTTAGCCAACTAAGAGAGGCCATAGGCCTAACTAACTGGGGCAAAGTCCTCAAAAATAAGCCACAAAATGGGATATTTTTAAAAGTATCCAAAAATCTAATTGTGAGAGGTACATACCTTATGGGAATAAAAGGTTAAGGAACAAGAAGAAACCAATGTGGATAAATAGAACTCTAAAGAAAGCAATAAATGACAAAAAGAAAGCATTTAAATCACTAAAACAGGAGGGTAGCGAGGAAGCTCTGAAAAACTATAAGGAAAAAAATAAAATATGTAAAAAACAAATAAAAGCGGCCAAACTAGTGGCCGAGAGATTAATTGCCAAAGAGAACAAAACTAACCCTAAAATGTTTTTCAATTATATAAATGGTAAAAAGTATAAATCTGAAGGTGTCGGCCCTTTTCAGAGTGATGAGGGGGAAGTTTCAGAGAGCGATGAGGAGAAAGCAAAGCTATTAAATATTTTGTTTCTCCCTTGTATTCACTGAAAAAAATAAACTGTCAGATGAAATGCAGAATGTAAAAGTAAATTCCCCATTGAAAGTGCCCTGTCTGAACCAGGATGAAGTGTAGCAGCGCCTTAAAAAGAATAAAATAGACAAATCGCCAGGACCAGATGGCATACACCCCCATATCCTAAGAGAATTAAGTAATGTCATAGCCAGACCCTTATTTCTGATATTTAAGGACTCTATACTGACAGGGAGTGTTCCACAGGATTGGTGCATAGTAAATGTGCTGCCAATATGCAAAAAGGGTCCAAAAACAGAGCCTGGAAACTATAGGCCGGTAAGTTTAACATCCTTCGTGGGAAAACTGTTTGAATGTTTTCTAAGAGATGCTATCTTAGAGCACCTCAATGAAAATAAGCAAATAACGCCATATCAGCATGGCTTCATGAGGGATCGGTCATGTCAAACTAATTTAATACGTTTCTATGAGGAAGTATTATAAGTTCTAGACTTGACAGCAGCGAATCAATGGATGTCGTGTCTGGACTTCTCCAAAGCATTTGACACTGTACCGCATAAAAGGTTAGTATATAAAATGAGAATGCTCGGACTGGGAAAAATGTTTGCATGTGGGTAAGTAACTGGCTAAGTAATAGAAAACAGATGGTGGTTAATAATGGTACACACTCATATTGGGTCACTCTCACTAGTGGAGTACCTCTAGGGTCAGTACTGGGCCCTATTCTCTTCAATATATTTATTAAGGATCTTGTAGAAGGCTTGCACAGTAAAATATTAATTTTTGCAGATGACACTAAACTGTGTAAAGTAATTGACATGGAAGAGGACAGTATACTGCTACAGATAGATCTGGATAGATTGGAGGCTTGGGCAGAGAAGTGGCAAATGAGGTTTAACAATGACAAATGTAAGGTTATGCACATGGGAAGGAATAATGCAAGTCACCCGTACATACTAAATGGTAAAACACTGGGTAACACTGACATGGGAAAAGGACCTAGGAATTTTAGTGACCCGCAAACTAAGCTGTAAAAAACAGTGTCAGGCAGCTGCTGCCAAGGGCAATAAGATAATGGGTTGCATCAAAAGGGCCATAGATGCCCGTGATGAGAACATAGTTCTACCACTTTACAAATCACTGGTCAGACCACACATGAAGTACTGTGTACAGTTCTGGTCTGGTCTCCTACAACTAAAGTAATAATTGGTATGAGGGATCTACAATACCCTGAAAGATTATCAAAATTAGGGTTATTCACTTTAGAAAAAAGACGACTCAGGGGAGATCTAATTGCTATGTATAAATATATCAGGGGTCAGTACAGAGATCTCTCCCATCATCTATTTATCTCCAGGACTGTGACTGTGACAAGTGGACATCCTCTGCGTCTGGAGGAAAGAAGGTTTGTACACAAACATTGAAAAGGATCATTTACGGTAAGAGCAGTGAGACTATAGAACTCTCTGTCTGAAGAGGTGGAGATGGTGAGTTCACTAAAAGAGTTCAAGTGGGGCCTGGATGTATTTCTGGAGTGTAATAATATTACAAGATATAGCTACTAGAGATGGGTCACTGATCCAGGGAGTTATTCTGATTGCCTGATTGCAGTCGGGAAGGAATTTTTTTTCCCCTTAATTGGGGAAAATTGGCTTCTACCTTATAGTTTTTTTTTTGTCTTCCTCTGGATCAACTTGCAGAATAACAGGCCTAACTGAATGAACAAAATTTATTTTTTCGGCCTTATATACTATGCTACTATGTTACAATACCCCTCGAGTCCTGTGTCCCAGCAGTGCCTCTTACAGTCCTGTACCCTTTTCTGGCCTTTCGTGGATTTACTTAGGCTTTGAGGGAAGTAACATCTGGTGATGGGAGGTTCATTGTCAACCCTCGTCAGCAGTGTTTCTGGTAGGCACCATGGTAACACGGTGAGAGGAATTTTTAGATAGTAATGGCACTTTCGGCTCAGAGGATGAATGTGGGTGCAGACATTTATATCTCCTTCAGTTTAAGAATCTTTATGCACTTGTCCTCGCCTGAGCTGGCACTATTTTGTCTTATGATTTTAACCATGTAGATGGATAGGATAAGAGTAAGATTGGTGATCAGAGCTGCAGACAGAGTAAATCCTATAGGGGTAATTTATCATTCAGAAATACACCTAAATTTGGTTTATTTCAGGTGCAGATTGCTGCGCAATCTTTGACTTCGCCCTGCTTACGCCAGGTCTAAATAAGTGGGCGTGGAAGGGAACAGGCCAGCAGCCCCTTTTTATTTACCATTTTCTAGAAAAAGTTATAAATGTAAGATAGCTAGGAGGCTGTCTTACATTTAGTTGTGGCGCTGGGTGCGCCGAAGTTATGAATAGGCCAGCGCCTCTTCATAACTTCAGCGGATATACCCCCAGTTATTGATCTTTATTAAGCCCGGCGTCTAAAACGCAGGTCTTAATGTGTGCCTATGTTGTTACTGCTTACATCTCTCAGCTATTGTGTGCTAGAGCCACAAGATGGCGCCAGAGGTATACAGTATACTATTCCACAAATAGCAATAAATTTGTGGGGAACACTACATATACATATGACCCCCATAAAATCCCCTTTGCTATCAACACCAAACAAAGCAAATGGGTCACTATAGAAATTCATAACTTTATTATTACAATAAATAAAACATGAGTAAAAACATGATTAGAAAGGTTGGTGGTACACAATATATACATATATTGCAACAACACCCGAGCAGGAGAATATAGACCATTAAAGATATATATTAGGCAAGTGGGCAAATAGTAATACAATATATTACATTAGTAATCATATCATCAATCCGCATATATAAAGTGCATAGTGCATGTTATTGAAATAGCCCAAAGTCCTAGTAAGCTGACGTGGCGTGGGTATATTCAATCATACCAGTAAAGCCGTCTCTCCTGCTTCCCGACGCACGTTTCACAAAAACTTCATCGGGGGGAAAAAATGTATAAAACAATAGTTGTTTTACAGTTAAAGATGTGGCTATCTTGATCCTGGGATATATGGACTGAAGATAAACAGGGCAGAACTAGAAAGCTGCCCTCACTGAAGTATAGAGGAGGCAGAGAGTTGTGGCCGCTACTATGGAAAGACTTAACAGAACCACAATGGGAGCTGATCTCAAGTAAAGTGCACAAATGAAAAATCCAGTACAACTCAACTCACTCATCTCAATGATGACACACCTAAAAAAATGCAAAAAAGAAGGAACATTTTCAGTGTTCTTCTAAAATGAATCCATCTTTATTAAGGGTCATTTCACACTGGCGTTTTTGTTTTCCGGCATAGAGATCTGTCGTCATGCATTCTGAATGGAGAGAAATCCGTTCAGAATGCATCAGGATGTCTTCAGTTCAGGACCGGAACGTTTTTTGGACGCAGCAAATACCGCAGCATGCTGCGCTTTTTGTTCCATCCAAAAATCCGGAACACTTGCCGCAAGGCCGGATCCGGAATTAATGCTCATTGAAAGGCATTAATCCGGATCCGGCATTAAGCTAAACGTAGTTTCGGCGCATCGCTGAATGGTTACCATGGCAGCCAGGACGCAAAAGTCCCGGCTGCCATGGTAAAGTGTAGTGGGGAGTGGGGGAGCGGTATTCTTACATTCCGTGCGGCTCCCAGGGCGCTCCAGAGTGACGTCAGGGCACCCCACACGCATGGATCACGTGATCGCATGGATCACGTGATCCATGCGCATGGGGCGCTCTGACGTCATTCTGGAGCGCCCCGGGAGCCACACGGACTGTAAGTATACCGCTCCCCCTCTCCCCACTACTACTATGGCAACCAGGACTTTAATAGCGTCCTGGCTGCCATAGTAACCTGAAAGCATTTCGAAGACTGATCAGGATCCTGATCAGTCTTCTAATGCTTCAGGCGACTTGCGTTCTGACGGATAAGGCGGGACGGAAGTGCCTGCCGGATCCTCAGAACGCAAGTGTGAAAGGACCCTTAGGCATATAAAATTCTGTACAATCCAAAGGAAGACATATTTGGACACAATGTAATGTTTCTGATGTGTTTCGACCTGACTTACAGGTCTTAGTCCCAGCTATTGGTGCTTTACAAACACAGAGCAATAAAAAGAGACTCTGTCAATCAGGAAACGGCATGCAGTCAATATTGTATCCATCTGATATATTAAATGTTAGTATTGCATATTTAGGTCCTGCTTTTTACTCCATCTGTGGGGGGTGCATGTAAGGATGTTAAGTCTTCCACTAATGTGCCCAGGATGACCACAATTGGAGACATTTCTTGAAATGACAGTCTGTCCAGTAGGAAGGTTCCTCTAGCCTGCTCAGTTAGTTAATTGATCCAACCAGGCTTGGTGTGTTGGAGGATCTGGTTTCAGCTAATTCAGAAATATCAACATTAGAGATATCAGAGATAGGTATTTAGCTGCTGCTTTTGTAACACCCCAGAGTGGCATTACAATTACTATGCCTTGCTCTAGCTCTCAAATAGGCTAATTTCATGTCACCTATGCATTTTATTCTAGGTCCTATACACTGTGCATTTCCTATTTTGCAACTGTTATATTCATATGTAATGTGCCTGGTTCACCACCAACATGGCAGAGCTACAGTTAGGTAGAATGGAGCTTTCCATTCCATTCTAACTCCCCTCTGTGGAGAATTTGGTGAGTCCTATTTTCTGCAGGGAGGGTGGGGACCAGTTCTAGGGAGTTGCAGCTTAGCCCCTGCTAAGGGAGGGTGTGCCAGCCAGAGCACCCTCTGCTCTGCTGGTCATGGAGGCCAAAGCTTGAAGGCTCAGGAGCCAGGAGGAAAGTTCCCTGGCATCATCTAGAGCCAGACTACAGAAAGAGAAGTTGCAGTATACAGAAGAAGCAAAGTCATACAGTCAGCCTGTCAGTACAGCAGAGCCAGAGAGCAATAGATATAGCAGAGTGGAGTTTGCATGCCAGGTTTAATGCTAAAGCCTGCTGGGACCAAGACAAAGTTTGAAGATTGTTTCTGATGAACGTTTATTCAAGTAAAGCTGCTGTTCAACTACATCCAAGGTCCAGCCTGGGGTCCAGCTGTATCCAGATAGAAGCACCGTGACACATAATAAGAAACATTATAGGCTGCACTATACCTGTTCTGTTTCAGTATCTTGCATTGTGTATTGGTATGCTCCTCTCTTTTCCTCCCCCCTCTGTTTCAGCGTCTAGTTGGTTCAGTCTAGCCACTTCCTATTTTCCCTGTCATGCATTGCTGTTTGTGTGTGCTGTAATTCTGAGGAGAATCTGAGGAGAATCTGAGGAGAATCTGTGTAGTATCTCATCTTCTTATCAAGGAGAATATTAGAAGCATAATTCTTTTACCATCTGGATTCCCTGCAAATCTTGTAATACAATCTCCGGATTAAAGACTACTTGATTAACTCCTGGGTGTCTGATGCGTAAACTCTAAGTGGCGAATATCTGATTCAACAAGTCACCTCACAGATGCGTGATTGTATAAGGCTGACATTTCGAAACGCCACAATACCACTCAGCATTCCTACACCTGGGTCACACATAATATACAGGGCCCTGGGGGGAGGCCCACCATTGCACTTTATGTGGGTAAAATTAAGGCATATATAGCCAAAAAAAGGACTAGGAAAGGTTGCACGGAAAGTGACATCTGACACAATGCATTGGTATCTTCATCTTGGTCCCAGAAACAGTGTATTTTGGTGCAATGCCACCATATGTGGGATATAGATCCAGGTGCATTGTTGGATCTTCAACAAAAATCATTGTTGGACAGCATTTGGTCAGTAATCCATCAGTATTGCCAAAGCCAAAGAAAAACCAGGAGTGGATCCAAAACAGAGATGAAATGTGAATGGAATCTTTGCATGTCTTCTGTGTTTTGTACCCACTCCTGCTTTTGGCTACCAAATCATAAGCCAATTCTGATGCAAAATAGGGACCATATCATAGAGGCCTTACAGCTGCTACATAGACAGGATCCGTTGTGCGTCTCATTTTTCCTTCCTTCTGACAGATCAGAAGAAGGGTCAAATAAATGATGGCAGGAAAGTTTGTCTGGGGCAAACTTGGCCAGTTTGCAGTGTCCCACTCAAGACACGTGGGAACTGCAAAATTACTGTAAACTGTATTTCTGTGTTGCATGTCATTTTGCATTACATCACCTGTGGTATCCCTGTTCATAGGCTGGTTAGGTGTCATTTATACATCCCACCACTAGATGGGTATAGCACTTAGTCCATATAAATACCTTAGTCAGGCCTAGTGTGGGGTTCTGTCAGTCAGTCCTGAGAGAGTGAAGAGTTCAGGTCATCCCTAGAGATGCAGGGAGACTGAAGTCTCAGGAAGATGTAGCACCAAGGTATGAGGAGCAGGAGAGCGTTTTCCTCCTGTCCTCCTGTCCTCCTGTCAGTCCTAGTCTGCAGCCAGAGGAGAGCGTTTTCCTCCTTGGGAGAGAACCAAGCAGAGTAAGTGAATCATTGGTGATAACAGCCACTACCTAAGGCTTATGGGCACCTTTGCGCATGGTGGAGGACAATCTAGCTACAGACAGCCTCACCATAAAGTATAGAAGACAGAATAGCTACCTGTCCCAAGAGCTTGGAAGAAACTAGTGATGAGCAGCAGGTGCCATATTCGATTTCGACGAAATTCGCAAATATTCAATAGAATATTTGTTTCATATTCGTCGAAATCGAATATTTGTCATTATTCTAGTTATCGCGATTAATAAATAATCGCGTATTGCGATTGTAACTTAAGGCTACTTTCCTATTTGTTTGATATCTAGAATTAGCGAAGATGATGAATATGACGAATGTATTCGTCATATTCCTCAAAACGAAGATAACAAAGTATTCTCCATCTTCGTTTTAGCTCCATATTCGTCAACTTCGCTAATTCTAGCAATCAAATGGGAAAATTGACTATCGAGACAGCTGTGTTTAATTCGCTATGCAATTATATTATTATTATTATTAATAAATAGAATAATTATAATAATTATCAAGTATTATAATTATTCTATTTATTTAAAAAAAAAGCTAAGTATTATAATCGCATAGTGAATTAAACACAGCTGTCTCTATAGTCAATCTTCCAATTTCATTGCTAGAATTATCGAAGTTGACGAATATGGAGCAAAAACGAAGATGGAGAATACTTCGATATCTTCGTTTTGAGAAATATGACGAATACATTCGTCATCTTCGCTAATTCTACCAAGCCAACCATAGTAAACCAGGTCTAAGTTAAAATCGCAATGCGAAGACTTCAAGTTATATTAATCTCATTGCGATTTCAACTTAGAGCTGGGTTTTTAATGGGTCAGCTTGCTAGAATTAACGAAGTTAACGAATATGGAATATAGCAGTGCTAAGTTGAAATCGCAATTCGATTAATATAACTTGAAGTCATCGCATTGCGATTTCAACTTAGACCTGGTTTACTATGGTTGGCTTGGTAGAATTAGCAAAGATGACGAATGTATTCGTCATATTCCTCAAAACGAAGATAACAAAGTATTCTCCATCTTCGTTTTTGCTCCATATTCGTCAACTTCGATAATTCTAGCAATCAAATAGGAAGGTTGACTATCGAGACAGCTGTGTTTAATTCGCTATGCGATTATATTACTTATTTTTATTAAATAAATAGATTAATTATAATACTTAATCAAGTATTATAATTATTCTATTTATTAAAAAAAAGCTAAGTAATATAATCGCATAGTGAATTAAACACAGCTGTCTCTATAGTCAATCTTCCAATTTGATTGCTAGAATTATCGAAGTTGACGAATATGGTAGCTAAAACGAAGATGGAGAATACTTTGATATCTTCGTTTTGAGAAATATGACGAATACATTCGTCATCTTCGCTAATTCTACCAAGCCAACCATAGTAAACCAGGTCTAAGTTAAAATCGCAATGCGAAGACTTCAAGTTATATTAATCTCATTGCGATTTCAACTTAGAGCTGGGTTTTTAATGGGTCAGCTTGCTAGAATTAACGAAGTTAACGAATATGGAATATAGCAGTGCTAAGTTGAAATCGCAATTCGATTAATATAACTTGAAGTCATCGCATTGCGATTTCAACTTAGACCTGGTTTACTATGGTTGGCTTGGTAGAATTAGCAAAGATGACGAATGTATTCGTCATATTCCTCAAAACGAAGATAACAAAGTATTCTCCATCTTCGTTTTTGCTCCATATTCGTCAACTTCGATAATTCTAGCAATCAAATAGGAAGGTTGACTATAGAGACAGCTGTGTTTAATTCGCTATGCGATTATATTACTTTGCTTTTTTTTTAAATAAATGGATTAATTATAATACTTAATAATTATTATAATTATTCTATTTATAAAAAAAAAAGCAAAGTAATATAATCGCATAGCGAATTAAACACAGCTGTCTCTATAGTCAACTTTCCTATTTGATTGCTAGAATAAGCAAAGTTGACGAATAGGTAGCTAAAACGAAGATGGAGAATACTTTGTTATCTTTGTTTTGAGGAATATGACGAATACATTCGTCATATTCGCTAATTCTACCAAGCCAACCATAGTAAACCAGGTCTAAGTTGAAATCGCACTGAGATTAATTCAAGTTATATTAATCGCATTGCGATTTCAACGTAATTCTCAAATCCGACAGTACATTCTAGTATGGAGACGTTCCCATGGTGATGGCTTCCATGAGCACGGAAGTCGGCAGAAGCGGCAACGGGCACTCACTGGAGCAGCCAGGAAGCCAGGAATCCTAAGGACAGGTAAGAACTACTTTTGGGAAGTGGGAAAGAAAATAATATAACAATAAAAAATAAAAAAAAACAATATTCGAAATAGCGAATTTATAGCACTATAGTCGAAATATTCGCGAATTAGCGAAGTGCCAATATTTGCAAAAAAAATTTGATATTCGAATATTCGCGTTCAACACTAGAAGAAACAGGAAAATATAGGACAGCATACCCAAAAAGAGTGCTATTTCACCACAGCCTGAGTCAGGACCTAGCAAAACCTATTAACAGTGGATTAACAGAATTTCCTCAACCTAATCAAAGACTGTATTCTGTCTGGATGTTTATGCTGCAGCTGCAGTAAAATTTGTGAGTTGTATCCAACCACTGTCTACCTTATTCTTCAATATTGCAATTGCAATTTGTTGTACCACCATTAACGGTACTGGCGTCAAGACAAATACCATTAAGGGACCCAGCCACCGCAAGCACCCTAAGCACCACTGTCGTCAAGGGCACCTCAACCACCCTCTTGGCTGGTGCTTCCCTATCACAGAGCGTGCCTCGGAGGATTTCGTGCTGTCTTCCCCTTCACTGCGCTGCCACTCAGGGAGGCTTTCTGCTAAGCGTGAGTAAAACCTATGAACTGTTCTTTCCCATCGGCCCACTGTGTACCTCACGTGTATCCCCTGCGGACTGGCATGCCGCAAGTTGCGGCCACAAATCGAGTTTGGCTGCCCAGTAGTCCAGGGGATCTTTGATGTGGGGTGGCAGGGTGCACTCCAAGTATGCCCCAACCTGCTGGTTCAGGTTTTGCTCAATGTGTACCTCCTGCTGCTGCTGGTGAATAGTTTCTTCAGTAGGCGGATAAAGAAAACTGCTCATCAGCGACTCTAGACTTAAGTTGCTGCTGATTTTGCTGGCACTGCTCCTGCCCACCCAACCCCCCTAGGAGTCATAACAGTAGAACGTGAGCGCAGAACGCCCTCTCGGTCAGACCTGTGTGAGGATGGGCAATGCCGCAGATAGGTAGCGGTCAACTGACTACACAGGATGTCTCAATAGTAGTTCAGTTTGTCCTCCCTCTCAGCTGGTGTAAAAAAGGCCCCCATTTTGGACCGGTAGCAAGGGTCTAACATGGTGAAGAGCCAGTAGTCATGATTCTGCAGAATGGTGATAATTCGGCTGTCACTACGCAAGCAACTAAGCATGCCTCGGGCCATTTGCGCAACTGACTTGGAGGGACTCTCTGCCTCCATATCCACTGCATACTGCCACGGTGTTTCTGGGTCATCTGCCTCGTCTTCCTCCACGCCCCGGCTGCTCCTGTTCCTCCTCTCCTGTCACCTGTGTTGAAAAACCAGCTATTTCTCTACGCATTGCTTCTGCTCAAATGTCCTCCTCCTCCTCCTCTAGTTCAGCCCCAACAAGGCTCATGTTTGCCGTGAGATGCAGTCCCCACGTCTCCTGTCCCCTGGCCAGCCAGATTTAGCAGCATCTGTTCCAAGACATGAATCAGTGGAATGACGTTGTTCATCCTGTAATCCTGGCGGCTGACAAATAAAGTGGCCTCCTCAAACTGCAGGTGTCACTCATGGGCTGCCACGGGCTAACATCAAAGTTACACATGGGAGTACCTCTGTCTGCCTGTATCATCAAGAAATCGTTTATGGCCTTTCTCTGTTCATATAACTGGTCCAAAATATGGAGGGTAGAATTGCAATGGGTGGAAATGTCACGTATCAGCCTATGTTGGGGGATACCGTTCTGCCGCTGCAGCTTAACGACAGTGTGCTTTGCGATGTGCAAGTGGCTGAAGTGCATGCAAAGTTTCCTGGACATTTTCAGGATGTCTTGCAGATGGGGTGAAGACTTTAGGAATCGCTTTATAACCAGATTAAACACGTGCACCATGCAGGGCATATGGCTCAGTCCTTCGTGATGCAGCGCCGACATCATGTTCTTCCTTTTGTTGGTCATCATGGTTCCGATTTTGAGTAGTCGAGAAGAAAGCCAGGATTAAATTTCTCGATGAAGGACACGGAGCAGTTCTTCCCCTGTGTGACTCCGTTCGCCCAGGCAAACTAGGTGCAGAAAAGCGTGACACCGCTGTGCCCTGCACATGTGGTATGCTGGAGGAGCACTGTGAATTGTCCCTGAAGTGGAGGCTGAGGACACAGTGGAGGATGAGGATGCAGAGGCGGAAGTTGTCACAGGACCAACGGCGTGAGAACGTGAAGGCAGAAATGGCATCACCTGGCCAAGTTGCTGGTGTGGATGGGCAGGAACCACATTTACCCAGTGGGCCGTAATGGACATATATTGTCCTTTACCGTAGTTACAGCTCCACACGTCGGCGCTGCCGTGCACTTTGGCAGGCACCAACAGGCTCAAGGACTGCCCCACCTTCTGTTCTACACAAGTGTGCAGGGCTGGTACTGCCTTTTTTGCAAAGAAATGATGGCTTGGGACTCTCGACCTTTGCTCGGCATTAGACATAATTTCTCTGAAAGGTGCAGAGTCCACCACTTGGAGAGGGAGGGACTGCAGCACCAGCAATTTGGCCAGGAGCACGTTCAGCTTCTGCGCCGTTGGATGAGTGCACGAATAGTTGTCTCTTGGCAATTGCTTCAGTGATAGATTGCTGACCAAATGACTGATGAGGAGTAGGAGGACAAGGAGCAGGAACATCAGGATAAGCAGATGAGCGGAGAGACAGACAGCTTCCTTTCGGCTGAGGTGGTGGAGCTTTGTCTGCATGAAATTGGGTGCGTGCCACTGGGTGATGCAGCGGTTGCTGCGGCAGGCTGGACCACCACATCGGAGCCACGGTTCTCCCAGGCCACTTTATGGTGTCAACATTGGCAGCCTGGGCACAGTTCACATTCTGCCCACAAATTCTGCAAATGGCCATGTTCATCTCCTCCGACAGCCTAACAAAAAACTGCACACACACCGCTGAGTATGGCATTTCCCCCCCCCCAACGCTCCATGCTGACTGCTTGCTACAGCTGCCTCTGTGAACCCCTGCACTGTTACTTTCTGGGCCAGTAGGCTCCTGTGAAGCGAGTGGTCTACGAGTCTCCTGTCCTCCCACTGCTGCCACCCTGCTGACTCACAGCCACGCTATCACCTTGCTGGCTCAGCTGCTGCCTCACGTGCAAGCTGACACCCTCTTCTCCTGATGATGATGATTAGAGATGAGCGAATCGAAGTTGACGAAGTGCAATTCGATCAAAATTTCAGGAAAAATTTGATTTGCATCGGATCCGAACTGTACTTAGTGCTTGGAGAGACGTCAGCAGGCACTGGGGATAGTGGTAGAAAAGACTTTAAGACTTTTATTTTGCTGTATAGAAGTTCAGGGAAAGGATAGGGAGGAATCATTCCACAGTTTTGAGGCAGAACAGAGTTCAGTAGAGGAGTTTACAGCCTGGGTAATAGGAGCAAACCTGACTGGGAATACAAATTGCCATTATACAGCTCTCTAATTCCAGCAAACCGTTCTTGTTATTTGGTGCAAGTGCTGTTTGAAATATTAACAGGGTTTATTACAAGAAAATATTTCTACGTCTTATTTGCCCTTGTGCGGTGCAGTTATATGTTCTAAATCATTTTTTGGCTTGTATTAGTGGGAAAAAGGGGCTTATTAGTCGTTGTGTGGTGAAGTGAAAAAATTGCAGCCCTTTTTGCCGTGTATTAGTTGCAAAAAAAAAATTATTTGCCGTTCAGCGGTGCAGTTATATGTTCTAAAGCCCTTTTTGGTGTGTATTAGTGGCAAAAATAAATAATATTATTTTCCGTTCAGCGGTGCAGTTATATGTTCCAAAGCCCTTTTTGGCGTGTATTACTGGCAAAAAAGTAAGGGTCTATTTGCCATTCAGCGGTGCAGTTGTATGTTCTAAAGCCCTTTTTGGCGTGTATTAGTGGCAAAAAAGTAAGGGCCTATTTGCCATTCAGCGGTGCAGTTATATGTTCTAAAGACTTTTGTGGACTGTATAAGTGGAAAAAAGTAAGGGCCTATTTGCCGTTCAGCAGTGCAGTTATAAGTTCTAAAGCCCGTTTTGGATTGTATTAGTGGCAAAAAATATATATATTATTTGCCGTTTAGCGGTGCAGTTATAAGTTCTAAAGAACTTTTTTTTGCATCTATTAGTGGCACAAAAAAAAGTATTTGCAGTTGTGTGGTGAAGTGAGAAAATTACAGCCCTTTTTGGCATGTATTAGTGGTAAAAAATATATATATTTGCCGTTCAGCGGTGCAGTTATATGTTCTAAATCCCTTTTTGGCATGTATTAGTGGCACAAAAAAAGTATTTGCCTTTGTGTGGTGAGGTGAGAAAATTACAGCACTTTTTGGCGTGTATTAGTGGCAAAAAAATATATATTATTTGCCGTTCAGCGATGCAGTTGTATGTTCTAAAGCCCTTTTTGGCGTGTATTAGTGGCAAAAAAATATATATTATTTGCTGTTCAGCAGTGCAGTTATATGCTCTAAAGTCCCTTTTGGCGTATATTAGTGGCAAAAAAATATATATTATTTGCTGTTCAGCGGTGCAGTTATATGTTCTAAAGCCCTTTTTGGCATGTATTAGTGGCAAAAAAAGTAAGGGCCTATTTGGGTAGTGGCAGAGGCCTAAATGTTTCTGGCACAGGCACAGGTTGCAGCAGATTAAAGGGGCATGGCAGCAGGAGTCGCAGTGAGAGGTGTCATCTAGCGGTGTTGTCTTGACCAGCAACCCAGCGGTTCTTAAATGGTTGACTCGGTCATCCACTTCGTCCCAAGTGACATCAGACACCCCCAGCCAAGAGTCGGTGCACAACCCTTATTTGGCCCGGGAGCAGGCCCTGTGTCTTCACCTGTCCTCAACTTGCCTCTGTCCTTTTCTGTTTGCTAAGCCAGACAAGTATTATATGCTGTGGGCTCAGCTCCACTATACAGCAAGGACGGGCTACTAGAGGACAGTCAGCAGCTACTGCCCAGCCAAGATGTGGAGGAGACATCAGCCACTTCCACCGGTAGGCGGGGAAGTAGTGATGAGGACAGTGTTATGAGAGCTGGTGTTGTGAGTGGTCAGGCTCCTGACCCAGAGATCATTGAGGAGGACATAAGTGACGTGCAGACAGTATTAGATGATGATGATGTAGGCGATAACACTTGGGAGCCCGGTGAATTAGGGGCCTAATCATCATCAGGAGAAAAGGGTTGCAGCTTGCCCGTGAGGCAGTGGCGGAGCCAGCAAGTCGCAAGCGTGGCCGGAAGTCAGCAGGGTGGCAGCAGTGGGACTTGGGGAGTCAAACGTGCCCGGGGAGGACTCTGCACCTTTCAGAGATCTGATGGCTTGTGCTGAGCCGAGGTAGAGAGTCCCAAGCCATCATTTCTTTGCTAAAAAGGCTTTAGCAGCCCTGCACACATATGTAGAACAGAAGGTGGGCCAGTCCTTGAGCCTCTCAGTGTTTGCAAAAGTGCACGGCAGCGCCGGCGTGTGGAGCTGTAACTACGGTCAGGGACAATACATGTCCTTTACGGCCCACGTTCTCACGCCGTTGGTCCTGCCACAATGTCCACCTCTGCCTCCTCATCCTCCACCGTATCCTCGGCCTCCACTACAGGGACAATTCACAGTGCCCCTCCAGCATACCACATGTGCAGGGCATGGCGGTGTCATGCTGTTCTGCACCTCGTTTGCCTGGGCGAAAGGAGTCACACAGGGGAGGAACTGCTCTGTGTCCTTCATCAAGAAATCGAATCCTGGCTTTTTCTGCGACAACTCAAAATAGGAACCATGGTGACCGACAACAGGAAGAACATAGTGTCAGTGCTGCGTCATGGAGGGCTGAGCCATGCGCCCTGCTTGGCACACATGTTCAATCTGGTTGTCAAGGGGTTCCTGAAGTCTTCCACCCATCTGCAAGACATTATAAAAATGGCCAGAAAACTTTGCATGAACTTTAGCCATGTGTACACCGCAAAGCACACCCTCCTTGAGCTGCAGCGGCAGAGCGGCATCCCCCAACATAGGCTGATATGCGACGTTTCGACCCATTGGAATTCCACCCACCATCTGCTGGACCCACTATACGAACAGAGAAAGGCCATAAAAGATTTCTTGATGATCCAAGTAGACAGGAGTCCCCTGTGTAACTTCGATGTCAGCCAGTGACAGCTCATGCGTGACACCCATGTTTGCTCAGGCCCTTTGAGGAGGCCACGTTATTTGTCAATAACCAGGACTACGGGATGAACAACCTCATTCCACTGCTTCATGTCCTGGAACAGAGGCTGCTAAATATGGCTGGTCAGGGGACTGGAGACATTGTGCCTAGATCTCACGGCCACATGACAACTGTGGGCGCTGAACTGGAGGAGGAGGAGCTCATTGGAGCACAAGCAATGTGAAGCGAAATGGGTGGTTTTTATACACAGGTGACAAGAGAGGAGGAGCATCAGGAGGAGCTACAGGGCGATGAGGAAGACAAGGCAGAGGACCCAGACACACCGTGGCAGAATGCAGTGGAGATGGAGGCAGGGAGTCCCTCCAAGTCACTTGCACAAATGGCCTGATGCATGCTTACTTGGTTGCGTAGTGACAGCTGAATTGTCAGCATTCGGCAGAGGGATGACTTCTGGCTCTCCACCTTGTTGGGCCCTTTTTAAACCGGCTGTGAGGGAGGACAAACTGAACTACTATAGAGACATCCTATGTAGTCAGTTGGCCGCTGCCTATCTGCGCCATCGTCCATCCTCTCGCAGGTCTAACCACCCACCCACCTCTGCACTCACGTTCCTCTGCCATGGCTGTTGTGACAGGGGGGGGGGGTAGGAGCAGTTCCAGCGGTTGCAACTTGAGTCTAGATTCGCTGATGAGCAGCTTTATTTACCTGCCTAGTAAAGAAACTACTCAGCAGCAGCTGTAAACGCCTGTCCACCCAAAATGTGGAGAGACTGACCTTTTTCAAGATGAATCGGGCATGGGTCAGCCAGGATTTCCACCCATCAATGCCTGATGCATCAGACTAGATCATCCATGGTGCCACATCAGCACTTTGACAAAAGAGACCGGTTTCTTCTGGCTACCTGCCTCAGCTACTATTCTGATGCTGCCACCCGCCTGATGCCACACATCTGATGCCAAGTGCTCCTTCTTTCACCCACCTTCTTCAGCTGGTACTGGTATTGCCACCCACCTCCCCACTCTGTCAACGGGTCACTCTATGGTCTCCTGATGCTGCTGCTACCTCACCACTCAGGTCTCCTGATGCTGCCATTGCCACCTCCACACTGTCATTGTGCCACTCTGTGGCCTCCTCTTGATGCTGCTGTTTCCACCTCCACACTGTCATTGTGCCACTCTGTGTCCTCCTCCAGATGCTGCTGCCACCCCCTGACTCTGTCATTGGGCCACTCTGTGGTCTTCTCGTGCTGCTTCCACCTCACCACTATGTCATAGGACCACTCTGTGGACTTCTCATGCTGTTTCCACCCTCCCCACTACATGACTGGGTCACTATTGTGCCTTTCGGCCTGCCTGACATCATCATTTATATGACCCTTCTTCTGATCTCTCAGAAGGAAGGAAAAATGAGACGCACAATGGAGTCTATGTTGCAACTGTAAGGCCTGCAGGACATGGTTCTCATTTTGCATCGGAATTGGCTTATGATTTGGTAGCCAAAGGCAGGAGTGGGTACAAAACACAGAAGGCATGCAAATATTCTATTCACGTGTCATCTCTGTTTTGGATCCATTGCTGTTTTTTTTTTTGCTTTAACAATACTGATGGATTAGTGATGGTTTTTTGGAGGTTATAGTTCGGATGGATCAGAAGAAGGGCGAAATAATCAATGACAACCACACAAACTTACTGCTGACACCCACTCCACTCTGTCGGGGGGGGGGGGGTTCTACTTGTATAAGCATTTAATAGAACAGGTTCTGTAGAAATCTATGTGAAATCAGTGAATTGCTGTAAAAGTGTGATTTTTCACGCTATAGTAGGATCTTGGGCCTCTGCACGGTCCTTTATACCTGACGCTAACAATGACCTGTAAGGCTGAGTTCACACTTGAGTTATTTGGTCAGTTTTGGTCCCATAACTGCCCAAATAAGTGAAGTGTGCAGTGATTCCAAGAGCGACGCTTGTCATCTGCATGTTATACTGACTCATAGTATTGTTTCACTACCACAGCAGATTCCCTATGCGTGTTACTGCAAGGCACAGTGTTCTGCACCACTATATAGGCTCTTTGCAGCCAGAAAATAGCCGTTTTCTAACGTGATTCGCCATGGATAGATTCAAATCGAATCAAATTTTGTAAGAGAATTCGGTGAATCGGCCGAATCGAATTTTTGAGAAATTCGCTCATCTCTAATGATGAGGAAGCCCCTTCTTCACCAGGCTCAGAAGTGCGATTGGCTACATCATCATCATCCGCTACTGTCTGCACGTCACTGATGTTCCCCTCAATGGTCTCAGGGCCAGTAGCCTGACCACTCGCAACACTTGCTCCCTCTAAACTCTTATCATCACTACTTGCCCGCATACCGGAGGAAGCTTCGGATGTCTCCTCCAGATCTTGGCTGGGCAGTAGCTGCCGACTGTCCTCTGAAAAGTGAAACCAAGCCTACGGCATATAATACTTCTCACGCTGACAAAACTGAAAATTAAGGTTTAGTCCAGGTGGGGGCACAGGGCCATGCCAACTAAGCGTCGTGTCAGAGGAACCCACCGACTCTTGGCTGGGGTTGTCTGATGTCACTTGCGACAAAGTTAAATGGCGAATGGGTTGCTAGTCAAGACACAACCGATAGATGACACTGGGAGCTCAGTCCTCTTGCTGCAATTCCTGCTGCCCCCCCCCCACCACTTTTTCTACTGCCTGCGACAGAAACATTTTGGCCACTGCCCATTCCCATTGAAGAGCCTGTCACCCGTCTGTCTGACATACTGTACCCCCCAAAAAAGGCTGTAGTACAATGTTACTTCACCGCTGAATGGCAATTAAGACAAATAATTTTTTTCTGATTAATAAACTCCCCCCCCCCAAAAAAAAATATAATCACAATCCTCCGCAGCAACGGCAATTAAGACGTATTATTTTTCCTATTACTACACCCCAAAAAAGGAAATATAACAATCACAATTCACGCAGAGCGGCTAATGGGACATACGTATAGTTCCTTTTAATACACCACATAAATGGCTGTAGTACAATGTAACTTCAACGCCAAACGGCACTTCTAACATATATTTTTTTCTTTTTTTTCCAATTAATACACCCCGCCCCCCCCCCCCCACAAAAAAAAGTAAAACAATGCAAAATCAATGCAGGACGGCTAATAGGACATATGTATTTATCCTATTAATACACCCTGTAAATGGCTGTAGTAAAATGTAACTTCACCGCTGAATGGCAACTATGACATATATTTTTCCCTTTTTTTCTTCCTATTATTACACCACCGGAAACAAAAACATGTAAAATCGACGCAGATTGGCTAATGGGACATAAGTATCTATCCTATTAATACATCCAGTTAATGGCTGTAATGCAACTTCACCGCTGAACAGCAATTATGACATATATTTTTCCCTTTTTTTCCTGACCCCATTAATTCTACCTTTTCCTCATCCAAGTTAACTATCCCTTTGTACTGCTTCAGACTACACCACGTCTGGGATCCAACAGTATCCAAAGGTAGGAGCACTGGATATTATGGCCTTTTTACCACCACTCTGGCCTTCCTACATCATGGTACCATACCATCACTAAAAAAGGGAGCTCTGTGCTTCCGCTGCTTCACGGCAGCTGGTGTCACGACTACTTGCTCTAAAAGAGAGACGTATTTCGTAGAAACCTCCTAACGGGCAAGGGATACCCCAGGCGCGGCCAGTGGGCCCATTGCATATGTCTGCGAGCCATTCTTTGTATATGAAGAATACAATAAAATGACTGAAACTGCCAGTTGAATCATATGTATTCTCTATACACTCACATGAAAGTACTGTCAAGAATATTGTCCTGCTGTCCATCAAAATAAAAGAATTAAAAAGAACATTGTCCTGCTTTCTCTACTGGAAAAACTGTCTATTCTTTAGGGCTCTTTCACAAGAGCAGATGCCATGTGGGTAGTGTTGAGCGAACAGTTCGAAAATCGTTCTTTTTTGAAAATGTCCGGGTTCGGGTCCGTGTCACGGACACCCCAAAATTCGGTACGGACCCGAACCCGGACATTTTCAAAAAAGTTTGGGTTCGGGTCTGGTGTTCGTCGATTACTTCCCGCTTTCTGAAGGGCTGCACAGCAGCCAATCAGCTAGCGTTTTACTTCTCGCCCTAAGAGCCCATCACAGCCATGCCTACTAATGGCATGGCTGTGATTGGCCAAGTGCAGCATGTGACCCAGCCTCTATTTAAGCTGGAGTCACGTAGCGCTGCACGTCACACTGCTCTGACTAGTGTAGGGAGAGGATGCAGCTTCTGTGAGGGCGAGATAGGCAGGGATAAAGAAGTGATTGAATGATCTACCTTTCTACACCTGTGCATCAGAACAACTCAGCTGAGCTGTTCACTGAAAGTCACTATTTTGTTGAGACTGGCCAGAGCGATTTTTACTCGCACATGTAACTGGGCTGACCGGCGGTGGCCATTTTGGGACTTGTGGTGCGCCAGCACAAGCTGCCACAGAGTCTAAACCAAAGCTCCAAAGAAGTGTAAAATCTACAACTGTGAATCAGAACAACAGCGATTCAGCTGCTCAGTCAAAGTCTATTTTTTTTCTGGCTGGGCAGATCGTTTTCTGGCACATGTTACTGGGCTGATAGGCGGCGGCCATTTTGGGACTTGTGGTGCTACAGCAAAAGCTGCCACAACGTCCAATTATCTCATGTAATAGTCGATTTTTTCATAGATATACTACATCAGGGGTTTGGCTGTGCTTGTGTCAACCATACTAACTGCAAAGATATTTAATATATCAGTGGTGAAACTGAAAGTAACCCACTTGGATAGCAAATCCCATGAATGTGCTGTTCCAGCTAGGCTAGCCAGTGCCACTACAGCCAAGTCCAATACTGTCAGCCAGAAATATATTTTTTTTTTATGTGCCAGAAATATAAATTAGCTTTCACCGTAATAATAAAATTATTCTGGTGTTAGACCAGAAGAAGCACTCCTGTTGTAATTAATACTGTAAAAAGGCTTAGGCAATATTTCTCCCAGTGTGGGAAATTTATCTAGCAAAACTAGCATTTTAAAAATTCCGGTGTTCTGAAATACCAGCAGTCCTCTTGTAATTAATACCGCAAAAAGGCATTATATCGTCCAGTGTTGTAATTTTGGTGAAAAAAAGGCCAATTTAATCAATCTGGTGTTAGTTACACCAGAAACAGTAGGCCTCACATTTTTACTCCTGTAAAAAGGAATTATATCTCCCTGTGTGGGAAATCTATGTACCAAAACTAGCATTTTAAAAATTCTGGTGTCCAATTTGCAGCAGTTTTCTTGTAATTAATACCGGAAAAAGAAATTATATCTTCCAGTGTGGGAATTTATGTACACAAACTAGCATTTTAAAAATTCTGGTGTCCAATTAGCAGCAGTCTTCTTGTAATTAATACTGCAAAAAGGCATTACATTGTCCAGTGTTGTAATTTTGGTGAAAAAAAGGCCAATTTAATCAATCTGGTGTTAGTTACACCAGAAACAGTAGGCCTCACGTTTTTACTCCTGTAAAAAGGAATTAATACCGGAAAAAGGCATTACATTGTCCAGTGTTGTAATTTTGCTGAAAAAAAGGCCAATTTAATCAATCTGGTGTTAGTTACACCAGAAACCGTAGCCCTCACGTTTTTACTCCTGTAAAAAGGAATTAATACCGCAAAAAGGCATTACATTGTCCAGTGTTGTAATTTTGGTGAAAAAAAGGCCAATTTAATCAATCTGGTGTTTGTTAGACCAGAAACAGTAGGCCTCACGTTTTTACTCCTGTAAAAGGAATTATATCTCCCGTGTGGGAATCTATGTACCAAAACTAGCATTTTAAAAATTCTGGTGTCCAATTAGCAGCAGTCTTCTTGTAATTAATACCGCAAAAGGCATTATTGTCCAGTGTTGTAATTTTGGTGAAAAAAGGCCAATTTAATCAATCTGGTGTTTGTTAGACCAGAAACAGTAGGCCTCACGTTTGTACTCCTGTAAAAAGGAATTATATCTCCCCGTGTGGGAATCTATGTACCAAAACTAGCATTTTAAAAATTCTGGTGTCCAATTAGCAGCAGTTTTCTTGTAATTAATACCGGAAAAAGGAATTATATCTTCCAGTGTGGGAATTTTGGGGCTAAAAAATAATATATTTCATTGTGGTGCGAGTTGAATCACAACAATGAGGAAACATTCTATTAAGGGACGAGGACGCGGTCGTGGTGGTGTCCGTGGAGCCTCTGTTGCTGGCAGAGGACGTGGCCGTTCGGCCTCAGGCGCACAAAGTAGTGAACCAACTCCCTCAAGTAGCCGGCAGAATTTACAGCGATATTTGGTGGGGCCCAATGCCGTTATGAGGATGGTAAGGCCTGAGCAGGTACAGGCATTAGTCGATTGGGTGGCCGACAGTGCTTCCAGCACGTTCACCACATTGTCTTCCGATCAGTCTTCTGCGGAAAGCTCACAGGTGGCACCTGAAAACCAAGCCCATCAGTCTGTCACATCACCCCCATGCATATCAGGGAAACTGGCTGAGCCTCAAGTTATGCAGCAGTCTCTTATTCTGTTTGAAGACTCTGCTCCCACGGTTTTCCAGGGGCGTCCACCTAGCTCTTCCCCAGCGGTGGAAGACATTCCATGCACTGACGCACAACCACTTATGTATCCAGATGATGAGGACATGGGAATACCACCACAGCAGAGTGACCGAGTCTCTGATGATGACGAAACACTGGTGCCCACTGCCGCGTCTTATTGCAGTGTGCAGACTGAACAGGAGGAGGTCAGGGAGGAAGACTGGGTGGAAGACGATGCAGAGGATGATGAGGTCTTAGACCCCACATGGACTGAAGGTCGTGCCGCTGACTTAAATAGTTCAGAGGAAGAGGCAGTGGTGAGACCGAGACAACAGCGAAGCCAAAGAGGGAGCAGGGGGCAAAAGCAGAACAGCCGCCGTCCAGAGAGCTCGCCTGCTATTGGCCAGCGCCAACAGGGACTCAGCACCCCAAAGGCATCTTCAAGGAGTTCCCTGGCATGGCACTTCTTCAAATAATGTGCTTACGACAAGACCAGAGTGGTTTGCACGCTGTGCCATCAGACCCTGAGGCGAGGCATTAACGTTCTTAACCTGAGCACCACCTGCATGATCAGGCATCTACATGCAAAGCATGAACTGCAGTGGAGTACACACCTTAAAAACAAGGAACCCGCTCAGGCTCCCCCTGCTCCCTCTACCGCTGCTGCCTCGGCTTCCGCCTCGAGAGGAATGTTGCCACCTGCCGAGCAGCAAACAGAGGATGTGCCACCGACACCACCACCACCACCGCCACCGTCACCTAGCGTCTCCACTATTTCACACAGCAGCTTTCAGCTCTCCATCTCTCTGAGAGGAAGCGCAAATTCCCACCTAGTCACCCTCGAGCCCTTGGCCTGAATGCCAGCATTTCTAAACTACTGGCCTTTGAAATTCTGTCATTCTGGCTGGTGGACACAGACAGCTTCAAACAGCTGATGGCCATGGCTGTCCCCCAGTATGTGGTTCCCAGCCGCCACTACTTCTCCAAGACAGCCGTGCCTTCCCTGCACATGCAAGTGTCCGATAAAATCAAGTGTGCACTGCGCAACGCCATTTGTGGCAAGGTCCACCTAACCACAGATACGTGGACCAGTAAGCACGGCCAGGAACGCTATATCTCCCTAACTGCACACTGGGTAAATGTAGTGGCGGCTGGGCCCCAGGCGGAGAGTTCCTTGGCGCACGTCCTTCCGCCGCCAAGGATCACAGGGCATCATTCTTTGCCTCCTGTAGCCTCCTCCTCCTACTCGGCTTCCTCCTCCTCCTCATATGTTTGGGGGACAGGCCCCACACCGCGCAGGAGTTGTGGCGAGGTATTGAACAACAGACCGACCAGTGGTTGCTGCCGGTGGGCCTCAAGCCCGGCCTGGTGGTGTGCGATAATGGGCGAAATCTCGTGGCAGCTCTGGGACTAGCCGGTTTGACGCACATCCCTTGCCTGGCGCATGTGCTGAATTTGGTGGTGCAAAAGTTCATTCACAACTACCCAGACATGTCAGAGCTGCTGCATAAAGTGCGGGCCGTCTGTGCACGCTTCCGGCGTTCACATCCTGCCGCTGCTCGCCTGTCAGCGCTACGGAAATTCGGCCTTCCCGCTCACCGCCTAATATGCGATGTGCCCACCCGGTGGAACTCCACCTTGCACATGCTGGAGAGACTGTGCGAGCAGCAGCAGGCCATAGTGGAGTTTCAGCTGCAGCACGCACGGGTCAGTCGCACTGCGGAACAGCACCACTTCACCACCAATGATTGGGCCTCCATGCGAGACCTGTGTGCCCTGTTGCGCTGTTTTGAGTACGCCACCAACATGGCAGTGGCGATGCCACTGTTATCAGCGTGACAATACCAATTCTATGTCTCCTAGAGAAAACGCTTAGGGCGATGATGGAAGAGGAGGTGGGCCAGGGCCAGGAGGAGGAGGAGGAGGATGACGGGTCATTTTTAGCACTTTCAGGCCAGTCTGTTAGAAGTGGCTCAGAGGGAGGTTTTTGCAACAGCAGAGGGCAGGTACAAATGTGGCCAGCCAGGGACCACTACTGGAGGACGAGGAGGATGAGGAGGAGGTGGAGGAGGATGAGGATGAAGCAGGTTCACAGCGGGGTGGCACCCGGCACAGCGCAGGCACATCCCTGGTGCGTGGCTGGGGGGATACAGAGGATGATGACGATACGCCTCCCACAGAGGACAGCTTGTCCTTACCTCTGGGGAGCCTTGCACACATGAGCGATTACATGCTGCAGTGCCTGCGCAATGACAGCAGAGTTGCCCACATTTTAACGTGTGCTGACTACTGGGTGGCCACTCTGCTGGATCCACGGTACAAAGACAATGTGCCCACTTTACTTCCTGCACTGGAGCGTGATAGGAAGATGCGCGAGTACAAGCGCACACTGGTAGACGCGCTCCTGAGAGCATTCCCAACTGTCACAGGGGAACAGGTGGAAGGCCAAGGCCAAGGCAGAGGAGGAGCTAGAGGTCGCCCACGCAGCAGTGTCACGGCCAGCTCCTCTGAGGGCAGGGTTAGCATGGCAGAAATGTGTAAAAGTTTTGTCTCCATGCCACAGCTAACTGCCCCACCACCTGATACGGAACGTGTTAGCAGGAGGCAACATTTCACTAACATGGTTGAACAGTACGTCTGCACACAACTCCACGTACTGACGGATGGTTCGGCCCCATTCAACTTCTGGGTTTCCAAATTGTCCACGTGGCCAGAATTAGCATTTAATGCCTTGGAGGTGCTGGCCTGCCCGGCGGCCAGCGTTTTATCTGAACGTGTATTCAGCACGGCAGGGGGCGTCATTACTGACAAACGCAGCCGCCTGTCCGCAGCCAACGTGGACAAGCTGACGTTTATAAAAATGAACCAGGCATGGATCCCACAAGACCTGACCCTCCCTTGTGCAGAGTAGTCCTTAATAACTGCCTTAAACCATGTTGTCTTGTACTCCTGGCCACTTCTTCATTGAAAAATCCATTTTTGAAATTAAGTAGGATCTTGGGGTGCAACCCGGAGTTGAATGAACCTTCCCTCTGTCTGGGTGCCGGGGCCAAAGTACATGAAAGTGTCCTTCTTCTGTGCTGGGTGATATGAATGTTATACTTGTGCTGTCTGACATGTCTCCTCCGTGTGGCTGCAGGGGTTAAAGTCTCTAAAAGTGCCCTTCTCCTGTGGTGGTTGATGTAAAACTGATGCTTGTGCTATCTGACCTGTCTCCTCTGTATGAAACAGCAAAAAGAAAAGGAGAGAAGACAGGCGCTCATAGGGTAGTGGGTACTTCACCGGTCCGTTAGGGGTATGAAATGGTGGTGCTCACCTTGTGTGGTTGTGCTAGTTTAGGCACAACTCTATTGTGAGGCCATCTGGGAGGTCGGTGCTGCCGGTACTCTGCTCAGTCCAATTGGGAGGATGCCAAGACTCCCAGGGTACTGGAGAAATAAGCTTGTGTAGGAAAACCTGGTAGTGCAAGGTGATTGCACTTCCGATGTGGTACCGTTGGGGCGCACACAGTAACCTCAGACTTGGAGTTCTTTAAAGGTACACTTGGACCTAGTCTTCTCCATCAAGCCCCACCAAGTCCCCAGTCCACCCATACACAAACAATATCCATCTGCCCCTGTCTTCAAAGCAGCGCAGGCTCGGGCTATCCCAGAGCCGCACTGGGAACCTCATGAATAGCGGGGGCGTCATCACTGACGTCACCAGCCCTGCCTCTCCACCCCTTGAACTAACAGCGCAGACTCAAGCTCATTTGGAGCCGCGCTGAAGCTCTGCAGAACAGCCGGCGCGTCACCACTGACGTCACCGCTGACGTCACCAGCCCCGCCTCCCCCCTTCCTTAACCAGCAGCGCGGGCTCAGATCCCTTCAGAGCCGCGCTGCCTGGCGTTCACACGTGGATCCCAACATCTCTGTCTCAACACAGGTAAACCCTACCAACCTCTACCCCCTTTCTTTTTCACAAGCTGCAAATGAATAAATAAGCCTATTATAGTCTGTAAGATCGCACTGAGGATGTATGGGTGTGTATGTACATGTATGTATATATATATATATATATATATATATATATATATATGTGTGTATATGTTGTGTGTATATGTATATATATGGATATACTTTAGTGTGTAAAACTGAACCATCCACCTTCATGTCCCCAGTGATTCCCTGGGATACCGTGTCCACACCTTCAGCAAAGCACTCAAGGTAACCTTATGTATAACTGACTGATCAGTTTTTACATGATTAATAACTCTATTATATTAATTTAATAATAACTCCGGCAATACTTGCAAACAGATTTTATTTATGAAATAGCATTATTTATTCTTTTATGAAATACCACCACTATAGATAATGTATATACCACAATTTGTATACTCTAATTACCAAAACAGCCATATCTATATATGATCACAGATGCATATTTTAAGTCGCTTATGATCTTCTTACAAAGGAGAAAAAATTTCTTTTAGTCCCTTTTATTCGATACTTTTCTTCATATGTATGTTCTTTTAGACTTGATAAAGGGGTACGTATACCCCGAAACGCGTAGTCAATAAAGCACCTTTAAAGAACTCCAAGTCTGAGGTTACTGTGTGCGCCCCAATGGTACCACATCGGAAGTGCAATCACCTTGCACTACCAGGTTTTCCTGTCTCCTCTGTGTCAGTGCTAAGGCCTAAGTCACTGAAAGCGGCCTTCTCCTGTGCTGGCTGATATAAATGCCTGAATCTCTGCTGTGGGACCTCTCTCCTCCGTGTGGCTGCAGGGGTCAAAGTCTCTAAAAGTGCCCTTCTCCTGTGGTGGTTGATGTGAAACTGATGCTTGTGCCATCTGACATGGTTGCCGGGGTCCCATTAAATGGTGGCCTACTCCTGTGGTGGGTGATCTAAATGCCTGATTCTCTGCTGTGAAAACCTCTCTCCTCCGTCTGGGTGCAGGGGTCAAAGTCTCTAAAAGTGGCCTTCTCTTGTGCTGGGTGATGTGAAACTGATGCTTGTGCCATCTGACATGGTTGCCGGGGTCCCATTATATGGTGGCCTACTCCTGTGGTGGGTGATCTAAATGCCTGATTCTCTGCTGTGAAACCTCTCTCCTCCGTCTGGGTGCAGGGGTCAAAGTCTCTAAAAGTGGCCTTCTCTTGTGCTGGGTGATGTGAAACTGAGGCTTGTGCCATCTGACATGGTTGCCGGGGTCCCATTAAATGGTGGCCTACTCCTGTGGTGGGTGATCTAAATGCCTGATTCTCTGCTGTGAAACCTCTCTCCTCCGTCTGGGTGCAGGGTTCAAAGTCTCTCAAAGTGGCCTTCTCTTGTGCTGGGTGATGTGAAACTGATGCTTGTGCCATCTGACATGGTTGCCGGGGTCCCATTAAATGGTGGCCTACTCCTGTGGTGGGTGATCTAAATGCCTGATTCTCTGCTGTGAAAACCTCTCTCCTCCGTCTGGGTGCAGGGGTCAAAGTCTCTCAAAGTGGCCTTCTCTTGTGCTGGGTGATGTGAAACTGATGCTTGTGCCATCTGACATGGTTGCCGGGGTCCCATTAAATGGTGGCCTACTCCTGTGGTGGGTGATCTAAATGCCTGATTCTCTGCTGTGAAACCTCTCTCCTCCGTCTGGGTGCAGGGGTCAAAGTCTCTAAAAGTGGCCTTCTCTTGTGCTGGGTGATGTGAAACTGATGCTTGTGCCATCTGACATGGTTGCCGGGGTCCCATTATATGGTGGCCTACTCCTGTGGTGGGTGATCTAAATGCCTGATTCTCTGCTGTGAAACCTTTCTCCTCCGTCTGGGTGTAGGGGTCAAAGTCTCTAAAAGTGGCCTTCTCTTGTGCTGGGTGATGTGAAACTGAGGCTTGTGCCATCTGACATGGTTGCCGGGGTCCCATTAAATGGTGGCCTACTCCTGTAGTGGGTGATCTAAATGCCTGATTCTCTGCTGTGAAACCTCTCTCCTCCGTCTGGGTGCAGGGGTCAAAGTCTCTCAAAGTGGCCTTCTCTTGTGCTGGGTGATGTGAAACTGATGCTTGTGCCATCTGACATGGTTGGGGTCGGGGTCCCATTAAATGGTGACCTACTCCTGTGGTGGGTGATCTAAATGCCTGATTCTCTGCTGTGAAAATCTCTCTCCTCCGTCTGGGTGCAGGGGTCAAAGTCTCTCAAAGTCGCCTTCTCCTGTGCTGGGTGATGTAAAACTGATGCTTGTGCCATCTGACATGGTTGCCGGGGTCCCATTAAATGGTGGCCTACTCCTGTGGTGGGTGATCTAAATGCCTGATTCTCTGCTGTGAAAACCTCTCTCCTCCGTCTGGGTGCAGGGGTCAAAGTCTCTCAAAGTGGCCTTCTCTTGTGCTGGGTGATGTGAAACTGATGCTTGTACCAGCTGACATGGGTGCAGGGGTCAAATTAACTAAATGGTGGCCTACTCCTCTGGTGGGTGATATAATGCCTGAATATGTGCTGTGGGGCCTCTCTCCTCTTTCTGGGTGCAGGGGTCAAAGTAACTAAAAGTGGCCTTCTCCTGTGCTGGATGGTATAAATGTAATGCTTGTGCTATCTGACATGTCTCCTCTGTCTGGGTGCTAAGGCCTAAGTCACTGAAAGTGGCCTTCTCCTGTGGTGGTTGATATGATGCCAGATTCTCTGCTATGGGACCTCTCTCCTTTGTCTGGATTCTGTGGTCGAAATAATAGTAAGCGACCTTCTCCATTGGTGGGTGATTTGAAGCCTGATTCTGTGCTATGGGACCTAACTCCAATTAATATTGGTTAATTTTATTTTATTTTATGTTAAGTCATCATTTCCCTATCTACATTTGTTTGCAGGGGATTTACCTACATTTTGCTGCCTTTTGCAGCCCTCTAGCCCTTTCCGGGAGTCTTTTACAGCCTTTTTAGTGCCCAAAAGTTCGGGTCCCAATTGACTTCTATGAGGTTCATGATTAAAAATCATGTTAATGCTCCGTGTCTCTTCTGTCTAGAGCGCGGCTCTTTCACGAAGCAGATTACCCACATGTAGAGATGAGCGAACACCTGGATGTTCGGGTTCGAGAGGTTCGGCCGAACTTCCGGAAAATGTCCAGGTTCGTGATCCGAACTCAACCCGAACTTCATCCCGAACCCGAACCCCATAGAAGTCAATGGGGACCCGAACTTTTGGGCACTAAAAAGGCTGTAAAAGACACCCAGAGGGATAATATACCGCAATAAACGCATTGCGATTACAACTTTGAGCTAACGATCACCATGGGAACGCCTCCTCCAGTAGAATGTACTGTCGGATCTGAGAATTAAGTTGAAATCGCAATGCGATTCTTATATATTTGCTTAATCGAATTGCGATTTCAACTTAGCATTGCTAAATAATTCCATCCATATCGTTAACTTACTGAGTCAGTAAGTTAGCGAATATGGATGGAATTATTTAGCAATGCTAAGTTGAACGGCAATGCGATTAAGCAGATATATAATAATCGCATTGCGATTTCAACTTAATTCTCACATCCGACAGTACATTCTACTGGAGGAGGCGTTCCATGGTGATCGGTAGCTCAAAGTTGTAATCGTAATGCGATAACTAAATACATAAGAATCGCATTGCGATTCCAACTTTAGTACTCAACTTTTAAAATCGTACACCACTTTAAGTTCCAAAGTTGCAATCGCGTTCGAATAGAACTTAAAGCTGTCTCTTAGTCAGTTTTAGTATTGGTGTGCTGTAATAGAAGTTACATTCGTGCGCGAATATAACTTAGAGCAATACAGTCAACTTTACACTGTTAGTTTTATTATCGCGATAATACAACTATTCAAGAATCGATGTACGTGCGTCTGTACGTGTGTGCGTTACCTCGGACACTATTCTATTTTGCCAGCCACAGCTGAAACCACTGATTTATGGTATTGCTATTTTGGCAATTGAATTTAACCCCAGAAAATAATCTATCCTTTGCCAGACAGCAGACAGTATTATACTTGTCTAGCCAAAGCTGGAACACCAGATTTAGGGGATTGGTATTTGGGCAATTGTACTTAACCCCTTAATAAAATATAGAAATTTCTTTGCTGAGTTTCTAGGGGTGACAATTAGCACAGCCAAGCCCCTGATGTAGGATATAGCAAAAAAAAAAAAACTAGTATTGATGGATTGATGGACTTGGTGGCAGCTTCTTCTGGCGCACCACAAGTCACAAAATGGCCGCCGATCAACCCAGAAAATAAGTGACAGAAAAACGCTCTGTGCAGCCTAAAAACCAGCGAGCAAGTAACTAGCAGAAGTTCAATGATTCTCAGCTGTAAATTGATCCGTTCATTAGGTGCTGTTGATGACTTTAACCTGCCTAATCTCGCCCTGATAGAAGCTGCGTCCTCTCCCTACACTAATCAGAGCAGTGTGACGTGCGGCGCTACGTGACTCCAGCTTAAATAGAGGCTGGGTCACATGCTGCACTTGGCCAATCACAGCCATGCCATTAGTAGGCATGGCTGTGATGGGCTCTTAGGGCAAGAAGTAAAATGCTAACTGATTGGCTGCTGTGCAGCCCTTCAGAAAGCGGGAAGAAATCGACGAACACCGGACCCGAACCCAAACTTTTTTGAAAATGTCCGGGTTCGGGTCCGTGTCACGGACACCCCAAAATTCGGTACGAACCCGAACTATTCTCGAACTGTTCGCTCAACACTAGTAAGAACGGATCTCAAATAAACTTGAGTGTCTGGCTTACAGGGATTCTTAAGCAACAATATTTATACAGAGATGCATAAAACTCAGCAAAGCAGGAAATAATATGCTCCGTCTTTGAGAAGAGTGTACAGAGGCAAAATGTGTGTGGGTCAACAACTCCTTTTAAAACGCAGACATCATCTTCCCACCCTTATCGCCATAAATACGCTATTTACATTATAACAGTTTTTTTTTTTTTTTGCAAAATGGGCTGCCAGGATCTGCAGTACCCCAGAGCTGGGAATATCTGCAAAGTGTGGCTTATTATGTATTAACCACCTCAGCCCCCCTAGCTTAAACACCTTTAATGACCAGGCCACTTTTTACAATTCTGCACTACACTACTTTCACCGTTTATTGCTCCGTCATGCAACTTACCACCCAAATGAATTTTATCTCCTTTTCTTTTCACTAATAGAGCTTTCATTTGGTGGTATTTCATTGCTGCTGACATTTTTACTTTTTTTGCTATTAATCAAAAATGACCAAAATTTTTGCAAAAAAATGAAATTTTTCACTTTCTGTTGTAAAATTAAAAAAAAAAAAACATTTCAATATAAATTTTTCGCAAAATTTATTGTTCTACATGTCTTTGATAAAAAAAAATCCAATAAGTGTATATTTATTGGTTTGGGTAAAAGTTATAGCATTTACAAACTATGGTGCAAAAAAGTGAATTTCCGCATTTTGAAGCAGCTCTGACTTTCTGAGCACCTGTCATGTTTCTTCAGGTGCTAGAATGCCAGGATAGTATAAATACCCCCCAAATGACACCATTTTAGAAAGAAGACACCCCAAAGTATTAGCGGAGGGGCATGGTGAGTTCATGTATCATTTAATTTTTTTTCACAAGTTAGAGGAAAATGACACTTTCTGAGGAAAAAAAATAATAATAAAGTTTCCATTTCTGCTAACTTCTGGCAAAAAAAATAAAATCTCCCACGGACTCACTATGCTCCTCAGTGAATACATTGGGGTGTCTACTTTCCGAAATGGGGTAATTTTTGGGGTGTGTTTACTGTTCTGGAATTTTGGGCGGGGCTAAATTGTGAGCATCCCTGTAAAACCTAAAGGTACTCGTTGGAATTTGGGCCCCTTTACGCACCAAGGCTGCAAAAATGTGTCACTCATGTGGCATCGCCGTACTCAGGAGAAGTAGGGCAATGTGTTTTGGGGTGTATTTTTACATATACCCATGTTGTGTGAGAGAAATATCTCTGTATACTGACAACTATGTATAAAAAAATTTAAAAAGTTGTCGTTTACAGCGATATTTTTCACACAAAGTATGGGTATATATAAAAATACACCCCAAAACTCATTGCCCTACTTCTCCTGAGTACGGCGATACCACATTTGTGCCACTTTTTTGCAGCCAAGATGGGCAAAGGGGACCAAATTCCCATGAGTACCTTTAGGATTTCACAGGGCATTTTTACGCATTTGGATTCTCACGTTTTAGAGACCCCTAAAATGCCAGGGCAGTATATATACCCCACATGTGACCCTATTTTGGATAGAAGACACCCCAAGGTATTCCGTGAGGGGCATGGCGATTTCACAGAAAAAGAAAAATTTTGTCACAAGTTAGCGGAAATTGATATATATTTTTTTTTACAAAGTCTCATATTCCACTAACTTGTGACAAAAAATAAAATTTTACATGAACTCACCATACCCCTCACGGAATACCTTGGGGTGTCTTCTTTCTAAAATGGGGTCACATGTGAGGTGTTTGTACTGCCCTGGCATTTGAGGGTCTCTGCAATCATTACACGTATGGCCAGCATTAGGAGTTTCTGCTATTCTCCTTATATTGAGCATACGGGTAATGAGATTTTTTTTTTCCGTTCAGCCTCTGGGCTGAAAGAAAAAAAATGAACGGCACAGATTTTTTCATTCGCATCGATCATCGTAGATGAAAAAATCTCTGCCAAAATCAGTGACTGCGGTGCGGTGGGCTGGGCGCTAGCTACCTAACAAGTAGCTAACTAACTGGCGGTAATAAGGGACCCTTATGCCCCATTCACACGTCCGCAATTCTGTTTGCAGAACAGAATTGCGGACCCATTCATTTCTATGGGGACAGACTTTGTCCCGCTCGGATCCGGAATTGCGGATCCGCACTTCCGGGTCTGCACTTCCGTTCCGCAAAAATATAGAACATGTCCTATTCTTGTCCGCAATTGCCGTATTTTGCGGATCCGTGGATTCGTGGATCAGATCCGCGGATCAGTGGATCTACGGATCCGCAAAACACATATGGACGTCTGAATGGAGTCTTACAGGGGTGGGATCAATGACAGGGGGGTGATCAGGGAATCTAGATGGGGTGATCAAGGGGTTAACAAGGGGTTAATAAGTGACCGGGGGGGGTGTAGTGTAGTGTGGTGCTTGGTGCTACTTTACATAGCTACCTGGTCCTCTGGTGGTCGATCCCAGAAAATGGGACCACCAGAGGACCAGGTAGCAGGTATATCAGACACTGTTAACAAAACAGCGTCTGACATACCTGTTTGATGCTTTTTATTTTACTTCTACAGCCTACCAGCGATTGATCATCGCTGGCAGGCTGCAGTATAACTGTCGAGACGCGCGCCACTGTGAACGCGCGCGCGCGTGTGCGCGCTCATAGCAAATCTCGTGTCTCGCGAGATGACGCACGGATGCGTCCAGCCAGAGCAACAGGACCGCCGGCCGGACGCATCCGTGCGTTAGGTGGTCTGGGGTGGTTAAACAAATACCTTTGCTGTATTTGTGGGAGGGGAGGCTGATTACAAGGCTAGTTATATGCACCTGTGGGCCCAGGCTGGCTGGTTACTAGGCTATTTATAGGCACCTGTGGGCCCAGGCTGACGCAGAGTCAGCTGATTTCACTACCTCTGGGTCAGCTCTAGGATACAGCAGTATGGGTGGAGGCTCCTTATGGCTGGGCAATGGCAGAATGTCTCAGGAGGGCGCTGGTATTCATGGTAGGATCGGAGTGGTTTGCACGGGACCCATGCTGCGGTCCGCGACATGTAGCGCTCTGGGATGAAGCAGAGTTTGGGCGCTATATGGTCGAGCGATGGTTGTTAGTTGCCTCAAGCTATGCACGCTGTGTTTTGTGTATCAATGGTCGATAAAAAAAATTAAAAAAACGCTGTAGCATTGCACTTTATGGCACGGGACCCACAGCGCGGTATGCGATTCGCAGTACTCTGGGTCAAAGCAGAGTTGGGTGCTAACTAGAGATGAGCGAACTTCTATTTTTAGTTCGGCGTCCAAGGTTCGGGTTATCGTAGCATCCCGTTATGGATTCCATAACAGCATTTGGAACTCATAAGGGGCTGCTTCATTGAACCCGAACCTTGGACAACCCTAAGGACCTGGGGTGATGTCACCGTCATGTGATCAGTGCAGAGGCGTGGCTCAGCACTGGATCACCTCTTATCCAATCCAGTGCTGAGCCACGCCCCCTGCACTGATCACATGACGGTTGTCATGCCTTTTCATAAGGATATAACCATTTATACATTTACTAGTGTTATAACATGTATTCATGGCCTATAAGAAGCCATGTTGAACTTATATTCACCCTTCTGTATGAACCTTCATTGTGTAAAAGAAAAATATAGGTTCAAGGAAAGATCCTTCCTGGCAGATGTGGGCCTATCTAAGGGAGTAATTTTACCTTATCACTAGGCTATGAGCCGACATGAGGTTCTTCCTGGCTCTCGTCTGGCATTCTTTCATAATGAGATATATTAATGAGACATACATATAATGTCTGTTTGTTCATATAGTGGATCGTATTTAGTCTTGACACAAGTTAATCAATATATCATATATGTGTTGTTTTATATTTCATATATTGGTTTTATTTTGTTACATGTTATAATCGTATATTAACGTATATATATCCTGTGTGTGTATCACCAGAAGTGTGTATTCCTGATGTATATGGGAATGCATGTGGAGTTGAACTTAATAAGAAGTTGCTGATGGAAAAGTTGTGTTATTTTCGTAAGATAAGGCACCTGTGAAATCCAAAACCCACACATTTGTTGCCTTATAAATTTATGGGAATTTAAGTTTTAATTGCTTCAAGTGTCAGGGGGTATGCCGCCCTTTTTGATGTATGTCCCAGGTGGTGGATGTCTACCCCTGAACATAAAGTCACATTATATAAATTTAACTCCTAAAAGCTTGACATTTATAGCTTATACAACATTGCCGCCTAGGTATCGGCAGGTAACATAACATGTTCACCACAAAATATTTTGGGTAATGTATGATCTCATAGTATCATTACCATATGTGCACACCCTCTGGTTTGGTTGGAAGACCGTTATCTAAAGGGGTGTATGCTTTGATAAGTCTGTGAATATTAATCATAGACGGTATGAGAGGGAGATCTCAAGAAAAAGAAAAAACTACAAACAAAGCATTAAACAGACACGTGGATTTGATCCGAGACCCAGGGAACCCTCTGGAGAGCTGACCGTCCCTCCGGGCCCTACTCACCTTTGACCCTTGGTAGCGTATATCTTGCTTATTGCTTGCGGTATTGATAAGTTACTCAGCCCGGTATATAGTCAAAGATCCCCAATTGTGGATCTGTAATTTATAAGGCTCCTGATCAAGTCTGACCATTCTCTTAGCAAAGATGCATATTGCTAATTGAGCATCAGACATTGATACCTAGTCCTTGGGAACTTTGTTATTCCTAGCCTTATACCGAGCTGGTAAAATTTATGGTGCCGCCATATACCTCAATTGGTTAAAGGTGATAGAGAAGGTACTTTTCTTTAATTTGGATTGTTGCATATCACTGCATTGATTGGCGATATTCAGTATTGATTGAAAGTAGCGGTATTATATTGCATTGTCTATCATTGTACAGGTTGTATCAATGGTTTTGTATCTAGCACTTATGTATAATAAACTCACATATATTTTTGCATAGATGATGGTACCTCGTTTTCTTTCTAGTTGCACAAAATAATTAAGGTTCTCGTCAACGAGCTGAGAGGTTATTATGTCGCCCTCTCCTCAATAGGATCAATAACTTTGATATTTCTTTACTTTGATCCTTTCTTTTGTTTTTTTTTGTATATAAAGCATTTTTGCGCTTTATATCCGCGACACGGTGACATCACCCCAGGTCCTTAGGGTTGTCCAAGGTTCGGGTTCAATGAAGCAGCCCCTTATGGATTCCAAATGCCGTTATGGAATCCATAACGGGATGCTACGATAACCCGAACCCGAATTTTGGACGCCGAACTAAAAATAGAAATTAGTTCATCTCTAGTGCTAACAGTCAAGTGACTGTTGTTAGTTTTTTTGTCCGCCTGTTTAGGGGCTTGTTGGGGGCTATTGCATATAGTTATTGGTGTAGCATGCACCTAGAGTAGGTATGAAGAGCCCTTTATCATTGTTTTATACAATGAGGGGAACACATGGTGGCCTGGTTCCTTTCATTTCATTGTGGGTGTAATTTAAATAAAGTTTTTCTTACCTGTATTTAGGAAAAAGTGAAGGCAACGGTCCTTCTGATCGGGTGCCATCCAGCTCTCATGCTATTGGTGGTCCAGGCAACGGTCCTCACGTGCAGGAAGCTTTAAAAGAAGAGAGGAAACGGTTATTGCGCATTCACGGCGCAGAAATCATCTGACAAAGACCCACGTCTCTTCTTTATGATGGATGACCTACTGAAACAGCTAATTTGCAAAGCGGAACTAAAGGGGGGTGAAGATTGGCTTAGGAAGTGCCTGGATTCTTCACCTTCTTCTCCTGAACCCGCTTTGGCATCCGCTTCTGCTCCTAGCTGCGCAGCCCCTTCGTGCGACTCAGAGCTAATGGATTCGATCCCGGCGTCATCGTCACGCGCAGGCGCCGGTATCCAGACAGATTCGCGGTGAGTCTGCAAGAGAAGAGGATCCTCCTTCTCTTAGCAGGACGACATCAGAAAGCTCACCGGACATCAAGCGTCTTCCAGGAGGAAAAAACAACCTCCCACTGATCTTCAACCGCCTCCTCAGATCCCTGCACCTGGCCAACGGTCCACTGACGGTGAGGGTATTATTTCTAACATTCAGGACATTGATGTCGTCTCTTTAGGGGATAATTCTATCCCATCTGACAAGATTGGCCTTTTCCAGGATTTCCTGGAATTCATTTCAACAAAGGACAAAGGAGTATCTTCCGCTAGCTTTGTTTCTAAGGGTGGCGGGTCTCCTGTAGCTTCTGGTTCTTCTACACACTTGGGCCAGAGCAATTTACCACTACAGGAGACCTGCCATAGAGATACTCTTTTTTGTCAAATCTCCCCATTAGGTTTTCATCTCCCTATTTCAACCAAAGAAAAAATATGGAACAGGGAGTTTTTGGATCTCTACTCCCTGTTACCAGCAGCGAAGGCTTCTGGTAAATTGGAGAAAAAAGATCTGAAAAGCGAGGAAGATAAATTTAAAGCCAAATCCATTTTCAATTGGATTCAGGCTTTTTCTATTTACTGTGCAGTTCTGGGGGAACGTCACCCTGAACAGTGCAGTAAATTGTTTCATCATCAGGATTCTGTTTTGGAGGCGTATAGAAATTTCGGGGGTTCTGCCTGGAATTCCTACGACGAGATGTCTCGCCAAAAACTGGCGGTTTACCCGCATCTTCAATAGGGAGAGAAGGACGTAGGCCTTTGGCTGAATCTTATGCTCCCTAACCGCTCTCAATTTTTTCGTCCCCAAATAAGGAAAGGGGTCTGTTTCTCATTTAATGAGAGTCAATGTAAGTGGGGCTCAAACTGTAAGTACAGACACGAATGTACTTTTTGCACAGGGAACCACCCGGTATTTAAATGTTACAGGAAACAGGGAGCTTCTTCAAAAGATAACATCGGAAAAGGCAGCGACACCAGTGAATCTAACAGAGTTAACTTCCTGGCTAAACTCTTATCCAAACAGGTGGAAGGCTAAATTACTGTTTAATGGGTTTTCTGAGGGTTTCTTTGTTCCCAGTTTCAAGGGGACTGGTTGTGTGTTATTTGACAATTTAAAATCTGTTCATTTAAATAGTGTTGAGCGAACAGTTCGCGCATCGTTCGGGTTCGTACCGAATTTTGGGGTGTCCGGGACCCGGACCCGAACCCGGACATTTTCAAAAAAGTTCGGGTTCGGGTTCGGTGTTCGTCGATTTCTTACCGCTTTCTGAAGGGCTGCACAGCAGCCAATCAGCTAGCGTCTTACTTCTTGCCCTAAGAAGCCATCACAGCCATGCCTACTAATGGCATGGCTGTGATTGGCCAAGTGCAGCATGTGACCCAGCCTCTATTTAAGCTGGAGTCACGTAGCGCCGCACGTCACACTGCTCTGACTAGTGTAGGGAGAGGATGCAGCTTCTGTGAGGGCGAGATAGGCAGGGAAAAGTCAGCAACAGCACCTAATGAACGGATCGATCTGCAGCTGAGAATCAGTGAACTTCTGCTATTTACTTGATTGCTGGTTTTTGGCTGCACAGAGCGTTTTTCTGTCACTTATTTTCTGGGTTGATCGGCGGCCATTTTGTGACTTGTGGTGCTCCAGAACAAGCTGCCACACATCCATCAATGCTTCAATACTATTTTTTTTTTGCTATATCCTCCATCAGGGGCTTGGCTGTGCTAATTGTCACCCCTAGAAACTCAGGATAGCAATTTCTATATTTTATTAAGGGGTTAAATACAATTGCCCAAATACCAATCCCCTAAATCTGGTGTTCCAGCTTTGGCTAGACAAGCATAATACTGTCTGCTGTCTGGCAAAGGATAGATTATTTTCTGGGGTGAAATTCAATTGGCAAAATAGCAAAACCATACATCAGTGGTTTCAGCAGTGGCTGGCAAAATATAATAGTGTCCGCCAAAACAGATATTTTGGTTTGGGGTTAAATTCAATTGCCAAAATAGCAATACCATACATCAGTGGTTTCAGCAGTGGCTGGCAAAATATATTAGTGTTTCCTCCAAAACATATATTTTGTTCTGGGGTGAAATTCACTTGCCAAAATAGCAACACCCTAAATCTGGTGTCACAGCTGTGCCTGGCAAACTATATTAGTATCCATAAAAACATATATTTTCTTCTGGGGTGAAATTCACTTGCCAAAATAGCAACACCCTAAATCTGGTGTCACAGCTGTGCCTGGCAAACTATATTAGTATCCGCAAAAACATATATTTTGTTCTGGGGTTAAATTTACTTGCCAAAATAGCAATCCACTAAATCTGGTGTCACAGCTGAGCCTGGCAAACTATATTATTATCCACTAAAAACATATATTTTGTTCTGGGGTGAAATTCACTTGCCAAAATAGCAATCCACTAAATCTGGTGTCACAGCTGAGCCTGGCAAACTATATTATTATCCATAAAAACATATATTTTGTTCTGGGGTGAAATTCACTTGCCAAAATAGCAATCCTCTAAATCTGGTGTCACAGCTGAGCCTGGCAAACTATATTAGTATCCGCAAAAACATATATTTTCTTCTGGGGTGAAATTCACTTGCCAAAATAGCAACACCCTAAATCTGGTGTCACAGCTGAGCCTGGCAAACTATATTAGTATCCGTAAAAACATATATTTTCTTCTGGGGTGAAATTCACTTGCCAAAATAGCAATCCACTAAATCTGGTGTCACAGCTGAGCCTGGCAAACTATATTATTATCCGTAAAAACATATATTTTGTTCTGGGGTGAAATTCACTTGCCAAAATAGCAATCCTCTAAATCTGGTGTCACAGCTGAGCCTGGCAAACTATATTAGTATCCGCAAAAACATATATTTTGTTCTGGGGTGAAATTCACTTGCCAAAATAGCAATCACCCTAAATCTGGTGTCACAGCTGAGCCTGGCAAACTATATTAGTATCCGTAAAAACATATATTTTGTTCTGGGGTGAAATTCACTTGCCAAAATAGCAATCCACTAAATCTGGTGTCACAGCTGAGCCTGGCAAACTATATTAGTATCCATAAAAACATATATTTTGTTCTGGGGTGAAATTCACTTGCCAAAATAGCAATCCTCTAAATCTGGTGTCACAGCTGAGCCTGGCAAACTATATTAGTATCCGCAAAAACATATATTTTCTTCTGGGGTGAAATTCACTTGCCAAAATAGCAACACCCTAAATCTGGTGTCACAGCTGAGCCTGGCAAACTATATTAGTATCCATAAAAACATATATTTTGTTCTGGGGTGAAATTCACTTGCCAAAATAGCAATCCTCTAAATCTGGTGTCACAGCTGAGCCTGGCAAACTATATTAGTATCCGTAAAAACATATATTTTCTTCTGGGGTGAAATTCACTTGCCAAAATAGCAACACCCTAAATCTGGTGTCACAGCTGAGCCTGGCAAACTATATTAGTATCCGTAAAAACATATATTTTCTTCTGGGGTGAAATTCACTTGCCAAAATAGCAATCCACTAAATCTGGTGTCACAGCTGAGCCTGGCAAACTATATTAGTATCCATAAAAACATATATTTTGTTCTGGGGTGAAATTCACTTGCCAAAATAGCAATCCACTAAATCTGGTGTCACAGCTGAGCCTGGCAAACTATATTATTATCCGCAAAAACATATATTTTGTTCTGGGGTGAAATTCACTTGCCAAAATAGCAATCCACTAAATCTGGTGTCACAGCTGAGCCTGGCAAACTATATTATTATCCGCAAAAACATATATTTTGTTCTGGGGTGAAATTCACTTGCCAAAATAGCAATCCTCTAAATCTGGTGTCACAGCTGAGCCTGGCAAACTATATTAGTATCCGCAAAAACATATATTTTCTTCTGGGGTGAAATTCACTTGCCAAAATAGCAACACCCTAAATCTGGTGTCACAGCTGAGCCTGGCAAACTATATTAGTATCCGCAAAAACATATATTTTGTTCTGGGGTGAAATTCACTTGCCAAAATAGCAATCCTCTAAATCTGGTGTCACAGCTGAGCCTGGCAAACTATATTAGTATCCACTAAAAACATATATTTTGTTCTGGGGTGAAATTCACTTGCCAAAATAGCAATCCCCTAAATCTGGTGTCACAGCTGAGCCTGGCAAACTATATTAGTATCCATAAAAACATATATTTTGTTCTGGGGTGAAATTCACTTGCCAAAATAGCAATCCCCTAAATCTGGTGTCACAGCTGAGCCTGGCAAACTATATTAGTATCCGTAAAAACATATATTTTGTTCTGGGGTGAAATTCACTTGCCAAAATAGCAATCCCCTAAATCTGGTGTCACAGCTGAGCCTGGCAAACTATATTAGTATCCGCAAAAACATATATTTTCTTCTGGGGTGAAATTCACTTGCCAAAATAGCAATCCACTAAATCTGGTGTCACAGCTGAGCCTGGCAAACTATATTATTATCCGCAAAAACATATATTTTGTTCTGGGGTGAAATTCACTTGCCAAAATAGCAATACCCTAAATCTGGTGTCACAGCTGTTGCAGGCCCATTGTAAATCTGTCCATAAAAGGATACCTTTCATCCAGGGCCTAAATACTTGCCCTAAAGAGATATTCCCCTAAATCAGTGGTTACTGCTGTGCCTGGATTAGTGTAATAAGCTACATAAACAAATAGGCAGATAGTGGTAGGTGCCTGTAAAAAAGGCCTGAATTTGAAATCAATACATTGGGCCAAATATTTTTTTCCTTATTGTGGTGCTTGGTGAGCGGTAACAATGAGGAAAACATCTAGTAAGGGACGCGGACGCGGTCGTGGTGGTGTTAGTGTACCCTCTGGTGCTGGGAGAGGACGTGGCCATTCTGCCACAGCCACACATCCTAGTGAACCAACTACCTCAGGTTCCAGTACCCGCCAGAATTTACAGCGATATTTGGTGGGGCCCAATGCCGTTCTAAGGATGGTAAGGCCTGAGCAGGTACAGGCGCTAGTCAATTGGGTGGCCGACAGTGGATCCAGCATGTTCACAACATTATCTCCCACCAAGTCTTCTGCAGAAAGCGCACAGGTGGCACCTGAAAACCAAGCCCATCAGTCTGTCACATCACCCCCATGCATATCAGGGAAACTGTCTGAGCCTCAAGTTATGCAGCAGTCTCTTATGCTGTTTGAAGACTCTGCTGGCAGGGTTTCCCAAGGGAATCCACCTAGCCCTTCCCCTGTGGTGGAAGACATAGAATGCACTGATGCACAACCTCTGATGTTTACTGATGATGAGGACATGGGAATACCACCTCATCGGAGTCCGCTACGTCTCTGATGATGACGAAACACAGGTGCCAACTGCTGCGTCTTTCTGCAGTGTGCAGACCGAACAGGAGGACAGGGAGGAAGACTGTGTGGAAGACGATGCAGGGGACGATGAGGTCCTAGACCCCACATGGAATGAAGGTCGTGCCACTGACTTTCATAGTTCAGAGGAAGAGGCAGTGGTGAGACCGAGCCAACAGCGTAGCAAAGAGGGAGCAGGGGGCAAAAGCAGAACAGCCGCCGCCAAGAGAGTTCGCCTGATACAGGCCACCGCCACCAGGGACCGAGCACCCCAAAGGCAGCTTCAAGGAGTTCCCTGGCATGGCACTTCTTTAAACAATGTGCTGACGACAAGACCCGAGTGGTTTTGCACGCTGTGCCATCAGATCCTGAAGCGAGGCATTAACGTTCTGAACCTTAGCACAACCTGCATGACCAGGCATCTACATGCAAAGCATGAACTGCAGTGGAGTAAACACCTTAAAAGCAAGGAACTCACTCAGGCTCCCCCTGCTCCCTCTTCTGCTGCTGCCTCGGCCTCTTCCTCCGCCTCGGGAGGAATGTTGGCACCTGCCGCCCACCAAACAGAGGATGTGCCAGCGACACCACCACCTGCGTCACCAAGCATCTCCACCATGTCACACGGCAGCGTTCAGCTCTCCATCTCACAAACCTTGGAGAGAAAGCGTAAATTCCCACCTAGCCACCCTCGAGCCCTGGGCCTGAATGCCAGCATTTCTAAACTACTGGCCTTTGAAATGCTGTCATTCAGGCTGGTGGACCTGAACAGCTTCAAACAGCTGATGTCCATGGCTGTCCCACAGTATGTTGTCCCCAGCCGCCACTACTTCTCCAAGACAGCCGTGCCTTCCCTGCACATGCAAGTGTCCGATAAAATCAAGTGTGCACTGCGCAGCGCCATTTGTGGCAAGGTCCACCTAACCACAGATACGTGGACCAGTAAGCACGGCCAGGGACGCTATATCTCCCTAACTGCACACTGGGTAAATGTAGTGGCGGCTGGGCCCCAGGCGGAGAGTTCCTTGGCGCACGTCCTTCCGCCGCCAAGGATCACAGGGCATCATTGTTTGCCTCCTGTAGCCTCCTCCTCCTACTCGGCTTCCTCCTCCTCTGCTTCCACCAGCTCATCCAGTCAGCCACACACCTTCACCACCAACTTCAGCACAGCCCGGGAGTAGACGTCAGCAGGCCATTCTGAAACTCATATGTTTGGGGACAGGCCCCACACCGCGCCCAGGAGTTGTGGCGGGGTATTGAACAACAGACCGACCAGTGGTTGCTGCCGGTGGGCCTCAAGCCCGGCCTGGTGGTGTGCGATAATGGGCGAAATCTCGTCGCAGCTCTGGGACTAGCCGGTTTGGCGCACATCCCTTGCCTGGCGCATGTGCTGAATTTGGTGGTGCAGAAGTTCATTCACAACTACCCCAACATGTCAGAGCTGCTGCATAAAGTGAGGGCCGTCTGTGCGCGATTCCGGCGTTCACATCCTGCCGCTGCTCGCCTGTCTGCGCTACAGCGTAACCCGGCCTTCCCGCTCACCGCCTCATATGCGGCGTGCCCACCAGGTGGAACTCCACCTTGCACATGCTGGAGAGACTGTGCGAGCAGCAGCAGGCCATAGTGGAGTTTCAGCTGCAGCACGCGCGCGTCAGTCGCACTGCGGAACAGCACCACTTCACCACCAATGATTGGGCCTCCATGCGAGACCTGTGTGCCCTGTTGCGCTGTTTCGAGTACTCCACCAACATGGCCAGTGGCGATGACACCGTTATCAGCGTTACAATACCACTTCTATGTCTCCTTGAGAAAGCGCTTAGGGCGATGATGGAAGAGGAGGTGGCCCAGGAGGAGGAGGAGGAGGAGGAGGAGGATGAGGGGTCATTTTAGCACTTTCAGGCCAGTCTGTTAGAAGTGGCTCAGAGGAGGTTTTTGCAACAGCAGAGGCCAGGTACAAATGTGGCCAGCCAGGGCCCACTACTGGAGGACGAGGAGGATGAGGAGGAGGTGGAGGAGGATGAGGATGAAGCAGGTTCACAGCGGGGTGGCACCCGACACAGCTCAGGCCCATCACTGGTGCGTGGCTGGGGGGATACGGAGGGACGATGACGATCGCCTCCCACAGAGGACAGCTTGTCCTTACCTCTGGGGAGCCTGGCACACATGAGCGACTACATGCTGCAGTGCCTGCGCAACGACAGCAGAGTTGCCCACATTTTAACGTGTGCGGACTACTGGGTTGCCACCCTGCTGGATCCCCGATACAAAGACAATGTGCCCACCTTACTTCCTGCACTGGAGCGTGATAGGAAGATGCGCGAGTTCAGCGCACGCTGGTAGAGCGCTCCTGAGAGCATTCCCAAATGTCACAGGGGAACAGGTGGAAGCCCAAGGCGAAGGCAGAAGAGGAGCAAGAGGTCGCCAACGCGGCAGTGTCACGGCCAGCTCTTCTGAGGGCAGGGTTAGCATGGCAGAAATGTGGAAAAGTTTTGTCTCCACGCCACAGCTAACTGCACAACCACCTGATACGGAGCGTGTTAGCAGGAGGCAGCATTTCACTAACATGGTTGAACAGTGCGTCTGCACACCCCTCCACGTACTGACTGATGGTTCGGCCCCATTCAACTTCTGGGTCTCCAAATTGTCCACGTGGCCAGAGTTAGCATTTTATGCCTTGGAGGTGCTGGCCTGCCCGGCCAGCGTTTTGTCTGAACGTGTATTCAGCACGGCAGGGCGTCATTACTGACAAGCGCGGCCGCCTGTCCACAGCCAACGTGGACAAGCTGGCGTTCATAAAAATGAACCAGGCATGGATCCCACAGGACCTGTGCCTCCCTTGTGCAGAATAGACATTTCCCTCCCCATCAACCATGTATTCTTGTACTCTGGGGCACTTCTTTATTGAATCCTCATTTTTTACTTTACCATGATCTTGCGGTGCAACCCAAAGTTGAATGAACCTCTCCTCTGTCTGGGTGCTGGTCCAAAATACATGAGAGTGACATTCTCCGTTGGTGGTTGATATGACGCATGATTCCTTGCTGTGGGACCTCTCTCCTCTGTCTGGGTGCTGGTCCAAAATACATGAAGTGACATTCTCCGTTGGTGGTTGATATGACGCATGATTCCTTGCTGTGGGACCTCTCTCCTCTGTCTGTGTGCTGGGCCTAAATAAATGAGAGTGACATTCTCCGGTGGTGGGTGATATGACGCATGATTCCATGCTGTGGGACCTGTATCCTCTGTCTGGGTGCTGGTCCAAAATACATGAGTGGCCTTCTCCGGTGGTGGGTGATATGACGCATGATTCCATGCTGTGGGACCTGTATCCTCTGTCTGGGTGCTGGTCCAAAATACATGAGTGGCCTTCTCCGGTGGTGGGTGATATGACGCATGATTCCATGCTGTGGGACCTGTATCCTCTGTCTGGGTGCTGGTCCAAAATACATGAGTGGCCTTCTCCGGTGGTGGGTGATATGACGCATGATTCCATGCTGTGGGACCTGTATCCTCTGTCTGGGTGCTGGTCCAAAATACATGAGTGACATTCTCCGGTGCAGGGTGATATGACGCATGATTCCTTGCTGTGGGACCTGTATCCTCTGTCTGGGTGCAGGGGTCAGAGTCTCTCAAAGTGGCCTTCTCTTGTGGTGGGTGATGTGAAGCTGATGTTTGTGCCATCTGACATGGTTGCCGGGGTCCCATTAAATGGTGTCCTACTCCTGTGGTGGGTGATCTAAATGCCTGATTCTCTGCTGTGAAAACCCCTCTCCTCCGCCTGGGTGCAGGGGTCAAAGTCTCTCAAAGTGGCCTTCTCTTGTGCTGGGTGATGTGAAGCTGATATTTGTGCCATCTGACATGGTTGCCGGGGTCCCATTAAATGGTGTCCTACTCCTGTGGTGGGTGATCTAAATACATGATTCTCTGCTGTGAAAACCTCTCTCCTCCGTCTGGGTGCAGGGTCAAAGTCTCTCAAAGTGGCCTTCTCTTGTGCTGGGTGATGTGAAGCTGATGTTTGTGCCATCTGACATGGTTGCCGGGGTCCCATTAAATGGTGTCCTACTCCTGTGGTGGGTGATCTAAATGCCTGATTCTCTGCTGTGAAAACCCCTCTCCTCCGCCTGGGTGCAGGGTCAAAGTCTCTCAAAGTGGCCTTCTCTTGTGCTGGGTGATGTGAAGCTGATGTTTGTGCCATCTGACATGGTTGCCGGGGTCCCATTAAATGGTGTCCTACTCCTGTGGTGGGTGATCTAAATGCCTGATTCTCTGCTGTGAAAACCCCTCTCCTCTGTCTGGGTGCTGGTCCCAAATAAATGAGAGTGGCCTTCTCCGGTGGTGGTTGATATGACGCATGATTCCTTGATGTGGGACCTGTATCCTCTGTCTGGGTGCTGGTCCAAAATAAATGAGTGGCCTTCTCCGGTGGGGGTTGATATGACGCCTTATTCCTTGCTGTGGGACCTCTCTCCTCTGTCTGGGTGCTGGTCCAAAATACATGAGTGGCCTTCTCCGGTGGTGGTTGATATGACGCATGATTCCTTGATGTGGGACCTGTATCCTCTGTCTGGGTGCTGGTCCAAAATAAATGAGTGGCCTTCTCCGGTGGTGGTTGATATGACTCATGATTCCTTGATGTGGGACCTCTCTCCTCTGTCTGGGTGCTGGTCCAAAATACATGAGAGTGGCCTTCTCCGGTGGTGGGTGATATGACGCATGATTCCATGCTGTGGGACCTGTATCCTCTGTCTGGGTGCTGGTCCAAAATACATGAAGTGGCCTTCTCCGGTGGTGGGTGATATGACGCATGATTCCATGCTGTGGGACCTGTATCCTCTGTCTGGGTGCTGGTCCAAAATACATGAGTGGCCTTCTCCGGTGGTGGGTGATATGACGCATGATTCCATGCTGTGGGACCTGTATCCTCTGTCTGGGTGCTGGTCCAAAATAAATGAGTGGCCTTCTCCGGTGGTGGTTGATATGACTCATGATTCCTTGATGTGGGACCTCTCTCCTCTGTCTGGGTGCTGGTCCAAAATACATGAGAGTGGCCTTCTCCGGTGGTGGGTGATATGACGCATGATTCCATGCTGTGGGACCTGTATCCTCTGTCTGGGTGCTGGTCCAAAATACATGAAGTGGCCTTCTCCGGTGGTGGGTGATATGACGCATGATTCCATGCTGTGGGACCTGTATCCTCTGTCTGGGTGCTGGTCCAAAATACATGAGTGACATTCTCCGGTGCAGGGTGATATGACGCATGATTCCTTGCTGTGGGACCTGTATCCTCTGTCTGGGTGCTGGTCCAAAATACATGAGTGACATTCTCCGGTGCAGGGTGATATGACGCATGATTCCTTGCTGTGGGACCTCTCTTCAATTGATATTGGTTAATTTTTATTTATTTTATTTAATTTTAATTCATTTCCCTATCCACATTTGTTTGCAGGGGATTTTTCTACACTTTGCTGCCTTTGGCAGCCCTCTAGCCCTTTCCTGGACTATTTTACAGCCTTTTTTGTGCCTAAAAGTTCGGGTCCCCATTGACTTCAATGGGGTTCGGGTTCGGGATAAAGTTCGGATCGAGTTCGAATCCCGAACCCGAACATTTCCGGGAAGTTCGGCCGAACTTCTCGAACCCGAACATCCAGGTGTTCGCTCATCTCTACATTTAAACCCTTCCGCGGTTCGACAAAAAATTTACAAGGAAATTCAGGAAGGGAGGATTGCGGGCCCCTTTTCCACGCCTCCTTTCCTGAATTTTCGCATTTCACCTATTGGTTTGGTTCCAAAGAAGGAACCAAATTCTTTCCGCTTGATACATCATTTGTCATATCCGAAGATGTTTTCAGTAAATGACGACATCGACAAAAACCTGGCATCAGTTTCTTACACATCTTTCGATGTGGCTTTGTCTATTTTGAACAAGTTAGGCTCAGGTTTATTTTTAGCAAAAACCGATATAAAGTCAGCATTTCGGTTGCTCCCTGTTCACCCCTTGGGTTTTAATTCTTTAGGATTTCACTTCCAAGGTGAATTCTTTTTTGATAAGGCACTACCCATGGGCTTCGCTCTCTCTTGTTTTTATTTTGAAACGTTAAGCACATTTTTAAACTGGGTGCTGTATCAGCCTTCTGCCCCTGGAGAGGCGATACACTACTTAGATAACTTCCTTTTTTTTGGCAGGGGTGAGACCGATGAATGTGAGCATATGCTTCAGAGATTTTTGATCTTGTCGGAAAAGTTCGGTATCCCTTTGGCCGAGGAAAAGACAGTGCATCCAACTACTAATTTGACTTTTTTGGGGATTGAAATTGACACTATACTTATGCAATTTTGGATTCCCAGTGAAAAAATACTTAAGACATGTGGAGATATTGCCAATCTGCTATCTAAGCTGAAGACGACGTTGAGAAATTTGCAATCAGTTTTGGGCTCTTTAAATTTTTTCTGCCGTGTGATTCCCATGGGTAGAGTCTTTTCAAAACGTCTTTATAGTGCAACAAGAGGTGTTTCTTCCCCTTCGGCTCATCTACGCTTATCTAGAGCCATGAAAGATGACCTTAGAATTTGGTTAAACTTCCTCCTTAAATTCAACGGTCATGCTATTTGGCAACAGGATTTTGTCTCAACGGATGCTATACATTTGCAATCCGATTCCGTTGGTTCCATTGGCTATGGTGTTATTTTTGGAAACAACTGGTCGGCCATGTCTTGGCCGAGTAGTTGGGTTCAAAAAGGGTTAACAAGGAATTCTGTTCTCATTGAGCTTTTCCCGGTGTTGGTGGCTTTAATTATCTGGAAAGATCAATTGTCAAACAAGCGAATTAGGCTTCATTCTGACAATCAGGGGGTAGTTTTTGCCTTAAACTGCCAGTCCTCAAAGTCGGAGCATGTAATTATTTTATTGAGGGAAATTGTGCTGCAATGCTTATTAAATAATATCTGGTTAAAGGCCTCATATATTGAAGGTCGTAATAACGTAATGGCGAATGCTTTGTCTCGACAGGACTGGCAGTTGTTCAGGGAATTGCTCCCGGGAGCCGCAGAGGAGAACATTCCATGTCCACAGTTCCTGTGGGAAATACTTTGATATCTACAATGAATTTGTTACAGAGTTCATTGGCCAGCTCTACTTGGAAATCTTATGTCTCGTCCTGGAAGACTTGGAAAGAATTTTGTGTGGCAACCAACGGGGAGAAGTTCTCTGACAACATTTTCCTTTTATTACGGTTTATTTTAAGCTTGGTAAAAAGGAAATACTCTCCCAATTCTATTATTAAAATTGTCTCCGGGATCTCATTCTTCTTCAGAGTATTTGGTTTACCTCCGATAAAATCTAATTTTATATTAAAGCAAGTTTTGCTTGGTCTGAGGAGGAGGGAGATTCCGAGAGTTAGCACTAGGCCTTTATCTATAGCCAATTTGAAAGGTTTAATTGACAAGTTAGCTGTAGTGTGCAATTCTTACTTTGAAGCATTTTTATTTGAAGTAGTTTTTATCCTTTCCTTTTTTGCGGCACTTCGGATTTCCGAGTTTGCTGCAAAGAACAAGAAAGGAGTGTCTACAATTTTGGTTTCTGATATTGAGGTTTCCGACACCCTCCTCAAGCTCTTTATCAGGAAATCAAAAACTGATCAGGGTCAAAAAGGTAAATGGCTTGAAATTGCCCCTTTTTACGATAGGACTCTTTGTCCGGTTTTTGCAGTTACACGGTGGTTGGAATTTAGGAAGCAGTCTCTTCCTGACTCACCTCTCTTGTGTCATTGTGACAACAGTCCCGTGACGAAATATCAATTTAATTGGGTTTTAAAAAAATGTCTAAAACTTTTAGGATTGTCAGATTTGAAGTATTCGGCTCACTCGTTTAGAGTCGGGGCGGCTACTTTTGCGGCGCAACAAAATTGGGATGAAGAATCTATAAAGAAGTTGGGTCGCTGGCAATCAAATAGGTATAAGATTTACATTAGACCGAATCTGATTTCCTCTTAGTCTCTTTTCAGGTAGACGAGTTATTTGGATTGTGGGCAATCACATAGTGTATAATTCGGAACTTAGAGCTCAAGAAAGAAATTATTCGTCTGACCTGGGGATTGTGAACCAAGTGGCAATATTTTAGAGAGGGAAACTGAACTTGAGACTTAAAGACATAAATTTTGAATGCCACAAGATGCATTTGTTATTTCCTTCTCCAGACATGATAATATTACATGTGGGAGAAAACAACTTGGGAAAAATTAGTTCTTTAAAATTTATAAGAGAATTCAAAGAGAGATGGGTGAGATTGTTCAGTTTATTCCCCAATACTTACTTGGCTTTCTCCGAGATGGTTCCGAAGGGCAACTGGAATCACAAAAATCTTGCTTTCCTGGAAAGAATGAGAAAGAAGATTAATAAGTATTTGCAAAAATTTTTGATAACTAAAGGTTTTGGCTCTTACAGGCATGTTGACCTGGAGGGGTTTTTACCAGGTTTTTATTCGCAAGATGGTATTAATCTGTCTAGTATCGGTGTGGATATAGTGGCTGTAGGATTTCAGAATTTGATTGAAGAAGGCCTGCGTTTGTTGGGGGGTGCCATGTAATTTACAATTGCATGGCTCATGGGGTAAGTCACTCTCGTTTGAGTGGACAATATGCTTTGGTTATATTGGTATTAACTATGTAGTAAGTAACAGAACATCGCGGCCTCTTCATGCCACTGACCTAAATGTTATGTTATATGAATTAAAATTGAATAAACTAGCATATGCATTTTGGACTTTATTGTGGTGTGGTAATTTTTTATGGAAACTAGGTTCCTTTCATTGCATAAAAGAGGTTTGTGGGTGTAATTTAAATAAAGTTTTTCTTACCTGTATTTAGGAAAAAGTGAAGGCAACGGTCCTTGTGATCGGGTGCCATCCAGCTCTCATGCTATTGGTGGTCCAGGCAACGGTCCTCACGTGCAGGAAGCTTTAAAAGAAGAGAGGAAACGGTTATTGCGCATTCACGGCGCAGAAATCATCTGATCCCGCCCACCCTCCCCTGGTTTTAGGGAAGGGCTTTTTCGTCGAGATGGTCTGTTATGGGGTAAGTCACTCTCGTTTGAGTGGACAATATGCTTTGGTTATATTGGTATTAACTATGTAGTAAGTAACAGAACATTGCGGCCTCTTCATGCCACTGACCTAAATGTTATGTTATATGAATTAAAATTGAATAAACTAGCATATGCATTTTGGACTTTATTGTGGTGTGGTAATTTTTTATGGAAACTAGGCCACCATGGTCGCATGTTTTCTGATATCTGTTTCATATGGAAAAAAAAAAGTGCGTGTTTTTCTGTTACCTGTTTTACATGTGGGGGCACATCTGCAGTTAACGCCAGACATGCAAGGTGTTGGTGAATGTATATCAGCGGTCGTATATGGGGACACAAGCAGATCGGTCAATTCGCCTGTATTTGAGTTCTGATGCTCTTGTAAGATAGTGTGTTTAATCTATAAACTGTATGTTATGGGCACGCATGTGTCAGCGGTTCTGTGCTAGGTTTATAGGTGCACTATATGTCGATTAAATGGCGTTGCATCAGGGTTTATGTTCAAACACGTATGTTTTCTTAGGGGAACATGAGGTGGTGTTGTGGTGACCATCTTTTACAAAAAAACAAAAACTGCAGCATTATGTGGAGGTTCGTTCGCGCCTGGGTAATGGCAGAAGGTGCCAGGCGAGTGCTGGCATTCATGGTAGGATAGGACTTGGTTACACGGTTAGTGACTTGTAGCGCTCTGGGGCGAAGGAGGTTGGGCGCTAATGGTCGAATGATCATGGTAAGGTTCGTTACCTTCAAATGCTACATCAATGTGTCTGCATTTACATTTTGTCCTATATTCCATTAACTACTAGAGCTGCGTTCATGCGTTTGCTGTTGCATCACATTAATACTCTGCTCACTTTCAGATTGCATTCTTACAGCTGCGTTATACCTTGCTCTTCATGCTCAGAGCTGGGCCCATACCATGTTTTTAGGCACCACTCACATCCAGAGCTGCATTCACCCACCTGTTCTTACATCAGATGTTGTATTCTGCTTCCACTTAAAGCTGCATTTTCCTTTTCATTGCTAGTAACATAGTATATAATATAAGACCGAAAAAAGACATTTGTCCATCCAGTTCGGGCTGTTTCCTACAAGTTGATCCAGAGGAAGGCAAAAAAAACCTGTGAGGCAGAAGCCAATTTTCCCCACTTAAGGGAAAAAAATTCCTTCCCGACTCCAATCAGGCAATCAGAATAACTCCCTGGATCAACGACCCCTCTCTAGTAGCTGTAGCTTGTAATATTATTACACTCCAGAAATAAATCCAGTCCCCTCTTGAATTACTTTACTGTACTCACCATCACCACCTCCTCAGGCAGAGAGTTCCATAGTCTCACTGCTCTTACAGTGAAGAATCCTTTTCTATGTTTGTGTACAAACCTTCTTTCCTCCAGACGCAGAGGATGTCCCCTTGTCACAGTCAGTCCTGGGGATAAATAGATGATGGGACAGATCTCTGTACTGACCCCTGATATATTTATACATAGTTATTAGATCTCCCCTCAGTCGTCTTTTTTCTAAAGTGAATAGCCCTAATTTTGATAACCTTTCAGGGTACTGTAGATCCCTCATTCCAGTTATTACTTTAGTTGCCCTCCTCTGAACCCTCTCCAGCTCTGCTATGTCTGTCTTGTTCACAGGAGCCCAGAACTGTACACAGTACTCCATGTGTGGTCTGACTAGTGATTTGTAAAGTTGTAGGACTATGTTCTCATCACGGGCATCTATGCCCCTTTTGATGCAACCCATTATCTTATTGGCCTTGGCAGTAGCTGCCTGACACTGGTTTTTACAGCTTAATTTGCTGTTTATTAAAATTCCTAGATCCTTTTCCATGTCAGTGTTACTGAGTGTTTTACCATTTAATATGTACGGGTGACTTGCATTATTCCTTCCCATGTGCATAACTTTACATTTGTCAGTGTTAAACCTCATCTGCCATTTTTCTGCCCAAGCCTCCAATCTATCCAGATCCCTCTGTAGCAGAAAACTGTCCTCTTCAGTGTTAATTACTTTACACAGTTTAGTGTCATCTGCAAAAATAGATATTTTACTGTGCAGGCCTTCTACAAGATCATTAATAAATATATTGAAGAGAATAGGGCCCAATACTGAACCCTGAGGTACCCCACTAATTACAGTGACCCAATCTGAGTGTGTACCGTTAATAACCACCCTCTGTTTTCTGTCACTTAGCCAGTTACTTACCCACATACAAACATTTTCTCCCAGTCCGAGCATCCTCATTTTATATACTAACCTTTTATAAGGTATGGTGTCAAATGCTTTGGAGAAGTCCAGATATATGACATCCATTGATTCGCCACTGTCAAGTCTAGAACTTACCTCCTCATAGAAGCTGATTAAATTCGTTTGGCATGACCACTCCCTCATGAAGCCATGCTGATATGGCGTTATTTGCTTATTTTCATTGAGATATTCCAAAATAGCATCTCTTAGAAACCCTTCAAACAGTTTACCAACAATAGATGTACAGACAGCAGCGTGGACCGCAGACAACACAAGCCCGGGAGATATCTACAGCAAGAGGGGTCCCCACACATGCCGGGAGTGGTAAAGTAACCAAAAAGGCATTGTAAAAGAAAGTTCATGCATTTAATAATTTAATGGTTACTCTTTGCTAGAAACAACCCACAGATAATACAAGGCAACATTTAGACCGCCACAATCCTCTCAATTACTGATCTATTGAGGTACAATCTTATACAATTCTCCTGGGAACAGATAAAGAACTTTGAATAAACCTCACTGTATATCCTATACAGATTAGAGGCAATATATATATTCTGATATCAGAGACATTGGAGGAATAGACTCTGATGGATATATATTAAGACATTATATACAGAGTCCAATGGTCAATATATGCATATATGGGTATCCTCCCTCAAAAAGGGTGAACTTTAAATAGCTAGCTTGTTATCAATTTTATTGAAACAATTTTACTGAATTTTATTTGAATATTGTGATTTTTAGCAACAAAATATTTTTTCACGTGTCTATATAATAAACTAAGAACAATTTAATCCAAATATAGGAGTGCCCTCTCATCACCTTCTATTATATTTTTTACTATTTATATAATTGAAGAACATTTTAGGGTTAGTTTTACTCTCTTTGGCAATTAATCTCTCGGTCTCTAGTTTGGCAAATTTTATTAGTTTTTTACATATTCTATTTTTTTCTTTATAGTTTATCAGTGCTTCCTGACTCCCCTCCTGTTTTAGTGATTTGTATGGTTTTTTTTTGTCATTTATTGCTTTCTTTACGGTTCCATTTATCCACATTGGTTTCTTATTGTTTCTTAGCCTTTTATTCCTATAAGGTATGTACCTCTCACAATTAGATGTTACAATGCTTTTAAAAATCTCCCATTTTATGGTTGTATTTTTATTTTTGAGGACTTTGTCCCAGTTAGTTAGGCCTATGGCCTCGCTTAGTTGGCTAAATTTTGCTTTTTTGAAGTTTGGTATTTTTGTTCCTCCCTTTAGAAACTCTCGTTTGAAGGATAATTGGAAGGTTATAACTTTATGGTCACTATTTCCCAGGTGTCCCCCAACCTGCACGTCTGTTGTTCTATCAGGTCTATTGGTTAATACTAAGTCCAGTATGGCCGTTCCTCTAGTGGGGTCCTGAACCAGTTGGGAAAGGAAATTGTCTTTGGCTATTGCCAAGAACAGGTTTCCTTTTTGGGATGTACAGCTTTCAGTTTCCCAGTCTATATCTGGGTAGTTGAAGTCCCCCATGACAACGACTTCATTATGATTTGCCGCCTCGTCTATCTGGTTTAGTAATAGATTTTCTGTGGACTCTGGTATATTAGGTGGTTTATAACAAACACCTATGAGTAATTTATTATTGTTTTTTGCTCCATGTATTTCTACCCACAGTGACTCCACATGTTCATGTCCCTCAGAGATGTATTCTCGAATTACGGGATTTAGACATGACTTCACATAGAGGCAGACCCCTCTACCTCGCTGGTTTTGACGATCCTTTCTAAACAGATTGTAACCTTTTATATTAACTGCCCAGTCATAGCTATCATCCAGCCATGTCTCAGTTATTCCCACTAAGTCATAGTCCTCCTCACACATCACTAATTCCAGTTCACCAGTCTTGTTAGTCAGGCTTCTGGCATTAGTATACATACATTTGAGAGGTTTATGTGTATTTTTTACCCTACATCTTTCATTCTGAGCTGTTCTAGTCCCCCCTTCCATTCCTCCCCCAGTCACACTACCTCGCCCCTGGTCTCTATCTGCACTATCTTCCCCTCCTATAATGTAATTACCCTCCCCCTCAGTCCCTAGTTTAAACACTCCTCCAACCTTCTAGCCATCTTTCTCCCCAACACAGCTGCCCCTTCCCCATTGAGGTGCAGCCCGTCCCTACGATAGAGCCTGTAGCCGACAGAGAAGTCGGCCCAGTTCTCTAGGAACCCGAACCCCTCCTTCCTACACCAGTTCTTGAGCCACTTGTTAACCTCCCTAATCTCCCGCTGCCTTTCTTGTGTGGCTCGTGGTACAGGCAGTATTTCAGAAAATACTACTTTTGAGGTCCTTGCCCTAAGCTTTTGACCTAAATACCTGAAATCATTTTTAAGGACTCTCCACCTTCCTCTAACTTTGTCATTGGTTCCGATATGGACCATGACCGCTGGATCTTCTCCAGCCCCTCCCAGTAATCTGTCAACCCGATCCACGATGTGTCGAACTCTAGCGCCGGGAAGACAGCACACTGTTCGGCGATCACGATCTTTGTGACAGATCGCCCTATCTGTACCCCTAATAATTGAGTCTCCCACTACCAGCACCTGTCTGGCCTGCCCTGCTCTCCTAGTCCCCTGCTTACTGGAGCTGACATTCCCCTGACTGGCAGAGGAAGTGTCTGGCTGCAGCGGTGCCGTCCCTGAACTGTCATCCCCCTCATCTGCCAACCGTGCAAACTTGTTACTCAGTACTCATGGTTACTCAGTATTTTCACTAGGGCAGTCAGCACACAAACATAGCTGCTTTCTTTCAGGTTTACGTTTCTTTCCTCGCTGGTGGTTACATTCTAAAAGCCTACTTTTTCAGTTTTAAAATAGAAAAATGCGGGACCGCGGTAGAAACTGCAGTTTTTTTGCACTAGTAATGATAAGCTTACAGTACTGGAGATAGTATGTCCTGCTCCCAGAAATATGAGTTAGATCCACAGTGTTCTTTCACATGTATGAGCTCCTGGGTGCTTCCAGCTGATTTTCCAATCCACCTGAAGCCGCCGACCTCTAATTTCACTCTCAGGAATTTGACCCTTCAGAGAAGACAAATAGATGGTGCAGTACCTTTGAGATATGTAGAGTGCCCACCCTCTATTATACTCACAATATCCATATAATTGAGCGCATATCACCAGCCACTGTTTCCAATAACGGGTAGATGCACTACATCACCAACCGCTGTTTCCACTATCCAGAAGGAAAACCTTCATAGAGAACAAATGGATGGTGCAGTACCTTTGATGTAGATATATTACACAAGCTTTATTATACTCACAATTTTCAGATAAAAGTGCACATATAAAATACAATGCCCGACCCAGGTTTCGCGGTAAGCTTCTTCAGGGGCCGTTGAAAGAATAAAAAAAATAAAATAAATTTGTGCTGTTCTTTAGTCCTGGTTCGCATTCACTCAGACTGGTCTCCTGCCCCAGTTCACCATACAGTCCCTCAGCGCAGAGCCGGATTAAGAGCATCATGGGCCTGGTGCTGAAGATTTTAATGGGCCTTTTTTTTAAAAATGAAAACACAACGCAGAGCAATTTTTTTATAACGCAAATAACGTGCATCTGTCATATGTTTTATGCATATGAAATCACCAGCAGAGCTGAATTAGCCTTTATTTAGCTTATTTTTTTTTTTAAATAAAACACTTCTGGGGGCCCAGAATGTGACATTGTTATCCCCACCATACCATTAATTACCTTGATCGCCCTCCTCTGCACCCGCTCCCGTTTAGCCATGTCCTTCTTATATACAGGGGCCCAATATTGAACAATACTCAATTTTAACACATTGGTGGGCCCAGTGCACGATTTTCATGATTTTATAATCTATTTGGAGATCATTAATTATACACAGTAGCATGCTATATGAAACATGGTGTTGTGAAATGGGTTTATACCCAATAAAACACATATGCAAAACTGCATGTAGAAATGTAAGCATCTTGATTAATGATAATGATTAGCAATGTTCCATAAATCGCTCTCAAAAACACAAATTTTTGCATACATGTTGCAAAAATGCTATATGTAAAAGCTCCCACATTGGGAAAGGTTTGGACTCACGGGTGACGTCTTCTCTGATCAGAGTCATCCTCTTTTCATTTCTTTTCCATCTTGCTCAGATGATGATCACTATGCCGATACGTGATTCTGTAGAATTGGAAGGCAAACATCTTAGAAACAGCAGTTTTCCAGCACCCTTAGCATCTCTATACAAACACCCCATCTATAAGTGTCCAAAATGGTAATAGCACCCTCTTGTGCCCCCATACAGTAGGTAGATAATCACATAGTAAGTTAACCCCCCCATTGAACAGGCAGGTAGGAAAAGCCTGCATTAACGATCCGATAATCCCCCAAGGCCCCAATAAGTAGGTCCTGACCCAATGACATATGTACAATAGGTGACCGTGAGACTTACCGCTCTATGAGTTGTTTTCTGGGGAGTATTCTATGTCACTGAACTGAAGGCTGCTGAACGCGACCCCGGCAGGTGGCAGCACCGCACTTAACTGCAAGCAGAAAGAATTTTGAACATCCCGCGCACAGCAGCTGCCTTTCATTTACGTTTAGAGAAGGTGCAGGGCCCAGGGTAGGAGTCTGATATGACGACGCAGTGCGGCGCACACAGCTGACCTGTCACCTGACCTGTCACTGTCCTGGTGAGTTTTGTAAAGGGCCGGCCTGGGAGATTACTCCTTGCAGCGCTGGCCCTGTCATCATCGGACAGTCAGGTCTGGTCCTTTTAAAGGGTTGTGGCTGCAGGGCGGCCGTCAGGCGACTCCAGCAAGGTGGCCTATTGTCCCCACTCCATCATGTCATCCCCGCCCATTAATGTAGTACTGCTAATTGCCCATCCCCCCTCATTTCTCCCCATCCATGTCACAGACTTGTCCCCAGACCATCATGTGAGACCCCCTCATTAATGTAGTACTGCTAATTGCACCCTCCCTCATTTCTCCACCTCCATGGCACAGACTTGTCCCCAGTCCATCATTGACCCCCAAACATTAATGCAGTACTGCTAATTGCACATGTGACATCTCCTCCCTATGGCACAGACTTGTCCCCACTCTCCCAGTCAATGATCCATCATGTCAGCCCCCCCCATTAAATTAGTGCTAATTTTTCACATCCCCTTCCCCCAATGGCACGGACAGACTCCTCCCCACTTCCTAGACCCAGTCCATCATGTCAGATGCCTCCCCATTGATGTTATGCAAATTTTTTCACAACCCCCTCCCCAATGGCACAGACAGACTCCCTCCCAGACCCAGTCCATCATGTCAAATCATGCTGCCCCCAAACCCCCATCATGTCAACCATCATGTCAAATGCTGCCTGCTGCTCCTAACCCCCCGCATGTCAAATGCTGCCTGCTGCTCCCAACCCCCCGCATGTCAAATGCTGCCTGCTGCAGCTGCCCCAACCCACCCCCATCATGTCCATCATGTCAAATGCTGCCTGCTGCACCCCTACTGCATGTCCATCATATCAGCTAATATCACCTCCCCCATCATGTCCAGCATGTCAGCCAATATCACCCCCATCATGTCCAGCATGTCAGCCAATATCACCCCCCATCATGTCCAGCATGTCAGGCTTGTCAGCCAATATCACGCCCCCCCATCATGCCCAGCATGTCAGCCAATACCCACCCCCCATCATGTCAGGCTTGTCTTGTCAGCCAATACCCCCACATCATGTCAGGTTTGTCTTGTCAGCCAATACCCCCCACATCATGTCAGGCTTGTCTTTTCAGCCAATACCAACCCTCCCCATCATGTCCAGCATGTCAGGCTTGTCAGCCAATATCACTCCCCTCATCATCTCATCATGTCCAGCATGTCAGCCAATATCACCCCCCATCATGTCCAGCATGTCAGCCAATATCACCCCCCAATCATGTCCAGCATGTCAGCCAATATCACCCCCCATCATGTCCAGCATGTCAGCCAATATCACCCCCCAATCATGTCCAGCATGTCAGCCAATATCACCCCCAATCATGTCCAGCATGTCAGCCAATATCACCCCCCAATCATGTCCAGCATGTCAGCCAATATCACCCCCCAATCATGTCCAGCATGTCAGCCAATACCCCCATCATGTCAGGCTTGTCTTGTCAGCCAATATACCCCCCACCCCGGAACCCACCCCACCTGCTACAAGCAACTCAGAGTCACACTCACAGTCTCAGCTCTGCCTCTCAGGACTCCGACACACAGCAGACAGGCAGCAGCAGTCACGTGTGCCTCTCTCTGGCTCAGGCTGCTGCTGTGAGAGACAGTGCCTGCGGCGCCACTCGTCTTGCCGGCCACGGCCGGGTCGGCCACGCCCCCAATTATCATGTGACCCGGGCCGGGTGAATATTATGAGCCAGCGGGGCAGCGGGGATGGATATGAGGCACGCGCCGGCCCTGCCCGCAGCGCGCTGGTTCTTAAAATTAAATTAAAATTAAAATAAACTTTTTTTCTGGGCGGCTAGGGCTGGGCCTATCTTCACACAGGGGCCTGGAGCAGCAGCTCCATCCGCCCCTATGTTAATCCGGGCCTGCCTCAGCGGTCAGTGGGCTAATAGGAGTAAGTTTCCTACTATGTTTCACAAGTTGTTCATCCGTTTGTCACGATTAGGGTCTTCTCTTAGCGAACTGTAATGCCTCTGGCTCTTTTTTCACTCACATTATTGTTGTAGGTCATTGGGTCATATTGGGTCTTCATTGTTTTCTTTTCAAGCAGTCATCCCAAACCTTCCTTTTCGGACATCACCTTCTCCCAGGTTCGCATTTTCTCCCACTTACCTTCTCTAGGTTCTTGCTTCCCTCATTCCCTGCTGTTACTTTTCTCTTGCCCGTCCTTGCATTTTAGACCCATTCTCACAGGAAGCTGACCCCGTGGTCTCATTTTTTCACGTTTCTCAAATTCCGCCTCTCCAGGGGTTGTTCAATAAAAAAAAATAAAAAACTATACTATGGCATCAGTTTCGTCCCCAGGGAGTCCTGTCACCACTACAGGCGATTTACGAAGTCTGTCACATCTACAGACTAATAAGTCCTGTCACCATTACAGGTGATTTACGAAGTCTGTCACATCTACAGACTAATAAGTCCTGTCACGACTACAGCCGATTTACGAAGTCTGTTACGTTTACTGGCACGATAAGTCCTTGCACGACCACAGGCGCAGCATACGTAGTCTATCATGACCTTAAGCTTGTCCTGTCATAGCGGCAGGCATTGTGTGTGCATTATGTCTTCATTACAGGCATGCTTACTTCATCTTCAAACTCGGGCTGAGGGTGTTGGTGTCGCACCTTGTTCCTGGGTACCGGTCCATCTTCCAGTAGGAGGTACAATAATAAGGCACAATATACGTAGTCTGTCACGTCTACGGACACGACAAGTCCTATCACTACTACAGGCACAGCATACATAGTTTATCACGACCTCAAGCTTATTTTCTGTCACAACTGCTAGTATGGTGGGTACGTTTTCTGTCCTCATTGCAGGCAACATTGGCTCGTTAATTGGACCAGCCATGTATTTGTGCTTCTGGTTCCCCAGGCCTGGTGAGTCTACACATTTCACTTAATCCATTACTAGAGTTAGACGGCATACGCCATCTTCTAAATTTTGGGTCCTTTATAAAATAATAATTAAAGCGGTGGCCTGGGGAATAAGTATAGGTGAAGTATTTTGCTACCGTAACAGTTGGTGTCTGAGCAGGGGTCTTGTCGAATGGTTGGACTTCATTTAGGCCCTTCCATCAGATTCACCATTGTTGTTTCAGTCTGCAGCTCTCAGGATTCAGACCTTCTCGTAATATGTTCATATGTTGGTCAACATAGGAGTAAATCGTTTCTGATTACCGACCACTCTTTCAAAAGCATCTACTTTAGCTACCTCTAAGGACGACGTGTCGGCGCACGTGACAAAGAGGTAAGGTACATAGAAGTCTCTGTGATATGTATGGTATATTCCGCACCTTCATAGTGTAGTGTCTTTTGCGTTCAAAGCGGGTGTCGTAATGGTATGTATATGTTTTGCTCTAAACTAAGGTCTGCTCTTTTTGGCCCCTTTAGGCTGCCCTACCGCAGCAGTTATGGCACAATTCTACTGCTTGTTGTAGATAGGGTTAGGTAGGTTAGGTACACCTTTCTGATAGCCGATCCGACCACAAGTATTAAGCAAATACCTTTGCTGTATTTGTGGGAGGGGAGGCTGATTACAAGGCTAGTTATATGCACCTGTGGGCCCAGGCTGGCTGGTTACTAGGCTATTTATAGGCACCTGTGGGCCCAGGCTGACGCCGATTCAGCTGATTTCACCCACCCACCCACACCATCTTACAGTCACTTCACATTAGGATGGCCCCCTTTAGGCTGCCCTACTGCAGCAGTTATGGCACAATTCTACAGCCTGTTGTAGATAGGGTTAGATAGGTTAGGTACACCTTTCTGATAGCCGATCCGACCACAAATAATGTTTGTAATCTTAACAATATGTACTTCTGTAGGACCCCAGAAGGGGCGCTACTAATCCTTCACCTAGCTACTGTCTCTAATGGCTAGCAGAGAATGTAATCTGTGTATTTAATTCCTGGTCCTCTTATACTGTGCCTAAATAATATTGCTATTTAACTTGTGTATTGTACTACATGCAATGTCGGACTGGGCTGTTAAATTTATTTTGGGGGCCCACAATATGGATACATACAAAAATTACCTGCTCACACATCAGCAGGACACTATAAGTAGAGATGTCCCGAACTATTAGCCGGCGAACGGTTCCCGGCGAACATAGCTTGTTAGCGTCCGCCGCGGCAGGCAAACATATGCGATGTTCGCATTCGCCCCTATACTTTATCATTGAGCAAACTTTGACCCTGTACCTCAGTCAGCAGACACATTCCAGCCAATCAGCATACCCTCCCTCCCACCTCCTATCAAAAAGCAAGGACGGCATCCATCATAGATTCATTCTGAAGCTGCAGTGTTAGTAGTTGTAATCGCAATGCAATTAATATAACCTGTATTAATCGCATTGCGTATTTAACTTAGAGCTGTGTTCCTAATGGTTGTATTGCTAGAACTATATAACGAAGATTGAGAATATGGCGCTATATTCCCAATCTTCGTTATATTCTAGCAATACAACCATTAGGAACCCAGCTCTAAGTTGAATTCGCAAATAAGATGTCCCGAACTATTTGCTGGCGAACAGTTCCCGGTGAACATAGCTTGTGCGCGTTCGCCGCGGTGGGCGAACATATGCAATGTTAGGTCTGCCCCCTATTCGTCATCATTGAGTAAACTTTGACCCTGTACCTCACAGTCAGCAGACACATTCCAGCCAATCAGCAGCATACCCTCCCTCCCAGACCGTCCCATCTCATGGACAGCATCCATTTTAGATAAATTCGGAAGCTGCAGTCTTAGGCCTAATTCACACGTCCGTAGTGTGTTGCGGAAACATGGAAACACGGATCCACAAAACACGGACGGCTGCAATGTGCATTCCGCATTTTGCGTACCGCACATTGTTGGCATTATATAGAGAATGCCTTTTCTTGTCCACAATTGCGGACAAGAATAGGATATTTTCTATTTTTTTGCGGAAACGGAAACACGGATGCGGACATCACATAGTGTGCTGTCCACATCCATTCCTGCCCCTTTAAAATGAATGGGTCTGCAACCCTTCCGCAAAATTGCGGATGGGATGCGGATCCATTTTGCGGACGTGTGAATTAGGCCTTAGTGAGAGGAGGGACAGGGTAGCTGCTGCTGATTAAATAGGGAAATCGATAGCTAGGCTAGTGTATTCAGTGTCCACTCCAGTCTTGAAAGACTCATCTGATCTCTGCTGTAAGGACAGCGTCCTGACAGCACCCCAAAAAGCCCTTTTTAAGGCTAGTACATCAGTCTTCTTTTTTTTTTTTTTCCCTGTGTAATCTAATTGCAGTTGCCTGCCAGCGTGTGTGTCACGCTAACAGCGTATACTGTGCCCACTTGCCCAGTGCCACCACTCATATCTGGTGTCACAGTAGCTTGCATTTAAAAAAAAAAAAACTTTTTTGACTGTAATATAATAGCAGTCAGTAGCCTGCATGCGTGTGTTTTTCAGGCCCTGCAAGTGCATAGTGTCACCAGTGCAACTCATATCTGGTGTCACAGTAGATTACATTTAAAAAAAAAAAAAACTATTTTAACTGTTGAATAATAGCAGTCAGTTGCCTGCACGTGTGTGTGTTTCAGGCCCTGCAAGTGCACAGTGTCACCAGTGCAACTCATATCTGGTGTCACAGTAGATAACATTTAAAAAAACATCTATTTGACTGTAATAGATTGAATAGCAGTTAGTTGTCTGCAAGCGTGTGTGTCAGGCCTACAGCGTCTACTCTGCCAACTTCTGCCAGTGCACAGTGTCACTCATATCTGGTGTCACAGTAGCTTGCACGAATAGTACAAATAAACTAATCTAAAAAAAATGATAGGCAGAGGCTGGCCACCCCGCAGGGGCCGTCGTGGTTGTGGCGCTGTGATTCCCAGTGTTCAGAGGCCACGTACCCTGAACTCGAAAAGTTCTGAGGACATAGTTGACTGGCTTACACAGGACACCCAATCTTCTACAGCTTCCGCTCGGAACCTTGATGCACCATCCTCCTCCAGCTCAGCTTAGGGCACCTCTCAAGTTACCACTCACCCGCCTGCCTCCACCACCAACACTAGCACCACAGCTGCTTCACTTGATCTGTCAGAGGAGTTATTTACACATCAGTTGGAAGAAATGAGTGATGCGCAACCATTATTGCCAGAGGATGTAGATAACAGGGATATGTCTCAGTCAGGCAGCATTACACACATGGACGTACGGTGTGATGATGATGATGATGTTGTACCCGCTGCTGTTTCCTTTGCTGAGCTGTCAGATACAAGTAAAGCGGTTGATGATGACGATGTGTCCGTGGATGTCACGTGGGTGCCTGCTCGAAGAGAAGAACGGGGGAAAGTTCAGATGGGGAGACAGAGAGGAGGAGGAGACGATTTGGAAGCAGGGGGAGGTCGTCGCAAGGAGCTAGTGGCACAGTCAGACAGCATGTATTGGCACCCGGGGTCAGCCAGACAGCACACCAGTCAACGCATGCTGTTGCCACCACCAGAATGCCGTCATTGCAAAGCTCAGCAGTGTGGCATTTTTTTTTGTGTGTCTGCCTCTGATAACAGCGATGCCATTTGCAACCTGTGCCAAAAGAACTTGAGTTGTGGGAAGTCCAACCCCACCTCGGTACAACTTCTTTGCGAAGGCACATGATCTCACATCACAAACGCCTATGGGATCAACACATGAGTACAAGCAGCACACAAACTCAAAGCCACCATGCTCCTCCTGGTCCAGCATCTTCAGCCACATCAACCACTGCTGTCCTCCCTGCCCCCTCTCAACCTCCCGCCACTCCGCCTTTCACCTTCAGCAGTTCCTGCTCATCTGCCCACAGTTAGGTGTCTTTCAAAGAAATGTTTGAGAGTAAGAAGCCAATGTCAGAGTCGCCCCCTTGCCCGGCGTCTGACAGCTGGCTTGTCGGAACTCTTAGCCCGCCAGCTTTTACCATACAAGCTGGTGGAGTCTGAGGCCTTCAAAAATGTGTAGCTATTGGGACACCGCAGTGAAAGGTACCCGGCCAAAATTACTTTTCACAAAAGGCAATCCCCAACCTGTACTCTATTGTGCAAATGGAAGTCATGGCATGTCTGGCACACAGTGTTGGGGCAAGGATCCATCTGACCACTGATACCTGGTCTGCAAAGCACGGTCAGGGCAGGTATATCACATACACTGCGCATTGGGTAAACCTGCTGATGGCTGCCAAGCATGGAATGCATGGCTCTGCAGTGGAGTTGGTAACACCGCCACGACTTGCAGGCAGGCCTGCTGCCACCTCCTCTACTCCTCCTACTCCATCCTCTTCGCTGACCTCCTCGGCTGAGTCCTCTTCTGCTGCTGCATCTTGCTCCACATCATCAACTGCACCCCCCCAGCTCCCCAGTGGCTATTCCACATCCTGGATACGACATGTGTTGAATTTGATTGTATAATGCTTTGTGCATAAGTACCCAGGCTTACAGGATGTCCTCAAGCAGGCCAGGAAGGTGTGTGGCCATTTCAGGCATTCCTACAAGGCTATGGCGCACTTTTCAGATATCCAGCACTGAAACAACATGCCAGTGAGGCGCTTGATTTTTGACAGCCCAACACGTTGGAATTCAACACTCCTAATGTTCAACCGCCTGCTCCAACAAGAAAAAGCCACCAACGAGTATTTGTATGACCGGGGTGCTAGGACAGCCTCTGCGGAGCTGGGAATTTGTTTGCCACGTTACTGGACGCTCATGCGCAATGCCTGTGGGCTCATGTGTCCTTTTGAGGATCATCAGCATCATCATCCCATTTGTTTTCTTCCTGAAGCGTGCCCTGCAAAAAGTGCTGGATCAGGCCGTAGATGAGCGTGAAGGAGGGAGAGTTGTGGTCACCATCACCACCAGAAACAGCCGTATCAGCATCGCTTGCTGGACCTGCGGCAACGCTGGAAGAGGAGTCTGAGGAGTCAGAGGAGGAATGTGGCTTTGAGGAGGAGGAAGACCAACCATAGCAGGCATCCCAGGGTGCTCGTTATTGTCACCTATCTGGGACCCGTGGTGTTGTACGTGGCTGGGGGGGAGAACAGACCTTCAGTGAGATCAGTGAGGATGAGGAACGGGACATGAGTAGCTCGGCATCCAACCTTGTGCAAATGGGGTCTTTCATGCTGTCATGCCTGTTGAGGGACCCTCGTATAAAAAGGCTGAAGGAGAACGACCTGTACTGGGTGGCCACGCTACTAGACTATAAGCAGAAAGTGCCTGAAATGTTACCGAATTCCCGGAAGTCGGAAAGGATGCAGCAGTTCCAAAATAAATTAAAAAGTATGCTTTACACAGTGTATAAGGGTGGTGTCACAGCACAACGGGAATCTAACAGGGGAAGAGGTGAAAGTAATCCTCCTCCTACCACGACTACGCCGGCAAGGACAGAACGCTTTACAGAAGTGTTGTTGATGGAGGACATGCAGAGCTTTTTAAGTCCTACGCATCGCCACAGCCCTTCGGGGTCCACCCTCAGAGAACAACTCGACCAACAGGTAGCAGACTACCTCGCCTTAACTGCAGATATCGACAGTCTGAGGAGCGATGAACCCCTTGACTACTGGGTGTGCAGGCTTGACCTGCGGCCTAAGCTATCCCAATTTGCGATAGAACTTCTGGCCTGCCCCGCTTCAAGTGTCCTTTCAGAAAGGACCTTCAGTGCAGCAGGAGGTATTGTCACTGAGAAGTAGTGTTGATCATGAATTTTCGAATTGCGAAAATTTAATCGCGAATATCGGCACTTCGAGAATTTGCGAATATTTAGAATATCGCAAAATATATTCGCAATTGCGAATATTCGTTTTTATGCGAATTTTTTATTTGAAAATTTTCGCATTCAAGAAAATAATGTCACTATTTTCTGATTGCGAAAATTCGCATAAAAAATTTGCATAAAAGTTGCATAAAAATTCGCATAAACTGGCATTTAAAAGATACCTTTTAAATACCAGTTTATGCGAATTTTTATGCAAATTTAATGTGAATTTTTATGCGAATTTTCGCAATTAAGAAAATAATGACTGGAGATTACGAATTTGTGAATTTTCGAATATATGGCGAATATTCACCCAAATATTCGCGAAATATCGCGAATTCGAATATTGCCCCTGCCGCTCATCACACTGAGAAGAGAAGTCGCCTAGGTCACCTTTATTACGTTGAATGAGGCATGGATCCCGAAGGGACTGACAGTGGGCGATACATTTGACTAAAAAAGGCCTGTCGAGATGAGCTGCCTTGGGCTAAAAATGGTCCCCATGCTGCTGTATTTTATCTCTGCGTGCCGGATGACTTGCATGACCTATGCGCCACCAACTAGGGTTCAAGCCGCAATGTTTTACTGCACTTTCTGCCTGGAAAACATCAATTTTTCTGGCCGTTGCTACAGCAGCGGCTGCAACAATACCTAATTTTTCTGGCATGTGTACATGCCTAATTTTTCTGTTGCACTGTTGTTGTGAAGGGGCTTGCGTATCACAATGAAGTGACCACCTCTATGAGTGTGTTGGCAATGGCAATGTTGGCACACCCCAGATGATAAGGTCGTTGCTTTATTGTGAACAGACCAAAAGCGATCGGCATGTAGGTCTAGGTCATATGGCTTCTTACATATATCTTTCATGTATTTTCCTATTAGATGGGAGTCCTAGAATGGTAACTAGATATTTATAGTATATTTATAGATATTTATAGTATATACCAGTGTTTCCCAACCAGTGTGCCTCCAGCTGTTGCAAAACTACAACTCCCAGCATGCCCAGACAGCCTTTGGCTGCGTGGGCATGCTGGGAGTTGTAGTTTTGCAACAGCTGGAGGCACACTAGTTGGGAAACACTGGTATATACTGTATGTTCAATATGCCAAAAATACAGTATTTCAGTTGGTAATATCCCTTTAAGTTTTATTTTGACCCTTGGCATTGGTTCAGGCTGACAATGTGGCCCCCAACCAGAAAAGGTTGTGCAACCCTGATCTAAGGTGATCATTAAAGCCTACTAGGCCAACACTGGGCCCACACTGCAGAATCATTGTTTTCTGGGTCACTTAACTGTCACTGAACTACCTCAGCACAACCATAGGCTTTGAAAAAAAAACATCGCCTGCAATCTCCCAAACGTGCACACGAGCACAGTCATCACTACACCAAGATTGACGCATAGAGGAATAAAATTTGTCATGAGTGTGTAAGATACCTGAGGGGTCAGGGGGGACCAGGGCATGCTGGGTGTTGTGGTGCAGTGCGTCACCCACCTGAGAGTTATGCTATCAATGTACTTATGGATCCCTTCCGACTTCTGCTCAAGATGGTGGTCTCAGTGTTTAGCAGCTGTAGCACTCCACTGCTAGTGGGAATAATTGAAGACCAGGCGATTCAGTAAAATTGTCAATGTCTTTACTTCAGGGTTGCAAACGTTTCTCAACATCAAGCGGATTCCTCTGCCGGTCACACACTTGACCAGGGAACAATCACCTTTTTGTCACAGCAGACCTTTTCAGTACGCGGTACACCAACGGGCCCTCAATGCAGGACATGGACAATATGCCTCCTGATCCCTGCACCCTTCCCGTGTTTCTCCTCACTCAGGCTCTGCTCTCTCTCTCTCTGTATCCTCAGCCCCGTCCGGCTGGTATCCAGTGATTCCTTCCTTCCCTGGTCTGTTCCTCAGTTTCTCAGCCCTGCCTAAGGGTAATATACCACCTGGCCCTAGGCACTGGCGTCCTCCTATCCCCGGCACACACTTACGGGCAAGACCCTTCCGCTGTTTCCTCACGCTGCACACCTTTTCCAGGCCGTGGGCCCAGGTTCCCCTATCTTCACCAGGCTCAGGGGCCTGAACTGAACTGCAACTACATCTTAACTCCACTGACTCCTCCTCCCCTCAATAAGCCTTTTTATACCTATGCTAGGGGTCCCTCTAGTGGCTAACTCTTTCACTACACCCCTACCGGCTTGCAGTGATCAGGAGACATGACAATTTACATTTATATATATACAATTCAACAATAACAGTTAAATAACATGTTCCCTTCCCGTACCACTTTCACAAATAACGGACGCTCCCTCTTTAACCCTCCCATACATCAATTACACCTCTTACAAGTGTGTCAACTATTGACAACTCTTTGCGGTTGTCTAAAATCTATTCCATACACGTCCCCTGATAGGGGACGTAACAGGGATTAAACTGATAGGAATAGTATTACTTTTTTCTTTTCTTTAAGTTGATGTTGAGCTCTTAAACCCATTCCCTGCTCTCCCTCCTTCCCCCTTTTTCCTCCCCCCTTCCCTTTACCCCCCTTCCTTTAACCCCTGCCTCTCCTCCCCCCCCCATGCCCCCTCCCTGTATCCCACATATATTAAAATCATTGAGTGTTACGTAGGAGAAACCACCTCAGACATATACACATATGTTTTTGTCAATTGTATTCTTCTATTGCATCTTTTTTTAGGTGGATTCAACATAATATGTGTTTGAGATTTACACTCTTTAAAATAAACAAATATTAATGGAATAGTACTACTTAACACACCACTCATATCTGGTGGCACAGTACATCGCAAGCCGTACGCGCAGTGCCCCAAATTGGAAGTAAGAGGACCGACCAAGCATCTTTTTCCATCTCCTGGTTCCTAAAATCTATTCCATACACCGGCCCTTGATAGGGGACGTAACAGGGATTAAACTGATAGGAATAGTACTACTTCAATACACCACTCATATCTGGTGGCACAGTATATTGCAAGCCGTACGCACAGTGCCCCAAATTGAAAGTAAGAGGACCGACCAAGCAGCTTTTTCCATCTCCCGATTCCTAAAATCTATTCCATACACGTCCCCTGATAGGGGACGAAACATGGATTAAATTGATAGGAATAGTACTACTTAACATACCACTCATATTGGGATTGCACAGTACATTACACAGCCCACGTGCAGTGCCCCAAATTGGAAGTAATAGGACCGACCAAGCATCTTTTTCCATCTCCCGGTTCCTAAAATTTATTCCATACACTGGCCCCTGATGGGGGACAAAACAGAGATTAAACTGTTAAGAACAGGTTTTTTTTATTTAAAAAAAGAGGACAGCCTCTGCAGAGCTGGGTATGTTTTGGCCACGTTACTGAACGCTTATGCACAATGGCTGTAGGCTCATGCGTCCTTTTGCGGAGGTGACAAACCTGGTCAGTCAAACCCAAGGCAACATCATCGACCTCATCCCATATGCATTTTTTCTGGAGCGTGCCCTGCGAAGATTGCTGGATCAGGCCATAGATGAGCATGAAGAAGAAGAGTTGTGGTCACCATCACCACCAGAAGCAGCCTTGTCTTCGTCGATTGCTGGACCTGCGGCAACGCAGAGAGAGAAGTCTGAAGAAGAGGAGTCAGAGGAGGAAGGTGGCTTTGAGGAGGTGGAAGACCAACCACAGCAGGCGTCCCAGGGGGCTTGTTGTAACCTTTCGGGGACCCTTGGTGTTGTACGTGGCTGGGTGGAGGAAGAGACCTTCAATGACATCAGTGAGGACAAGGAACGGGACATGGCTAGCTTGGTATCCAACCTTGTGCAAATGGGGAGTTTTCAGTTGTTCAAATGGACTGTTTGTGGTTGTTTGCGGTGCGTTAAACGGGAAGTTTGATCTGTCAGAGTTTGGTCTGTCACTAGTGATGTCCCGAACTATTCGCTTGTTCGCGTTCGCCGCAGCGGGCGAACATCTGTGATGTTCGCGTTCACCCCTATACTTTATCATTGAGCTAAACTTTGACCCTGTACCTCAGTCAGCAGACACATTCCAGCCAATCAGCATACCCTCCCTCCCACCTCCTATCAAAAAGCAAGGACGGCATCCATCTTAGATTAATTCTGAAGCTGCAGTGTTAGTAGCTGTAATATAACCTGTATTAATTGCATTGCGAATTTAACCCCTTTGGGACACATGACGTACCGGTACGGCATGCTTCCCGAGTCCTTAAGGACACATGACGTACCGGTACGTCATGAGTTGTTCCGATCACTGCTGCTCAGCTGGCAGTGATCGGAACAAGGTACCTGCTGAAATCATTCAGCAGGTACCTTGTTACAATGCCCAGGGGGGTCCTGTGACCCCCCCATATGGGCGATCGCTGCAAACCGCAGGTCAATTCAGACCTGCGGTTTGCAGCGCTTCTGTGCGATCTCTGATCCCCGCGGTCTATGTAATCTATCCCTGGTGTCTAGTGGTTCTATCAGAGTGCCAGCACATTGCTGACACTCTGATAGAAACGGCTGGCATCTGTGCTGCAGATGCCAGCCGTTTAACCCCTTCCGTACCGCGGTCCGTACGGACCGCGGTATTGGAAGGGTTAACAGGAAGGGAGCGCTCCCTCCCTCTCCCATCGGGGGGCTGCTGTGCCTTTGCAGCCCCCCAACAGGATGGGATCTCAGAGGGAGGGTGCTCCACTCCCTCCCCATCCATCACCCCCTGCCCAGTTATGGCAGCAGGTGATGGTTGCCATGGAGACAGGACGCTTTCAGAAGCGTCCTGCTCTCCATGGTGCTGAAAGTCTGAATAGACCTGCTAAAGGTCTATTCAGACTTTCTAAAGTACAAAATACAGTACAGTGCACTATATAGTGTACTGTACTGTATTATACAGACACCAGATCCACTGGATATTTCAGAACCAATTGGGTCTGGGTCAAAAACAAATGTAAAAAAGTGAAAAAAAAGTAAAAATGAAAAAAACACATATCACTGAATAAAAATTAAAAAAAATAAAATACACTACACATATTAGGTATCGCCGCGTCCGTAAAAACCTGCTCTATAAAAATATCACATGACTGAACTCCTCAGGTGAACGCCATAAAAAAAAAAAAAAAAAAAATGGTGTAAATAAGCCATTTTTTGGTACATTACATCACTAAAAGTGTAATACAAAGCGATCAAAAAGGCGTTTGCCTCCCAAAATAGTACCAATCAAACCGCCATCTCATCCCGCAAAAAACGAGCCCCTACCTAAAACAATTGGCCAAAAAATAAAAAAACTATGCCTCTCAGACTAAAACATGATTTTTTCAAAAATGCTTTTTACTGTTAAATGTAAAAAAAAAAATAAAAAGTAGACATATTGGGTTTCTCCACGTCCGTAAGAATCTGCTCTATAAAAATATCACATGACCTAACCCCTCAAGTAAACACTGTAAAAAAAAATAATAAAAACTTTGTCAAAAAGCCATTTTTTTGCCACCTTACATCACAAAAAGTGTAATAGCAAGCGATCAAAAAGTCAAATGACCCCCCAAATAGTGCCAATCTAACCGTCACCTCATCCCGCTAAAATGATACCCAACCTGAGACAATTGCCTAAAAACTGAAAAATATATGGCTCTCAGACTATGGAGATACTAAAACATGTTTTTTTTTCATTCAAAAAGGATATTATTGTGTAAAACCAAAATAAATAAGAAAAGGTATCCATATTATGTATCGCCGCGTCCATAAGGACCTGCTCTATAAAAAATATAACATGACCTAACCCCTCAGATGAACGCTGTAAACATAAAAAATAAAAACGTTGTCAAACAAGCCATTTTTTTGTCACCTTACATCACAAAAAGTGTAATAGTAAGCGATCAAAAAGTCATATGCACCCCAAGATAGTACCATTCGAACCGCCATCTCATCCCACAAAAAATGAGCCCCTACATAGGACAATCTCCCAAAAAAAAATATATATATGGCTCTCAAACTATGGAGACACTAAAACATGATTTTTTTTTGTTTTATAAAATGATATTATTGTGTAAAACTTATATAAATAAATAAAAAGTATACATATTACGTATCGCCGCGTCCGTCACAACCTGATCTATATAAATAACACATGACCTAACCCCTCAGCTGAACACAGCAAAAAAAAAAAAAAAAATACGGTGTCAAAAGCCATTTTTGTCACCTTACATCTAAAAAGTGTCATAGCAAGCGACCAAAATGTGATATGCACCCCAAGATGGTGCCAATCAAACCGCCATCTCATCCCGCAAAAAATGAGCTCCTACATAACACAGTCGCCCAAAAAAATAAAATAAAACTATGGCTTTCAGAATGTGGAGACACTAAAAAAATTATTTTCAAAAATGCTTTATTATGTAAAACTGAAACAAAGAACCCCAAAAAGTAGTCATATTTGGTATTGTCGCATCCGTAACAACCTGCTCTATAGAAATAGCACACAATCTAACCTGTCAGTTCAACTATGTAAATAACAAAAAATAAAAACAGTCCCAAAACAGCTATTTTTTTGCAAATTTTCCATTTTAATCCATTTTTGCAGTAACAAAGCAAGGGTTAACAGCCAAACAAAACTCAATATTTATTGCCCTGATTCTCTTGTTTGCACAAACACCCCATATGTGGTCGTAAACTACTGTATGGCCAAACGGCAGGGCACAGAAGGAAGGGAACGCCATATGGTTTTTGGAAGGCAGATTTTGCTGGACTGGTTTTTGACACTATGTCCCATTTGAAGCCCCCTGATGCACCCCTACAGTAGAAACTCCAAAAAAGTGACCCCATTTTGGAAACTACGGGATAAGGTGTCAGTTTTGTTGGTACTATTCTAGGGTAAACATGATTTTTGGTTGCTCTATATTACACTTTTTTGAGACAAGGTAACAAAAATTGAAATTCGGAAATTTCATCTCCATTTGCCAATAACTCTTGTGGAACACCTAAAGGGTTAACAAAGTTTGTAAAACTGGTTTTGAATACCTTGAGGGGCGTAGTTTCTTAGATGGAGTCACTTTTATGGAGTTTCTATTCTAGGGGTGCATCAGGGGGCTTCAAATGGGACATGGTGTCAAAAATCCAGTCCAGCAAAATCTGCCTTCCAAAAACCATATGGCATTCCTTTCCTTCTGCGCCCTGCAGTTTGGCCATACAGCAGTTTACGACCACATATAGGGTGTTTCTGAAAACTACAGAATCGGGGCAATAAAAATTGAGTTTTGTTTGGCTGTTATCCCTTGCTTTGTTACTGGAAAAAATGGATTCAAACGGAAAATTTTTCAAAAAATCGAAATTCTGAAATTTTATCTCCATTTGCCATTAACTCTTGTGGAAAACCTAAAGGGTTAATGACGTTTGTAAAATCAGTTTTGAATACCTTGAGGGGTGTAGTTTCTAGAATGGGGTAATTTTTGGGTGGTTTCAATTATGTAAGCCTCACAAAGTGACTTCAGACCTGAACTGGTCCCTAAAAAGTGGGTTTTTGAAAATTTCTGAAAAATTTCAAGATTTGCTTCTAAACTTCTAAGCCTTGTAACGTCCCCAAAAAATAAAATGGCATTCCCAAAATGATCGATACATGAAGTAGACATATGGGGAATGTAAATCAATAACTTTTTTTGGCAGTATTACTATGTATTATAGAAGTAGAGTAATTGAAACTTGGAAAATTGCAAATTTTTCAAAATTTTTGGTAAATTTGGTATTTTTTTATAAATAAAAATGAAATTTTTCGACTTCATTTTACCACTGTCATGAAGTACAATATGTGACGAAAAAAAACAATCTCAGAATGGCCTGGATAAGAAAAAGCGTTTTAAAGTTATCACCACATAAAGTGACAATGGTCAGATTTTGAAAAAATGGCCTGGTCCTTAAGGTGAAATAGGGCCGTGTCCTTAAGGGGTTAACTTAGAGCTGGGTTCCTAATGGTTGTATTGCTTGAATTATATAACGAAGATTGAGAATATAGCGCTATATTCGTCTATTCTAGCAATACAACCATTAGGAACTAAGATCTAATTTGTAATCGCAATGCGATTAATATAACCTGTATTATTCGCATTGCGATTATAACCTAGATCTTAGTTTCTAATGGTTGTATTGCTAGAATATAACGAAGATTGAGAATATAGCGCTATATACTCAATCTTCGTTATATTCTAGCAATACAACCATTAGGAACCCATCTCTAAGTTGAATTCGCAATGTGATTAATGCAGGTTATATTAATTGCATTGCGAATTCAACTTACCACACTCTGCATCAACTACATAATTTTCCATGGGAGTTTTGCATGCTCAGACCTTTAAAAATGTGAAAAAAATAAATACTGGATCAGTTTTTCCAGTTGACAACCAGAAAGACAGATCCTTTATTGCATTGCATTTGTGAAACGGATCCGCATTCGGATCCGTCTACAAATGCTGTCCATTTGCATACAGATTGCCAGATCCGGCAGGCAGTTCCGGCGACGGAACTGCCTGTCGGAATCTAGCAACGCAAGTGTCAAAGTACCCTTACTCAGTCACCAATATCAGAATCAGATTGTAAGATGCACCAGTTATCAGCAAGGATTTTTCGCACTTTACTATGGGCCTTATCAAATGTTCCAATGATCCTGATTTAGTTTTTCTGTACCTCCCTATCCTTGGGACATACTAATTGTTCTCGATTCTGACTGAGGGCATGATGGTATGCCTGTTTCGCATATTGTGGATACCCATGATCTGTGAACATAGTTCACTAGCGGCCATTTTAAAATCGATCAGCTCTGACCCTTTTTTGCGCGCTCTAAGGTATTGCCCCTTGGGGATACCTTTTTTCAGGGCTACTGGATGTCCACTATCCTACCTTAGCATGCTATTTGTTGCCGTGCTTTTTCTATAAATGTTCGTGACAATCTTTCTGGAAGGACTGATCATAATGGAAAGGTCCAAGAAGGAGATCCGAGCAGCATTAGTTTCAGAGGTAAAGTAGAGCCCTAGATCATTAGAGTTGAGTTCTGATACGAAATCATGAAATAGGCCCTCTTCTCCTCTCCATAGGATGAACACGTCATCGATATATCTCATCCATAGTAAAATTGATTACGTGAATCGATCCAGTGTCTCGTTAAAGACCATCTCTTTCTCCCACCATCCTAAATAGAAGTTGGCGTACATCGGGGCACAGGGGCTGCCCATCGCCACCCCTTTCAGCTGATGGAAGATATGGTAGTCAAACATAAACACATTGTGTGTGAGGATAAGCTTAATCAATTCCATGATGAAGGCATTATGCCATTGGAGGTGTTCACCTCTTTGTCGCAGAGAAAAGGCAATTGCCTGGTAGGCAGTGTGATGCGGGATGGAGCTATATAAAGCCAAAACATCTAGACTGACCAACCAGGTACCTTCCTCACAGTATATTCCGTCCAGCTTTTTTAGAACATCCATTGTGTCTCTGGCATATGACGGTAAGCTGGTGACAAAGGGTCTTAAGATGATGTAGACACATGTGTTGATGTTCGCTGTCAAACTACCGATCCCGAAGACAATTGGTCTCCCTTTTAACGGCGTAGTGCCTTTATGGAGTTTGGGTAGACTGTAAAAGGCAGCTAATCTCAGGTGGTCACGTGGTAGGAATGACATTTCAGCATTGCTAATAAGATTATGATCAAGTGCTCTTTACAGTATGTTATTCAGTTCCTGTTTAAACGCAGATGTCAGATCTCCAGAGAGACGTCTATAAGTTTGTCTCTCATTCAGAATCCTCATGCACATTTCTGAGTATTGATCATGACTGAGGACAACGATATTACCCCCTTTGTCTGATGGTTTAATAATGATGTTAGTATCCCTCTCAAGTTGTCTGAGTGCTTACCTTTCATCTTTTTGCAGGTTATCCCATGTACCTAGTATATCATCAATGCAGTGTAGTTTATTAGTCACTACTGCTACAAAGGTGTCAATGGGTGTAGTGTTATTAAGAGGGGGACATTTTCTGGATGGTGTCTTCAAACTTGTGAATGGGCCATCACCCACCTCCCGTTGTCCCTAAGAATAGAGATCTGCTAACATCTGCACACCGGAAAGATCTCCCTCATCTATTCCTAAATCCTCACATTTACGTCAATCATGTGTGACAAAAAACTTTTGCCACTTAAGCTTGCGGGAAACAGGTGTAGGTCTTTTACCCAAGAAAATAGGTTACAATTTTGCATGGGGACAAATGAAAGTCCCTTCCTCAAAACCTACATTTCGGCTGAAGTCAAAGAGTGGGCGCTCAAGTTAACCACCGGCAGTTCCTCGCTGTTACTTACGTTGGTGGTGGGGAAGGGGGGGGAGCTATTTCTTGTTTCTCAGAAAATATTCTGAGACTGGTGAGGTTCTCTCCAAAAAGACCCTCTCCCACCTCTTCCTCGTCTCCCACGGTTTCCCCCACAGTATACTCTTCTGTTTGTCATGTGTTGGTACCTCTACCTCTCATCGTGGACTGATTTGGCTCTGTTTCACATTCAGAAGAGGATAAGTCTGTATCTACCTTTAGTATGTTCGTCTGTCTAGAGTTGTAGTCAAAGATTCTCTCTTCCCTGAAATCTTTAATGTCTCTGTTGAAAAGTGAATTCTTTCTTTCTTTAAGTTGAGACGTAAACCTTTCTATGGTCTGTTGTAGGCAAAGTTTTTTGAAATTGAATTCAGGGTTGATGTCAAATTTTTTTGCCTGCTCTGCCCCTGTTTTAAGTTCTTTTTTACTCCTCAACACTAATTCTTTTTCTTCCTCTAGGAGCAGTTTCATCAGTCTAAGAGATGATTCTATAGATTCCTTCTCCCACTTTTTAAGGAAGCCAGCCAATTGTAACCGAGACAAGGGAAGGATAGGGTTCCTCAAACTTCTAGGGACTATATTATTTTTTGATGTAGGTCTCTACATCGGGGTGCAGGTGATTTTCTTCTCATCATATCACCTCCCCATATATTATATCTACGGAGGATGTTTAGTTCATAAAAATACATAGACTTCTCGCCTCTTCTATTGTGCCCTACAGAGTGATTTTGATCTCTACTTTTGTGGGCTGTGGGCCCCACTTTTACTATACTTACCAATAAAATATTTTTTGTTTTTGATTTTTAACGTTCCAGTCGGACTTGATTCAAATGGGTCTCTGAGAAAGCAATTTTTTGAGGGTTCATAACACAGCATTTGCATCCGTCTTACTGTAATAAAAAATCTAATCAGTCTGTTATTGTGTCGGTGACATAAGGCAATTTTTTGGGGGTTCCAAACTCCGCATTTGCATCCATCTTACTGTAATAAGAGATGTAATCAGTCTGTTAATATGTCGATGACATTAAGCCATTTTTGGGGGTTCCAAACTCCACATTTGGATCCATCTTACTGTAATAAGAGATGTAATCAGTCTGTTAATATGTCGATGACATTAAGCCATTTTTGGGGGTTCCAAACTCCACATTTGCATCCATCTTACTGTAATAAGAGATGTAATCAGTCTGTTAATATGTCGATGACATTAAGCCATATTTGGGGGTTCCAAATTCTGCATCATCTGTGTTACTGTAATAGGAGAGTTAATCGGTCTCTTAATTGTGTTGGTGACATAAAACCCATTTTTCGGAGTTCTAACACCGTATTTACATCTGACTTACTGTAGTAGGAGAGTTAAACAGTCTGTTAATTTCGTCGGTGGCATAAAGCCATTTTTGAGGTTCCATACTCCGCATTTGCATCCGTCTTACTGTAATAGGAGAATTAATCAGTCGGTTAATTTTGGTTAACAAGTGTTGGTAATAGTGGAGCTCTTGCTGCAGGAAGAGGACATTGTCTATCTGTGCTGGCCTGCCCTGCTGAAAGTGTATTGTCCAAACTTGTGCTTAGCACGGCAGAGGGTGTTATCACGGACAGGCGCATCTGATTGTCCACAGCCAATGTGGACAAGCTAACGTTCATTAAAATGAACCAGGAATGGATCCCACAGGACTTGTCCGTACCTTGGGCAGAGTAGAGAAGTATACCAGCTGCACACAGCCATTGTTATATTCCATCGCAGTTTGTTCATTCTGTTTGCCATTTCCCAATATTTTGGGGCCTCCCTAAATAAAAATAAAACAAAATTAAAAAACAAAACACAAAAACAGTGCTGCCTAGCTCTTCAGCTTATTCCACCTACGCTGCCATGTCCACCGCCTCCTCCACTCGGACCTCCACCTCCTGGCTCAAGATTATTATTTGCAATATTGCCAGAGTAGAGAAGTATTCCTGCCGCACCCAGCCATTGTTATACTCCAGCGCAGTTTGTTCATTCTGTTTTCCATTTCCCAATGTTTTGGGGCCTCCCCAAATAAAATTTACAAACAAAACACAAAAACAGTGTTGGCTACCTCCTCCTCCGCCTCTTCCACCTATACCACCATGTCCACAGCCTCCTCAACTTCCTACTCCAGTTGGACCTCCTTAAGATTATTTTTTTTGTCAATTCTATGGTATTTTAAGTCAGTTCCCTATCCACATTTGTTTGCAGGGCAATTGTCCTGCTCTAACCCCCATTTTGCTTCCTTTTGCAGCCCTATAGCCCTTACTACCATTATTTTACAGCCATTTTAGAGCACTAAAGTTCTGGTCCCCATTGACTTCTATGGAGCTCGGGGTCAAGTTTGAGTACCTGGACCGAACTTTGAACTAAAGTTTGTCCGAACCCGAACATTCATGGTTTGCTTATCCCTATACATAAGCACTAAAAAGGGGCCTAGTCCCAAATGATCAATTATCAATAAATATATCATGATATTTAACGCAGGTCTATACAAGGCCTGTGACAATGATCACAAAGTACAGTGGATCACCATACAAAGCATTTCCCTACACAATTATAGAAATCCATTTTTGCTAATAGTATAGTATCCATGCAGACCAAGGACTGTGAGCATGAGGCATGAGGGTCCAGTCCTTTGGTCTGTATGGATACTATATTACCTTTTAGCATAGATCGATGTCTATAATTGTGTAGGGAAAAAAAATCCCTGTACTATATGTGATTGTCCTTTGTATAGACCTGCATTAAATTATATGATATTATTTATTCATTAATGATTTGGGATTAGCACCCCCTTTTTATTGCTTATGTATTGCCACATTTTAAGTTGATTTATGAAGTATTTAATCTACTAATATATCTATCATTTAATGTTTGTGTGTCATTAAAAGATATCGACAGCATCCACTATAACAGTGACATTTACAGCACCCTACCCCTTAACAGTGACCTCCACAACCCCCACCACTTAACACTGACCCCCCACAGTGCCCTGTCCCTTAAAATGGGACATCCACAGCAGCCTACCCCCTTTACTTTGACCTTTACATCAACCTTCCTGTTTAACAGTGAGTTTCACAGCACATCACCCCCTTGACAGTGACCTCCACAGGGGCCCTCCCCCTTAACACTGACCTCCATAGCGGACTATTCCCTTAACTGTGACCTCCACAGCAGCCTACCCCTAGGATGGCCATAGGTCCAGTTTTAGGCCGGACAGTCCGGCTTTCAGACTCCATGTCCTCCATCTGGCGCAGGGCCTGGACGGACACAGGGATGTCCTTTTGAACAGCTCACTATCAGACAGCAGGACTGTGCTGTCTGAGCGTGAGCTGCAGTCACCTCACTCCCACCCCTGCAGCTGACAGAAGTTGATTTTTAACTTCCGTCGGCTGCGTAGGGTGAGGGGGCATGGCCTAACCGGGTCAGGGGTGTGGCTTAGCGGGACCTAGAAGTTGAGTTTTAACTTCATTTTTTCAATCCCTGTTGGCTGAGTGAGAGGGGGTGTGGCCTAACTTGATCAGGGGCATGTCCTTTTGAACAGCTCAACCTAAGACAGCAGCACTGTTCTGTCTGAGTGTGAGCTTCAGGGAGAAAGTCACCGTCCTTCCCACCCCTACAGCTGACAGAAGTTGATTTTTAACTTCACTTTTTTAATCCCTGTCGCTGAGAAGTGGGAGGGGGTGTGGCCTAACCGGATTGGGTTGTGGCTTAGTGGGACCTAGACGTTGATTTTTAACCTAATCTTTTCAATCCCTGTTGGCTGAGTGGGAGGGGGCATGGCCTAACCAGATTGGGGGCGTGTCCTATTGAACAGCTTACTCTAAGACAGCAGTACTGTGCTGTCTGAATGTGAGCTGCAGGGAGAAAATCACCATCTCTCCCACCTCTGCAGCTGACAGAAGTTGATTTTTAACTTAATTTTTTTTAATCCCTGTCGGCTGAGGAGTGGGAGGGGGCGTGGCCTAAATGAATTGGGGTGTGGCTTAGTGGGACCTAGAAGTTGATTTTTAACTTAATCTTAAATTCCTGTTGGCTGAGTGGGAGGGGTTGTGTCTTAACTGGATCAGGGGTGTGGCTTTGCGTAACCTGGGGAGGGGTTTTAAGGGTGACTTGAATGGCCACCCTACCTGCCCCCTGAATTGTGACCTCCACAGCACTCTACTCCTTAAACAGTGTCATCCACAGAGTTGTTATAGAAACCTCAGGAAATAAGGTACTTAGTGCTATTAGGCCATGGCTTTACTTCAATAGCGATTATCCTGGTGACAGATTTCCTTTAACCACCTCCCATCACGCTAACGCCGAAAGGCATGCAGGAGGTGGCACTCTCAGGTCTTGATCACGCCTATCGGTGTCATCTCGTGAGACCCGAGATTACATGTGAACGCGTGCGCATGTGCACACGCGTTCACTGCAGTGCAGCAGGTTACAACTTATTCTACAGCCTGCCAACGCTGATCGTTTGCTGGCAGGCTGTAGATGTAAAAAAAAAATTTAAAAATCGCATATCAGACACTGTTTTGTAAACAGCGTCTGATATACCTGCTGCCTGCTCCTCTGGTGGTCCCTTTTTGCTTGGGACCACCAGAGGACACAGGCAGCTATGTAAGTGCACTAATCACCACACACCAACCCCCAACCCCCCCGTCACTTATTAACCCCTGATCACCCCATATTAACTCCCTGACCACCCCCTGTCACCCCCATGTCATTAATCACCCCCCTGTAAGGCTCCATTCAGACGTCCGTATGTGTTTTGCGGATCCACAGATCTGCGGGTCCGCAAAACACGGACACCGGCAATGTGCTTTCCGCATTTTGCGGATCCGCACATTGCCAGAACTATATTGAAAATGCCTTTTCTTGTCCACAATTGCGGACAAGAACAGGACATGTTCTATATTTTTGCGGACCTGGAATTGCGGACCCGGAAGTGCGGATCCGAGCGGGACAAAGTCTGTCCCCATATAAATGAATGGTTCCGCAATACCGTTCCGCAAAATGTGGAACAGAATTGCGGACGTGTGAATGGGGTCTAAGGGTCCCTTATCACCGCCAGTTAGTTAGCTACTTGTTAGGTAGTTAGCGGCCAGCCGACCGCGCAGCAGTCACTGATTAGTCGCTGATTAGAGTCATCGCTGTCGCTAATCAGCACTAGTACTATATAGTATCTGTAAGTGATCAAGACTGATCGCAATCAGATCTATATAAGTACATTAGGGTCACCTTAGGCTCTACAAAAAATTCAGTGTTCGCCCCATCAGGCCTGATCTTGTGCGCACACTTGCGTTCAGTCCGCCCCATCGCAGTGACAGAATTTTTTTTTTCTGATCACTGCAAAAACACCGTAAAATCGCTGTGGCGCAATAAAGATCACTTTTGAGCTTTTTGGATCTTTATTAGCGATCACAGCTTTAGGGTCCATTCACACATATGTGGTGTCAGCACACCATGCCGGCACTCTCCATAGAGATCCCTATTCTTGTCCGCAGGCTGCGGACAAGAATAGGACATGCTCTATCTTTTGCGCAGCTGCGGCTGGATGTTTCAGGGCCGAAACCCGGAAGTTCGCGACCACAGCTCCAAAAATGCTGATGCGGAGAGCACATAGTGTGCCCTCCGCATCACCGCCGACCCTATTCACACTGAATGGGTCCGCATCTATTGCTGAATTGCGGAATAGATAGGGACATTTTTGCAGACGTGTGAATGGGGCCTGTCCTTTCCCCCTTTTTTTTTTTTGCACATTTTTTGTCAGAGATTTTATTCATCCACATTGATGGATGCGAATGAAGAAATCTGTGCCATTCATTTTTTCTTTCAGCCCAGAGGCTGAACGGGAAAAAGAAATCTCATTACCTATATGCTCAATATAAGGAAAATAGCAGAAACTCCTAATGCTGGCCATACATGTAATGATTGCGGAGACCCTCAAATGCCAGGGCAGTACAAACACCCCACAAATGACCCCATTTTGGAAAGAAGACACCCCAAGGTATTCGCTGAGGGGCATATTGAGTCCATGAAAGATTGGACTTTTTGTCAAAAGTTAGCGGAAGGTGAGACTTTGTGAGAAAAAAACAAAAAAAATAAATTTCCGCTAACTTGTGCCCAAAATTTTTTTTTCTATGAACTCGCCATGCCTCTTACTGAATACCTTGGGGTGTCTCCTTTCCAAAATGGGGTCACATGTGGGGTATTTATACTGCCCTGGCATTTTAGGGGCCCTAAAGCGTGAGAAGAAGTCTGGAATCCAAATGCGTAAAAATGCCCTGCGAAATCCTTAAAGGTACTCATTGGAATTTGGGCCCCTTTGCACACCTAGGCTTCAAAAAAGTGTCACACATGTGGTATCGCCGTACTCAGGAGAAGTAGGGCAATGTATTTTGGGGTGTATTTTTACATATATCCATGCTGGGTGAGAGAAATATCTCTGTAAATTGACAACTTTGTATAAAATTTTTTAAAAAGTTGTCATTTACAGAGATATTTCTCACACACAGTATGGGTATATGTAAAAATACACCCCAAAACACATTGCCCAACTTCTCCTGAGTACGGCGATACCACATGAGTGACACTTTTTTGCAGCCAAGATGCTCACGCTTTAGGGGCCCCTAAAATGCCAGGGCAGTATAAATACCCCACAAGTGACCACACAAACCTGTATAGAAATGCAATTATATTTGAACAATTTTACCAGAAAAAGTTAAAAATACACGTTTTTTTTTTATTAATATCAGAAAAGCGAAAAATCTCAGCAGCAATCAAATACCACCAAAAGAAAGCTGTATTTGTGAGAAGAAAAGGAGGTAAAATTAATTTGGGTGCCAAGTTGCATGACCGAGCAATAAACCGTTAAAGTTGTGAAGTGCCGATTTGTAAAAAAAGGGCCTGGTCACTAGGGGGGTATAAACCTGTGGTCCTTAAGTGGTTAAAGCTCATCTACAGCAGTGAAGAAACATGGCGGGGTTGTTATGGTTAACTGGAGTAAAACTGTGTGTGTGGAGACGAACTGCCAGCGAGCTTCTATTGGCTGATAAGGGTCATGTGACTAGGCTTCTATTGGCTAATGCATTTTTTGGGAATATCTCAGGAACTGAGAGCTTAGACCTGGTCTAAAACCTTCCCGGACACCTGTTGTACCTGTGTGCCAAATTTCGTGATTGTAAATGCGACAGTGCGGATTCCATTAGCGGACATACATACATACATACATACACTCAGCTTTATATATTAGATTTTGTGAAAACAGTTGAAGCTGTTTAAGTACACTATTATGTATTAAGTTCTTCTTTTTGATAGGTGCTCAATTTTGTATACCTAGATCCTTCACCGTCTATCCATTTAGGTTCAGGCTTTGTATATTGATGGTTTTATAAGCCACCTGATGGAACATTGTATGGTGGTACATGGAGTGCCTACAGTTCTCTAGTTTGTAGATGTGTGTGACTTTGTGGATCAGCAGACAGAAGCTGTCATGTACATGGTCATTATTATAAATAAAAATATGCAAATAGAAGCTGTGCAAGAAATAAATCTTTATTCACACTAAATAAGATTATGAACATAGATTGATTATATCCATAGATAGTTTTGATACTACAGTGAATAGATAATTTAATACAACAGATTTAGATAGGAAAATGATCACTTTCCCAGCATCTCTCCTCAAACAATCCTTACCCAATTAAAATACCAGATAAAATATTATATAAAACGCTGCTTTATTTACTAATACATCTCAGCAAAGTTATATCTTAATTAAGCTATCTGCCTGCAAGTATGTAATCTGCATTAGGGTCAAGTGTAGCAGATTATAAACATGAATGTCTGTAGACTTCAACTTTGGTTATTTTGTAAATCTAGCTGCAATAACTGACAATAAAAATTGTACGCTAAGTAATATACATTCACATAAATATATACTTCAGTACAGACATAATCCAATACACTGAGATGTATATGTATCTGGCTTCTGTTATACTCATAAAATGCAATACTTATAGATATGTCATTAATAGGTTTTAGAAAGAAAGACTAAGATGCAAGATTTAATTGTTTCGCTTTTTTTTAAAAGGAAGAAAAACAGTGTCAATAAAGACTTTGAGATGCTAGTCGTAGCCACAACTTTTGGAAAATCCATGAGGGCCTAGCACAATAACTTCTTCAGTGGTAGTAATAGTGGTTGTGATGGTGGCTGATGTGACCTTAGAGCAAGTGTTTCCAGCTATTACAGAAGTGTCAGTAACAGTGTTGGTCTTTACTGGCCTACTACAGTATGTATCTGGATTAATATTATCAGTATTTGGAATTGTATTTTCAGTTGTGGTGATTACTGAGTCAGTAGCATTGGTTAAAGTTTGGGCACCATCACTACCAATGTGAATTAATATTGAAGATGGGGTAATGGATTTTGTTGTCTTAATGTAGATTTTACTAGAACTAATTGTCCTCATCTCAATATTTACAGTTGTGGTTTCATTTATTTCTAGGCTTTTCACTTCTTTGTTGTTTACTAAGTGGGTTAAAACCCGGACCTTTAATATGCTTTTACTTTGCACGGTTGTGACAGTTATATTCTCTTCAACTGGAGAACGTGTTGTTGGCAGCACAGTTGATTGTGTAGTTTGGTTTTTACATGATGCTGTACTTGAGGGAGTGGGAGTGGCAGTGCTGGTGCTGGGATGTTCAGTTGTGGTTCCAGTGGTATTGTTGGTGCTGGGCTGTTGAGTTGTGGTCTCAGTGGTGGGAGGTTCCGTAGTGGTTTCTGTGTTTGGGGTAGGTATAATAGTGGTAAGAGAGGTTGCTGTTGTTGAGGTTGTGGGTGTTGTGCTAGTAATGGGTGTAGTAGTGGTAGTAGTGCTTGTTGGTGTGGCTGTTGTTGTAGGTGTTGTGGTTAAAGTCATAGTAGTTGGTGTTGAAGTAGTAGTAGCTGTAGTAGTGGCTGTTAGTGTAGTTGGCATTTCTGTTGTTGTTGTAGTATTTGGTGGTGTAGTAGTGGCTGTTGTTGGTGTAGTTGTTGTTTGTGTTGTAGTAGTAGGTGTGGTAGTGGTAGCAGTAGTTGTAGTTGCAGTAGTTGACACTGAAGTAGTAGCAGTGGTTGTTGGTGTAGTTGTTGTTTGTGTTGTAGTAGTAGGTGTGGTAGTGGTAGCAGTAGTTGTAGTTGCAGTAGTTGACACTGAAGTAGTAGCAGTGGTTGTTGGTGTAGTTGCGGTGGTGGTAGTAGTTGTAGTAGCTGTCGTGGTTGAAGTAGTAGTTAAAGGATAATCTGCAAAAGATACAAATTTGATTAATATTTTCAAACAATTTTTTTGTATGATTTTGAATATTATGTAAAAAAAAAACATTAAATAAGTCCTGTAAGCATTTCCTGACTTTTTTTTTTGCCTGGTATAGCATTTCAACCCTATTGAAAAGACAGAGTATGTATGTATGTATATGTATTTTTTAAAATAAACATAGTCGAACCCTTATTGTTATCCTTGGTAACCAATGTAAACCCTTAGAAACTAGGCTGACTGGGTCTGTTTGTCATTAATGACCAAGTACTTTTGTTTGTTTTTTTCATTGTTGCTTTCCAAGACCCATAACTTTTAATTTCTCCATTGATGTAACAATGTTGTTATAGTGGCCATCATGCCCACTGCCACTCTGCTCCCTGTAGGAAGGTGGCCGGTTTTAGTTTGTTACTGTTCTGCAAAGGTGTGCTATTTCTATGTTTGTACCAACTGCTGCCTGTTTCCTGGATTTAACCCTTTACTGTCTGACCTAATCTCTGCCTGATCTTCTTTCTGACAATGAACCATCTGCCATGACCTCAGACTGTTTAGCAGATTGACAAACTCTGCCTGTGCTGACCTCACCCTGTCCCTCACTATGGTTTTGCCTTAACCGTTGGTGCCAGTGTCTCTTGACCACTGTGAGTCAGCCGTCACCTGAACAGAGACTAGTCCAATAGATAGGGGGATAACTTAAATAACTTCCTTAGGATTAGCTTCAAGCTATATCTGTTCAAGTGACATAGCTGATCCACATCTGCTTTGTAACATGTACAAGAGTTTAGTTTTTTACATTTTAATGGCACAATTTTGGGCAATGTGGTAAAAATATCATTACCTTTTAGGCAAGTCAGTACAAATGTGGTGACTCCAAATATGTCCGTATTGTTGGAGAATAAAAATTATGTTTTAAGGAAACACAATTTTTGGGGAAGGGAATGTAAAGAAATAGAAAATGATGTTTATTCTATGTATTGCTACATTTACAGTGGTATTATATATATCTGGTACATATTTATGTTATACCATTTTAAAAAATTTATAAAAAAGGTTTTACAGTATTTTTTATTTTTTGGGGTATTTAAACATAATTTGACTTCTTCGTCTTCCTACGAGATTTCCTACGAGTAATCTTTTAATCTTTTGGTCGCTTGTGTAATGCTTTGGAATACATAGTACTCCAAAGCAATACAGAATGTCAGTGGTACACTGACAGACAAACTATTAGGCCTTGCCACTGGCTCATCTGCCTTATATGCAGATACTGGTGGCAGTCCGGATGACCTTTTTTAGGCCCCTGGCTTCCATGATAATGTCTACCGATGGCCAGATGAACCACATCAGCCCCCCTAGCTTAAACACCCTTAATGACCAGGCCACTTTTTACAATTCCGCACTACACTACTTTCACCGTTTATTGCTCCGTCATGCAACTAACCACCCAAATGAATTTTACCTCCTTTTCTTCTCACTAATAGAGCTTTCATTTGGTGGTATTTCATTGTTGCTGACATTTTTACTTTTTTTGCCATTAATACAAATTTAACGACACTTTTGCAAAAAAATGACATTTTTCACTTTCTGTTGTAAAATTTTTCAAAAAAAACTACATTTCTATATAAATTTTTCTCTAAATTTATTGTTCTACATGTCTTTGATAAAAAAAAAGTTCAATAAGTGTATATTTATTGGTTTGGGTAAAAGTTATAGCGTTTACAAACTATGGTGCAAAAAAGTGAATTTCGGCATTTTGAAGCAGCTCTGACTTTCTGAGCACCTGTCATGTTTCTTCAGGTGCTAGAATGTCAGGATAGTATAAATACCCCCCAAATCACACCATTTTAGAAAGAAGACACCCCAAAGTATCCGCGGAGGGGCTTGGTGAGTTCATGTATCATTTCATTTTTTTTCACAAGTTAGCGGAAAATGACACTTTCTGAGAAAAAAAAAAAAACAAGTTTCAATTTCTGATAACTTCTGGCAAAAAAAAAAAAAATCTCAGACGGACTCACTATGCCCCTGAGTGAATACTTTGGGGTGTCTACTTTCCGAAATGGGGTCATTTGTGGGGTGTGTTTACTGTTCTGGCATTTTGGGCGGGGCAAAATTGTGAGCCACCATGTAAAACCTAAAGGTACTCGTTGGAATTTGGGCCCCTTTGCGCACCCAGGCTGCAAAAAAGTCTCACTTATGTGGTATCGCCGTACTCAGGAGAAGTAGGGCAATGTGTTTTGGGGTGTATTTTTACATATACCCATGTTGGGTGAGAGAAATATCTCTGTAAATTGTCAACTTTGTATAAAATTTTTTAAAAGTTGTCGTTTACAGAGATATTTTTCACACAAAGTATGGGTATATATAAAAATACACCCCACACTTGCCCTACTTCTCCTGAGTACGGCGATACTACATGTGTGCCACTTTTTTGCAGCCTGGGTGCGCAAAGGGGCCCTAAAACCAATGAGTACCTTTAGGATTTCACAGGGCATTTTTACGCATTTGGATTCCAGACTTTTTCTCACGCTTTAGGGGCCCCTAAAATGCCAGGACAGTATAAATACCCCACATGTGACCCCATTTTGGAAAGAAGACAACCCAAGGTATTCTGTGAGGGGTATGGTGAGTTCATGTAAAATTTAATTTTTTGTCAAAAGTTAGTGGAATATGAGACTTTGTAAAAAAAAATAAAATAAAAAAAATAAAACTATTTCCGCTGACTTGTGCCAAAGAATAAAAATTTTGTGGACTCACCATGCCCCTCACGGAATACCTTGGGGTGTCTTCTTTCCAAAATGGGGTCACATGTGGGGTATTTATACTCACCTGCCATTTTAGGGGCCCCTAAAGTGTGAGAATCCAAATGCATAAAAATGGCCTGTGAAATCCTAAAGGTACTCATTGGTTTTAGGGCCCCTTTGCGCACCCAGGCTGCAAAAAATTGTCACTCATGTGGTATCGCCGTACTCAGGAGAAGTAGGGCAATGTGTTTTGGGGTGTATTTTTACATATACCCATGCTGCGTGTGAGAAATATCGCTGTAAACGACAACTTTTTACATTTTTTTATTCAAAGTTGTCAATTTACAGAGATTTCTCTCACCCAGTATTTTTTCATTCGCATCGGTCAATGTGGATGAAAAAATCTCTGCCAAAATCAGGGACTGCGGTGCGGTGGGCTGGGCGCTAGCTACCTAACAAGTAGCTAACTAACTGACAGAGATAAGGGACCCTTATGCCCCATTCACACGTCCGAAATTCTGTTTGCGGAACGGAATTGCAGACCCATTCATTTCTATGGGGACAGACTTTGTCCCGCTCGGATCCGGAATTACGGATCCGCGCTTCCGGGTCTGCACTTCCGTTCCGCAAAAATATAGAACATGTCCTATTCTTGTCCGCAATTGCGGACAAGAAAAAGCATTTTCTATATAGTTCTGGCAATGTGCGGATCTGCAAAATGCGGAAAGCACATTGCCAGTGTCCGTGTTTTGAGGATCTGCGGATCGGATCCGCGGATGGGATCCACGGATCGGATCTGCGGATCGGATCTGCGGATCCGTGAATCCACGGATCCGTGAATCCACGGATCCGCAAAACACATATGGACGTCTGAATGGAGCCTTACAAGGGGTGTGATCAATGACAGGGGGGTGATCAGGGGGTCTAGATGGGGTGATCAAGGGGTTAATAGGTGAGGGGGGGGGTGGGGGGGTTAGTGTAGTGTTTGGTGCAACTTTACTGTGTTACCTGGTCCTCTGGTGGTTCGATCCCAGCAAATGGGACCACCAGAGGACCAGGTAGCAGCTATATCAGACGCTGTTCATAAAACAGCGTCTGATATAGCTGTTTGATGCGACTTTATTCGCATCTACAGCCTGCCAGCGATGGATCATCGCTGGCAGGCTGTAGCCTAACTGCCGTGCCGCGCTTTTCTGTGAACGCTCACAGGAAATCTCGGCTCTCACGAGATGACGCGCCGACGCGTCAACTCAGAGCTACAGGACCGCTCGCAGGACGCATCCCTGCGTTAGGCGGTCCTGTAGTAGTTAAATGAGCCCCTTTGTACTGTCACATTAGATGCTCCAGTAACTATTAACTATGGCATCTAAGAGGTTAACCTGACAGAATTAGCACTAGCTGATTCCAACAGCTGCAGCAGAAGTCTACCCGCTTATTATGGCTTCTGCTATCATCTCGTAGGGACAGTGTACAGTGCCCACAAGAAAATCATCATGGTGCAGGTACTACATGTCATGTTAGAGATAACTGATTGTGAAGGGCTTAAAGCGCATGGTGACTTTAGTGACTTGTTGCATCTGTCAGGAATCATAAGGAGACATTTTGTCATCAGAACCTGACATTGCTAATGTCTCAAAGTTTGACCTGAGTATTTAAGACATTAACGAGGTATTTTATTCATTTATGTAAAAAATAGGATATTGAACCATTTTCTAACATACAACTATTCAAAATTTGGCTTGTAGACCTTTATTATATCTTTACAGTGACCACTCCGTAAATAAAAAAAAATGGTTAGGCACATTTTTGTCCTGTAAAACCCATCCATAGGAGAGTTGGATAGGAATAAACATAGCATCAATTTTGTGAGCCATCATGTGACCTCAGCTTTCAGTTAACTGCCCATATATATAATAGGTGAATAGTAGTATATGTGAGAGCAGAGCGTGTACAATATATACAGTATAGCTACATGCAGCAGCATCTCATGTCTCTCAGTCTCTGCGCAGAAGCAGATCTGTGTGTTTGCAGTCATTTTACACAATCACCTAGAGCAGGGGCCAGCAACCTTCGGCACTCCAGCTGTTGGGAAACTACAATTCCCAGCATGCTCCATTCATTTTTATGGGAGTTCTGATAAGAGCAGAGCAAATATGCATGCTGGGAGTTGTAGTTTCACAACAGCTGGAGTGCCAGAGGTTGCCTACCCGTGACCTTGAGGCCATGTAAATGCACACAACAATGTAGTTACTGTAATAACTACAATACAAATCATTATTACAACACTAGTCCTGTTTACTTATCACATGAATGTGTCCTGTAACTGTTTACTTACCCAGGACATGAATGTCATGTAGCACTGCTGCTTACTGAATGTCAGGGAATATATGATTAAAAGAGTATGACATGACTGATGCCATGTTTCAGTTAGGCCATGGATACATTACATAGGACTGGGGCATTTGCTATACCATATCATGTTATGTACTTATGCGGAATTTTAAATACATGTATATTAGAAAACTTAATGATTTCCTATTATATAAACAAATATTTAAAATACCTCTATTAATATACTTAGTACTGGAATTAAGGTAACAAACATTCATACAATTGTTGAAATTAAGTCAATCATATGTAAGAGATATAAGGTTTGAGTATGCCTAATCATATTCTAATATGGTTATCTATCTATCTATCTATCCATAGTATAGATTATTCAAAAATTGCATTCTCTAGGGCCAACGGATGTACAGTGGTCCCTCAAGTTATAATATGGATTGGTTCCAGGATGACCATTGTATGTTGAAACCATTGTAAGTTGAGTAATTGGTTCCAAACCCCAAAAATGTCATCCAAGATAAGAGAAAGTGAAGATGTCATAAAAATAAGCAGATAACTAAAGCAGATAAACCAAATTCTTACATATAATAGTCAGGAATAGCTGCTAACTAGCAACTAATACAACTATTTTACCAGAGAAGTGGTTGAATCTGAGTCTGTGGCATTATATGTTGAGTCTAATTTCAAGTGTCATTCTAATGGAGCTGTTCTGCCATACATTGCCACTGAATTATTGTGCAATGCTTTACAGCTTCAGTGTATTATACTCTGTAGTATTGTAGTATAATAAATATATATATATATATATATATATATATATATAGTTATAGTTGCCTAACTGCATCCACATGCATACATATAATTAAAGAGATTGTCTGATTAAGAACAAGTATGTTTCTATAGCCAAGTAGGACCTCCTTCATTCATAAATTGCAACAAGAAGAGTAGCTACAAAAGAAAGTCTCCAGACAGCATGGTCATCCAATACACAAACAGCCCAGTGATTTGAACAGACACCAGGTAATGCTTCATTTCTCAAATGGTCATGCTGCTTGAGGATTAAACTTCTTGGTTCTCTTTGGGAGGACCATACAACAACATTAGATTATGCCAGGTAATGGTTCAGCTCCGCTGATCAGCATCATGTTCTATTTATCAAGAAAAGAGGGGTTATGGCAGATTGTGTGGAACCACTGTGTTAACTGACCTGATTAGACAGAGTTTTTTTGCTGGTGATGGCTATACTTTTTTATACCACAATGTAGTGATTAATATTCTAAACAGTATATCATTATGTACATACATAACTTTATATATACTAGAAAGCCTTTTTCTAATTCAACCCTATTAACTTACCTGAGCAATAGACCTCAGATTTCAACAGCCCTCTAAACTTGTACACATGATATCCTCCAGCACAAGCTTTCACCAGAATAGATGGTCCAGTTGTATTTGATGTTAGTCCGTTTGTTAACAGAGCAACTGATTTTACACCTTCACTAACAGTTGGATGGCTACTTAAAGAATAGGGCTCAACAGAACCACATTTGAGAGGGCCGACATATCCTTCTCTTAGTCCCAGGCCATTTTTGTAGCGGTACCAGCCAAATAAGTACCTGTCAGTGGGGAATCTTCCAACAGAATTTAAAGTGTAAAGCCTACGTGATCCATCTATCTCTTGGTAATCCTCACAAGGATCAATACATTTAAGGATTGTTCCATCTCTTATACAGTCTTTATCAGTAGAACAGACTTCTGCAGGACATGTCGGGTTCGGGACTGCATTGCAAAGGTAGATGCCTCTCATATTTATACATTCTGATTGTGTAAGGCATGTGTGCAATAAACTATTTAGGCATTCGTTAGTATCCACACATGCTTTTTTTGTATTATCCCATATGTATCCTGGAGGACAGCATGTATTAGTAGTGCCACAAAACACCACTGGTGTGCAGTTTAGACCATTTCCAACAAAACCACTTTTACAAGTGCACATAACGTAGCCTTGTTTCAAAATACAATCTGCATTAGTTGAGTTGCAATCACTGCATGTTTTTGCATCTGTAAAAAAAAAGAAAAAAATACCTAAGTTAAAATGTTTGTATAAAATATAGAATATTAATTTATAATCTAAAACATTTATTTGCCATACTGCAGTATTTATTTCTAATAGTCAGATGACAGCAATCTCCACTAGCTGCCTCATAAACGTACGTACATGCATGCATAAGCTAAATGTGCATTGTTATTTTGATAGTGGTAGGGGAATGAGCCTTAAAGGGGTTGTCTAGCTCTGTTATGTGAACTTCCAGTTCCTGGCCTGTGTCTCTGTAACCGATGACTTGTCCCTAAGCTGCATGTCACTGCTTGGAAGCATTTGACCACTGAGGCCAGTCATTGGCTACACTGGCACATATGACCCCCATCCCAAAGTTTACAGGCCAGGGACTGGGAGATTGCAGAACATAGCCACAGCCTGGTTCCTACTCTGTTCTAGTGTCTTGGCGTATAACACTAGAACAGAGTAGGAACCAAGTAAGTATGATTTTTTTCACTAGATGCAGCACACTCCTGTGGTTAGTGAAAAACTACTATAAGTCTAGGCAACCCCTTTAATAAGCCATCAGACATCCCTAGTGGACATCCAACATGTCTGATGCTTGCTTTACCTGATGAAATAGACAGAAATACACAATGCTGCATAGTGTGATCAATCCCACAGAAATAGGTAACGCAACAGAGTGTTAAGTGTTAAAAGTGCAGTACAAATGGCATGGATCAGCCATTTCTCTTGCAAATCTTGATGTTGTGCGTGCTGGAACCTTCCTATCATAGCTGCATATTTAAACTCCCATTCATGGCACATATAACTGTCTCATTTCTTCTGAGCTGATCTCACCTTTGTAATAAGGATGAGCGATATTCTTGAAATTCATTTTGTGTCCGATTCATGAAATTTAAAAAAATGTATTTGTGTCTGAATAATTTGTCACTAATCAAAGTTCCATTTGCCCTGAAAATTGGTATACAACACTCTTTGGTCCTGTGATGGCTAACCGCCGGCACTCAAGCTGTGGTAAAACTATAACTCCCAAGATGCACACTTGCTTGGTTTTTCTCAGAACTCCATAGAAATGAATGGTGCATGCTGGGAGTCATAGTTTCTATCAGTGGTAGCAGTGGTTAGCCATCACTGCTACTGTAGTCTCCTAGGACTTTTTAGGATTTTTTAGGAAAGATGTTACTCCTCAATCTCGCAAATGTAAGCTCTTGAACACAATGACAGCAAATAATGTCCCTGACATATATAGCTATGGACAAACAGCATGTATGAGAGTAGTTAGCCCAGCTATTGATGTGCCTCCATCTCCTGCTCACTCTCGCCTACTGGCTTGTGATGCAGGAGTTCATGACCATTAGATTCCACCATCAGAAACCTTTTTGCTCTTAGCCCATCTCCATTAATAGTACTTTGACATATATGATTTTCAGTCTCTCTTAGCTCATGACGAGTCCAGTGACTGTGGACAGAAACCCTCATTTAAATGCCAACACAGAATGACATTCTGCTCGTTCCACTAGGGCACCTCCCTGCAAGATCCTGCGAGAAGAAACACATTTTTTCTGTATATGAGCAGACAGCCAGCTAGAGAAAAATTCATTTCAAGAGTTCTTGCCAGCATTATGCTGCAAACACTGAGCAATTGCACATTGTTTTAATTTAAAAAACAGTTTAAATGCACTGTTTGTAATAAACCATATCAGTACATTATACCGTGTTACTGAATACATTGCATAATACTGTAAGATAACAGGTAGTTATATCAAAAGCAATGCAATAACACCATTTGTATGTCCATAATATTGAAAGTTTTGCATATTGCTACAAGATAACGGGTAGTTGCAGCAAAAGCATTTTTTGGCAATACCACCATTATCATACTTGTTATTGAACATGTTGCATATTGATACAAGATAATGGGTAGATACAGAAAAGCATTTTATGGCAGTAACGGCATTAATATACCCTTGTTATTAAAAGCATTGCATATGCGTGCAAGTTAACAGGTACAAGTTACAGAAATAGCAATACTGCAATAAAGACATTTTTATACTCATGTTATTGAATGCATTTTATTTTTATTGCAAAAAAACACGTTGCTTTACAGCTAGTGTTGAGCGAAATGATTCCAAATTTAATCGCGCTTCGTGGTAATGAATCAGCTTTTCCTAAAATGATGGCTGCAGGTGTTACAAAGCGAAACTAAGTGTAGAAAAGACAAGGAACGCAAGATCACCCATAATGCCGTACAGTAAGGCGATCTGCAGATAGCCATCCTCTGTGATGTCACAGCCCTATAAAACCCTTATACCGCGCTGTCTCTGCCAATGTCCTGTCAGCTGAGCATAGGGGGAGACGTGGAAGCACTTATGCGCTAGGGACAGTGTTGCTGAAAACGATTAATAGAAAAATATTGGAGAGGGAGACTGCAGGGAGACTGCAGGGAGACTTATTCTGTATCAGTGTAATTTGTTGATTCCTATATTTACTTATTCCTACATCAGTAAACTAAGATATGTAATTTAATACCAATAAGATGGAAGCCTTTATTATTCCAACGCGTGTGCCAACCAATAGCATTTAGTCTGCACCCCTTTGGGGGTCCATGTCTTAACCACCTCAGCCCCCCTAGCTTAAACACCCTTAATGACCAGGCCACTTTTTACAATTCTGCACTACACTACTTTCACCGTTTATTGCTCTGTCATGCAACTTACCACCCAAATGAATTTTACCTCCTTTTCTTCTCACTAATAGACCTTTCATTTGGTGGTATTTCATTGTTGCTGACATTTTTACTTTTTTTGCTATTAATAAAAATTTAACGACATTTTTGCAAAAAAATTACATTTTTCGCTTTCTGTTGTAAATTTTTTAAAAAAAAACTACATTTCTATATAAATTTTTCTCTAAATTTATTGTTCTACATGTCTTTGATAAAAAAAAAAATCCAATAAGTGTATATTTATTGGTTTGGGTAAAAGTTATAGCGTTTACAAACTATGGTGCAAAAAAGTGAATTTCGGCATTTTGAAGCAGCTCTGACTTTCTGAGCACCTGTCATGTTTCTTCAGGTGCTAGAATGCCAGGAAAGTATAAATACCCCCCAAATGACGCCATTTTAGAAAGAAGACACCCCAAAGTATTCGCGGAGGGTCATGGTGAGTTCATGTATCATTTCATTTTTTTTCACAAGTTAGCAGAAAATTACACTTTCTGAGGAAAAAAATATATATAATAAAGTTTCCATTTCTGCTAACTTCTGGCAAAAAAAATAAAATCTCAGACGGACTCACTATGCCCCTCAGTGAATACCTTGGGGTGTCTACTTTCCGAAATGGGGTCGTTTGTGGGGTGTGTTTACTGTTCTGGCATTTTGGGCGGGGCTAAATTGTGAGCAGCCCTGTAAAACCTAAAGGTACTCATTGGAATTTGGGCCCCTTTGCGCACCCAGGCTGCAAAAAAGTGTCACTCATGTGGTATCGCTGTACTCAGGAGAAGTAGGGCAATGTGTTTTGGGGTGTATTTTTACATATACCCATGCTGGGTGAGAGAAATATCTCTGTAAATTGACAACTTTGAATAAAAAAAATGTAAAAAGTTGTCATTTACAGCGATATTTCTCACACAAAGTATGGTATATATAAAAATACACCCCAAAACACATTGCCCTACTTCTCCGGAGTACGGCAATACCACATTTGTGCCACTTTTTTGCAGCCAAGATGCGCAAAGGGGCCCTAAAACCAAAGAGTACCTTTAGGATTTCACAGGGCATTTTTACGCATTTGGATTCTCACGCTTTAGGACCCCTAAAATGCCAGGGCAGTATAAATACCCCACAAGACCCCATTGTGGAAAGAAGACACCCCAAGGTATTCCGTGAGCAGCCTGGCGAGTTCACAGAAAAAAAAAATTTGGGCACAAGTTAGCGGAAATTGATATATATATATATTTTTTTTTTACAAAGTCTCATATTCCACTAACTTGTGACAAAAAATAAAATTTTACATGAACTCACCATACCCCTCACGGAATACCTTGGGGTGTCTTCTTTCTAAAATGGGGTCACATGTGAGGTTTTTGTACTGCCCTGGCATTTTAGGGGTCTCCGCAATCATTACACGTATGGCCAGCATTAGGGGTTTCTGCTATTCTCCTTATATTGAGCATACGGGTAATGAGATTTTTTTTTTCCGTTCAGCCTCTGGGCTGAAAAAAAAAAAAATGAATGGCACAGATTTTTTTCATTCGCATCGATCAATGTGGATGAAAAAATCTCTGCCAAAATCAGTGACTGCGGTGCGGTGGGCTGCGCGCTAACTACCTAACAAGTAGCTAACTAACTGGCGGTGATAAGGGACCCTTATGCCCCATTCACACGTCCGCAATTCTGTTTGCGGAAAGAATTGCAGACCCATTCATTTCTATGGGGACAGACTTTGTCACGCTCGGATCCGGAATTACGGATCCACGCTTCCGGGTCTGCACTTCCGTTCCGCAAAAATATAGAACATGTCCTATTCTTGTCCGCAATTGCGGACAAGAAAAAGCATTTTCTATATAGTTCTGGCAATGTGCGGATCTGCAAAATGCGGAAAACACATTGCCGGTGTCCGTGTTTTGAGCATCTGCGGATCTGCGGATCCGTGGATCCGTGAATCCACGGATCTGCAAAACACATATGGACTTCTGAATGGAGCCTTACAAGGGGTGTGATCAGTGACAGGGGGGTGATTAGGGAATCTAGAGGGGGTGATCAAGGGGTTAACAAGGGGTTAATAAGTGAGGGGGGGTGGGGGGGGTTAGTGTAGTGTTTGGTGCAACTTTACATAGCTACCTGGTCCTCTGGTGGTCGATCCCAGTAAATGGGACCACCAGAGGACCAGGTAGCAGGTATATCAGACACTGTTAACAAAACAGCGTCTGATATACCTCTTTGATGCGATTTAATTCACATCTACAGCCTGCCAGCGATTGATCATCGCTGGCAGGCTGTAGTGAAACTCCTGAGACGCGCGGCACTGTGAACGCCCACGCGCGTGCGTTCACATAAAATCTCGCGTCTCGCGAGATGACACGCCGATGCGTCGGATCAGAACTGCAGGACCGCCCGCCGGACCCATCCGTGCGTTAGGCGGTCCTGAAGTGGTTAATGAAGACTATCCTCATCTTTTGCTCTCTTATCTTCTTCCAAATCATCCTTCAAAGTTTCCATGTGCTAGAAAAATCAGCAAGATACAGATAGAGAAGGAGCTGGATATTCCAGATGACATATTCTCATTGATATTAGCTGATGTGGAAAAGGAGGAAAAGCAGATGGCAGGAGAAAGGCAGGAGAGTGCTGGGATTGGAGAAGTGCCAAAGATGAATAATAATCTGTGTTTACTGTCAAATAACCTGCAGGAGATTGCAGGCCAGAACATAAATAATTTGCATATTGCACCCCCACCTAAGCAGCCAATCCACATACCAGCAACAGGCCCTGTTTAAAGGTGTATTAAAGGGTCCGTTCGACCATTGACAATAAAGACCGACTATACAGTGCGATCTTCATTATTAAATGAAAGGCAGCATGGCCACTCTATGTGGCCATACCCTAAGGCAGAGTGGCCTGGGTATACATGATTTATAACGATTCTTCGGAACAAATCAAATTTCTCTGTGAACTTCGGCGAAGTTGCCAAATTGAATTTTTCAAAGCTTTGCTCATCTCTAATTGCAGCATCAGATTGTGTAGTCCAATGACATTTTATTTAAAAAATTGCATTGTTATATCCATGTTAGTGAATGCATAGTTCAAATACATTTTAACGCAAACACTGCATTGTTATACTATTGTTAGTGAATGCATTACTGCATTACTGCATCAGACCATCTAGTTCAAAGACATTTCACTGAAAAAATTGCATTGTTGTACTAATGTTAGTGAATGCATAGTTCAAAGACTTTACCACAAATATTGCAGTTAGGGATGAGCAAATCGACTTTGCATGAAACATCCCAAGTCAATTCGCATAAAACTTTGTTCTAATGTATGTAGAATGTATTGGCTCTGATGAGCCAAAGTTATTGCTTCAATAACTTCATAAATTAATTTGTAATGTAAAAACCTATTTCCCTGTGGACACATACATCTGTGGACACCTCCACATTTAGGTCAGTCTGTTTTCCACACCAAGTGCTTATCTGCCTTCTCCCGTCCTCCTACATGGACATCCTCCCATCCCTAACAGAAGAATTGCAGAGCATCATTTCCACTCCCCTACCGCCTATCATGTGTGTAAAGGGAAGCAGTGCTATTCTGTATTGGAGTTGATTATCTTGGGTGAGAGCAGCCACATGCTGATAAGTTGCTAAAGTGCATCAAGCATCAAACATAATTTTGTCATGCACCAGACCACCTCGGCAGGGAGCATGTGTTTTTAAGGTCAGGAAGTGGTAGCTCATTAGAGACTCGTGTACTCAAGCCCTTCAAAGAGACCAAAGAGATTTGTAAATGGGGACAACTGCGGCATAAACAAAGTCATCCTCCTGATATTTATTTTACAGCAGATGCTCACACTGATGCAGCAAATGACGGCAGAAGAGGAACAGTTTATCCATCTTTCTGGCCACCCTGTAGGTGTTTGGGACCCACACGGACAAAACCCCATGGAGCAGTAGGTAGAGAATGAGGAGCTACCACTAGTCCCTGCTGCTCATCCTTTCAGTGGGAGTTGGGAAACAGTTAAAGAAGTATTTTGGTTTTAATGTTGACATTTATTAATATATAGAGAAAAGGATGTTGAACAATTTTTGAATATACATCGGTTTAAAACTTTGCTCACAGACCGTTATTATATCAATGTAATAATTTCTTCACAAAGAAAAATAAAAATGGTACGACCCATTTAAGTCCTGTAAAATGCATCCATAGGAGAGCTGGATAGGACGAAACATGGCGTCAGTTACGTGAGCCATTATGGGACCTTCACAAGTATCATGTGACCTGGCTGAAAGTTAACTGCCAAGGTATCTAACAGTAGTGTATTAAGGAGCAGAACAAACACAGTATATACAGTATTAGTACCTGCAGCAGTACCTCAACATTGAGTCTGTCAGTGTGTATGTAGAAACAGGTCTGCGTGTGGTGTTTGTTTTTTACACTAAACTTTATAAAAAAAGTGACATCAGCTAGAGGTACAGTAGGCAGCCATGTAAAAATACACAGTAATGTAGTTACTGTAATAACCAAAATAAAATAATTATTCCCAACACTAGTCCTATTTACTTATCACATGGATGCGTCTTGTGTGCTGAGTGACCCGGCGCATGTATGCCATGTAACACTGCTACTTACTGAATGTCAGAAATGAAGTGTAAAGTGTCATGATGTTTCCGTTAGACCATGGATACATAACACACGACTGATATATGGGGCCACACCAGTCTACTGCATATAAGGAGTCAACCACCTGATATATGAAAGGTATGTATGCAGAATTTTAAAAACATGTACTTTAGAAAATTGTATGATTTCCTATTACATAAACAAAAACGTTAAAAAAAATAAAAACTGAAATACTCCCTTAAGGGCAATATTAGATTTGAATTTCATACTTTTATCGTTCTTTTTATACACTCTAAACACTATTCAGTTTTTAGCTTTGTCTTCACATTAAGTACTACTGTTTAAAGGGGTATTCTCATGACAGACAATGGGGGCATATCGCTAGGATATGCCCCATTTTCTTCTAGGTGCTGGTCCCACCTCTGGGACCCGCACCAATATTGAGAACAGAGCCTCAAAAGTGAAGGAGGGTGCACTGCACATGCGCAGCCGCCCTCCATTCAATATCTATGGGGCCGCTGAAAATTGCCAGGTGCTGGCTTGGCTATTTCTGTTGAGCCCATAGAAGTAAATGGGAGTGGTGGCCGGTCATGCGCGGTGCGCTCCCATTCACTTCTATAGGGAGCCGGCTTGGTGGGGGCCGAACTGGAGTCCTCCAGCCACCACCACCTTGTGGCGCTCAGTTATCGATAGAGGTGCGGGTCCCAGCGGTAGGACCCGCACTTATAAGACAAAGGGGGCATATCCTAGTGATATGCCCCCATTGTCTATGATGAGACAACCACTTTAACTATTCTGTAACTGGAAGCCAAGGTCCTTCTCTTGTTCTGTTATATTTTATCACAATGTACATGCATTCATAATAATTATATAATATTTCACAGTCAATATTTTTTGAGTAGCCCATTTGATACACTTTCATATTAATTGAACCCTTTCTGCATGACCAAATTCATCAAAACATCTGGTAGGTTATAAAAGACTAGGCTGGGACAGTACAAAACGATGCAATTTGATCATTCCACATCAAGCTATGACTCGCTCAGTAGACTGTCATAGTTTTATCCAGTATCATAACCAAATCATTAATGATAGCTCATTAATAAGAGGTTATAGCCTATTTATTTTACATTTTTATTAAAACGTAAACATATTTAAATAATTATCATTAACAAAACTACAACAACCTGTGTCTTTTTTGCCCATAGCAGCCAATCACAGTGCAGTATTCAGTGCTCTATGAATACAAAAGCTATGCTGTGATTGGTGCTTGTAGACAGGTTTCATAAAACATTGAAATAAAAAAAACTGTAAGATGTCATTTCTGAATGAGGATTTTTTACCATTAGTCTAAAGACAGCATATAGAATACTCACATGATGTGGTGCCTGAAAAAGAAAGGAAAATAATAAAATATATTAATAACATTTCCAAAGATAGCATGAATAACAAATTACCACACGATGAGTCTTTAGATAATCTGTAAATTTATCAGGTATCAAAGTCAACCCTATGCTAAAAGTTCTGGTGTATATGCAGAAATGAGATTCTTTGGCAAACATAGAACATAAGGTTTTCTGTAGTGATGCCTAATAGAAAGAGGGGTAACACCTCAGTGCATGTGTGGGGGGTCAGCCTGAAACTACAAGAGGTGAAAGAGGGCGGCATACCATTAAGCAGTCTGTTTACTAGATAGACATGCTTTTAGACGCTCACTATCAAAGCAACTGTAATGTTTTCCTGTTGCTGAAAGGGAGGCCAAATTGCATTATTACCAGGATACACTGTGCGCAGCTTGCCGCAGCAGACGCCTGCTGGCTGTGTGTCTGGGTGGGAGACTCCTTTCCGTGCTGCACAGAGTCACCCACCACATATCCCCTCAAGGACTGCCACCCACATATAATAAAGAGAGACTATCATATCAGATCTATCTGAAATCACACAACACCAGTTTAAACTCGCTGTATGATTATTGCTTAAAAGAGCAAAATGAAGGCATCTCATATTATCTGATTATAAGAAAGGCTTAAATGAAAGCACTTCATTCAGACCATCAGGGGTAACACTCTTCATTTTAAATATACATTTTGATTCTGCTCTGAGGATAGCACCATCCTGGTCAACCCCACTCGGTTTCTGGGGTATATGCTGAATCCCCATAGAGCAAATGGAGGATGTGTTCCCATTATGTACCTCATTTATATGTCGAGCTACACTTGTGTCCCTATTGTTCAGAATGTCATTAAAATGATTCCTAATTCTGCGTCTAAGCTCTCTTTTGAGTTTGCCTATGTAATCCAGTGGACACGTGCATTTAGCAAGATAGATAACCCCACTTATCTGGCAGTTGATGAAGTCTCTAATGTCATATTCATGGCCTGTAAATGCCATTCTAAATCTTTTCATGATCAAGACTTGATCACAGGCAACACATTTGCTGCATCGGAACATCCCCCTTGGTCTCTGTGATAACCATGTGTCAGACTGTATTGTGGGGTTGATAGTGGCTATTGACCAACCTATCCCTCAGGCTCCACCCCTTCTTGTATGTAATCTTGGGGTAAGGACTCATGACTTTCTTCAGGTCTGGGTCATCACATAATATACAAGAAAATTTACTAATGATTTGTCTCAATATGTGTACTATCAAAGAGGCCAATAATCGGAATTGGTTGCTTTTGATGGGTATCCATTTTCTTAGGGGTTAACAGTTCTTCCCCTTTTTGAGTGACGAGCATATTCAAATGCTGTCCTCAGAATGTTATCTGGATAGCCTCTCTCCCAGAACCTATGGCGCAGCTCAGTGGCCTGATGTTTAGAAGCCTGCATGTTTGAGCAATTCCTCTGTAGCCTGAGATATTGGCCCTTTGGGATACCTTTCCTCAGACGGTATGGGTGGGCATTTTCCCATCTGAGTAGAGGGGGGGCATGCTGTAAACTACTGAAGAAACAGTAGGATACTGCTGTAATCACAGTGGAAATGGGGGAAAGTTCAGATATTGCATTTATTGGATAACCAGGGATGAACTAAGGATCAAAAGTCTAAATCACAACATAATCAGGAATAAAACACTAATAATACTAGATGCTAAAATAATGGTATTAAATTGTCAAACCCCAAAACCAATTTTAGTTCTGGCCAGGATAATATTTAACATAAAGATAAAAAAGCTCTTAACTCCACTGACGCCCCTGTGCCTGCTCCTTCAATCACTGGTGTCACATGGTCATGTGCACCATTATAGTCATTCACTGGCCAAAGCATTGACGTCCCTAAGGCTGGGAACACACCTAAGCGTTTCTGAATCGCGCGTATGACGCGCGTTTTACGCACGTTTTTGGATGCGCGTTTTTGTAACTAAGAAACGCGCATCATACGCGCGATTCAGTGATTCTCCCCTATTTCAGCATGGTCCATAGGCGCGTTAAAACGCCCAAAAGAAGCTCATGCTGAAGCGACAGCGTTTGGCGTTTTTCAGCGCGTTCAAACGCGCTGTAAAACGCCCAAATGTGAACCATGCCCATAGGGAAGCATGGCTTTCCACATGTTGTGCGTTTTACAGCGCGTTTGAACGCGCTGAAAAACGCTTAGGTGTGTACCTAGGGTAGGTGGCACATGACTGCTGAGCCTTTGAAGTCACTGCTGAGGCCAGTGAATGTCTGCAGCACTGCATGTGACAATGGATGCAACGTCACACTTATGGTCCACTGGGGACTGGAAGAGGTGGGGACAGGATCCTCAGTGCTGAAACTCATTGGCAGTGAATCGGTGAGTGCCTTTTTTTTACTTCTGTTAAACACAATTCCGGCCCTCACTACAATTGGTTTTGTGGTTGGACAGCCCATTTAAACTTCTCCATTAACAACAGCTGCAATTGAAAAAAATAGGGCAGAATTTGGATTATTCACTTCACCAATCACTTATTTGTTATCTCTCTTAGCTCTCTTCTTGGAAGAGGGTTAGTCTGCATAAACGCATAATTTCCTATACACCTTCCTACACCAGCTCTGACACGCTCCACAAGATGAAACAGTACCCATGAGATCTTCTATGTATCTTTAAATTCTATGGTAAGAGTAGTCAAATAGTTTGATTTACTGGAGGAAGCCTTACCTAAGTGGGACTGTTAGTAAATGTTCAAGAGACCAAAATAAAATATTTAGATATATAATGTACTTACTTTGTGAAAGACATGCATTGAAACAGATAGCCAGTGCAAAGGCTCCCAGCAAGAAGTGAATTGTTTCCATTCTCTTTGCCTTCTCCCCTGGTATAAAAGAATTGCAGATTTGTTTTATTTTGAAATGTTTTATTATTATTTATGTTGCTTATATAGCACTAAGACTACTTTCACACTAGCGTCTTTGCGGGCTCCGGCAGGGTTCAGCAAAAACGCTTCCGTTACTGATAATACAACCGTCTGCATTCGTTCTGAACGGATCTGGTTGTATTATCTTTACCATAGCCAAGATGGATCCGTCATGAACTCCACTCAAAGTCAATGGGGGACGGATCAGTTTTCTATTGTGTCAGAGAAAACCCGTCCCCATTGACTTGCACTGTGGGTCATGACATATCAGTTTTGCTCCATATCCCAGGACGGAGAGCAAACTGCAGCATGCTGCGATTTGCTCTCCGGTATGAGAACGGAACGGAATGCATTTTGGAGCATTCCGTTCTGTTCAGTTATGTTTTGTCCCCATTGACAATGAATGGGGACAAAACGGAAGCGTTTTTTGCCAGTAGTGAGACCTTATGACAGATCTCAGTACCAGAAAGTATTAACTCTAGTGTGAAAGTTGCCTTACATATTATGCAGCACTTTACAGACAGTCATCACTCACTTAGAAGGGTTCATAATCCTAATTTTCTATAGTATGTCTTTGAAGTGTGGTAGGAAACTGAAGTACCTGGAAGAAACCTATGCAGACACGTGGAGAATATACAAACTCCATTTAGATGTTGTCCACGGTCAGATCCTAAGCCAGGACCCCAGCATTGCAAGTGCAGTGAGCCTTTGAGGAGCCGAATCAGTGGTAGTGACTCTTGGTGCGACACAGTCTATCACACTGGCTTCCTTCATGCCGTTGCTCTCTAGGGTCAGTCCAGTGGATGGAGGACAAACTCTTTCTTCCCTTTGGGTACTCCCTGTCGCTGAGGTTCCTGTCTGATGGTAGTTTGGGGTGCCCTTAATTTGTATAGGTCCCTGGCAGGAGGTGTAGTAGTGCAATGGACAGCGTATGGTGTGGTAACAGTCAGGAAAGCATGGCAGAAGTAGAAGAATAAACCTCTTTTTTACTTGTGTGCAACAATAATCTGTACAAAGCACAAATCTTTTTCCCAGATGGCGAGGTATCGAAGTTGGAAAAGTGGTAACTAGTGGCATTCTTGGTGCATTATGTTATCTTGCTAAAGTGTCTCTCACTAGAATCTCTGGCTAGCAACTGTAATCTGGAAATTGTGGCTGTGTTGTCCACTGCGGGATACAGGTTGTAGAGGCACATCTGGCCATGATGTGGTTAAGTGTGAAATATGTTTTAACTGTAGTCCCTTGCAAGCAGCAAAGCCTGCTGACTCCTATGCTTGGCATGCAAGTTCTTTATTCTTTTTCTTCCTGTAGCAGAAGCAGTAGCATTCACCAAGATCAGTTAGTCTTTGGATCCTCAGGCCTAAGGAGAAGGAACACATGGTCTTGCTTTCTGTCTCCTCACTAGTCTCTAGAACTCTCTTCAGGAAGTAGAACAAGACCACTCCTGCTCCTTCCCAACAACCATATCAGGTCATTTTGGGTGTACTTAACATTATGTAATATTACATTATAAACCATTTTCAGATACCCCCTGCACTGGGTTACTGCAAAAGGCAACAGTGCTAACCACTGAGCCACATTAATCTCTTATCTCTTATATATAAAAAATGAGTTTCTGTCTGTCTGTCTGTTCTTTATGCGCGACCAAACGACTGGACCGATCTTCATTAAATTTGGCACAAAGGTCCGGAAAGGTTTTAGACCGGGTCTCAGCTCTCTAACACATACCGTTCCTGAGATATTCCCCAAAAATGACCTGAATCAGCCAATACAAGCCTGCAACTCTTTCTCTTCATATCCCAACTGCCATACACACAGTCAAATGTCTCCACATACACACAGTTTTACTCCAGATTTCCATAACAACCCAGCCATTTTTCTTTACTGCTGTAGGTCAGCTTTAGGCTAGGGCTACACAACGACATGTGTCGCATGGCTATTTTTATAATGATAGTCTATGCTGTTGCACTGCGATATGCGACATGCTGCGACTGCGACTCAGGATGTCATCAGTTCAGTCACTGTCAGTCAGTTTGGATGGAGGAAATACCGCAGAATGCTGCGGTTTTATCTCCATCCAAAATGCCAGAACACATGCCGGAATGCCTGCATTAATTTCCATAGGAATGTATTAGAAATTAGAATCTATAGGAAATACCTGAATGCGCAGACCCCTAAAACTGAAAAAATAATACAAGACAGATCCATCTATCCGCATGACAAGCGGAAAGACGGATCCGTTCTCACAATGCATTTGTGAACTGCCTGCCGGAATCCTCTGCCACAAGTGTGAAAGTACCCTAAGCTAGGGCTAAATGGGGACTTGTGGCTGCATTACATTACATTGCTAATTATAGTGAATGTTGTCATGCAGAAATCAATTGAGTCCAGTGATGCACCCTAATCTTTATCAAATCATTCACAATCAAAAATCTTCTGAAATAATATAATAATTGTCGTGCTGATAGTGTGCCACTGCCTGCTGATACTGACATAAGTGACGATTATTCATCGTTATGAATATTATCTAATAGTGGCAGCCAGAACTAGCATATGTCTCTTTCCAAGTGACTTAATAAAATTCATACTACTACCCCTATACACCCACAAATTTACTGCTCAGATGATGCGGTCAATAAGAACCTTGGCATTGGGGAGTTAGACAGAGCAAAGGGAGCTTTCTGTGTCCTCCGATCACAGACCCCCATGGTGAAATCACATTGGTTATTATGTCAGCTTGGGGCCTTGTGCTGATGTCTAGGCTTGTTTAATAGTGTTGGGTACAAATATTCGAATTGCGAATTTTAATTGCGAATATCGCAACTTTGAGAATTCGGGAATATAGTGATATATATTCGTATTTTCAAATATTCAACTTTTCTTTAACCAGTAACCTCCCTTCTTGCTTGTGGGCCAATGAGAAGGCTGCAATGTCTTTGTCGGAGCTTAGCAACATCCTTGGCAACCAATAGGAAAGTTGCCTACCCCTTACTATATAGGAACCTCCCCAGCAGCCATTTTCTGCAGTTTTTGGCAGTTCTGACAGAGACAGCAGTGTCATTGCTATGCTCTGTGCTTTGCTCTGTCACATTACATTAGATAGTTAGTTAGCTTATATATATATATATATATATATATCTATATATATATATATATATATATATATATATAATACAGATAGTCAGTGTAGGTTAGATAGTAATATAGTGTAGGTTCTGCTGTCCATATAATACATGCTACATACATAGTGCTGTATATATGTATGTATATATGTATGTATGTATATGTAACAATACTTAGCGCACCAATCACTAATATGTAGTCAGAACTGTGAAAATGTGAAGTTGCACGTATTACGCCAAAATATTCACATCATTAGTACCACTTTCGCAATCGCGAATATATTGGAGCACTCTATCTGCATATAAAGCTATTGTAAGGTTCTGCCATGCCAACCATTTTCTCCAGTCTCAGGACACTTTGAGCAGTCTGAAAATGTAGCTATAGTGACCGACGCCTGTATTTTGCGCGCATTACGCAAATATTACATTGCCGATTTTCGCAATCAAGAAAATAATAATGAATTAGCGAATATATAATGTATATTCTACCAAATATTCGTGAAATATTACGAATTCGAATATTGCTCCTGCCGCTCATCACTATTGCTTAATTAGAGGCCTGTCCAAAATCCCATAGACTGTAACAGTCTATTGAAGTCTATGGTGTAAGTGATCAAATTAACACATATTTAAGTCCCCTAAGCAACTGAAATAAAAATAAATATGTAAATAAAATAGATAAATAAAAAGAACATTAAAAATGAATTAATTAAAAAACTTAGGTACTAGAGCTCTATTGCAGCACATGAGGCGGCATTACCAGATCCTTTGGGAAAATAGAATTGGCCAGCAATCGAAATCAGAATGAGGCCTCTTTCACACGACCGTATGGTTTTGCGGTCTGCAAAACTTGATCAGCAAAAAAAACGGATGACATCCTCGTGCATTCCGTTTTTTTTGCAGAACTGAACATCTGGCCCCTAATAGAACAGTACTATCCTTGTCCATTATGCGGACAAGAATAGGACAAGTTCTATCTTTTAACGGAACAGAAATACGGAAATGGAATGCATACAGAGTACTTTCCGTTTTTTGTGCAGACCCATTGAAATTGATGGTTCCGTATACAGACTGTATACGGAATGCAACAAACGGCCCTCGCAAAACGTTTGTGTGAAAGAGGCCTAAGTGTTGTCTTTCTTTTCCTAGTCTTCTGTGTGGAAGCCAGCCTGCACCCCAAAGCAGTATAGTGTCCTTAGCATCATCATCAGCTGATTCTTCTCCAGCTCAGATTCCTCTTCTTTGTCCTCCACTACATTTTCAGACATCCTTTTATTTTGTGGCCTTTTTTTTATTTTGCGTTTTTGTTTTGCGCTCCCTGGATTTCCCAAAACTTTTTTGTCAGTTCACATAGCCATATGAGGGCTTGTTTTTTGCAGGACAAGTTGTATTTTCCAACGCCACCTTTTAATATTGCATATGATGTAGTGGGAAGCGGGAAAAAATTCCAAATGGGGTGAAATTTCCAAAAAAAAGCGATTCCACCACAGTTTTACGGGTTTTTCAATTACGACGTGCGATGTACGATAAAACTGACCAGTAACTTTTATTCTACAGGTCAGTGAGAATCCAATGATACCTTACATGTATAGTTTTTTTTGCGTTTTGATAGTGCTAAAAAAATTGGGTAAAAATCAGTTTTATGTTTTTGTCGCCATATTTTGACCCCTATAACTTTCTTGTATTTATGTGTACGGTGCTCATTTTTTGCGGGTGAGCTGAATTTTTTTATTGATACCATTCTGGGGTGTGCATTGCAGTGTCCCACTTCCCACGTGGGTACTGCAAAGTTGTCGTGTTATGCTTTGTACACTTTATATAACCTGTTTCATGCTGCAGTACATCTTTATGCATAATCCCTGCCTACAGATTACATTATACTCAACAACACATCCCATATATAGCCCAGCTCAGGCCTAGTCAGTCTTGCGTCTTCATCCCTGAGCTAAAGTGTCCACATCCTGTTGAGAACTCTGCTAAGAGTTAGTGGACATCAGCTAGAAGTTTAGCTTCAGAAAAGGATATTAATCCAGAAAGAACTAAAGAAACATAGACCCAAAGGATTACGGCCATCGCTATAAGCGCCTTAGGACCTTTGGAGTTAAAAGTGAAGGACTTACCAGCCTCCAGCAGCCTCACTAACCTGCACTGGGATAACAGGGACCGTTGAAATCACCTACCAGTGAGCATAAAACTTATATCATTAATAGCCTGAGAGACAGACATCCTCCCTGTGTGCAGTGGACACCTTGCTGCTTTACCTCTGCCCATCTTAAAGAGACTGTATATTTATATATCTGGATGATAAATTGCTGCCCTGAGCCGACGTTCAGTAAAAGTTATAAGCTAGATTGCACCATCCTTGTCTCAGTCTCCAATTCCTCAATCAACACTACTGTAAATGGTTGTACCACCATAAAAGGTATTGGCGTCACTATAACCAGGGACCTTGCCATAGGCACATTAATACAGACCACCAAGGGTACCTCAAACCACCATCTGGCCTGTGTCCCTTACCAGAGTGTGCCCAGAGAATCATTGTGCCATTCTCCGCATCACTTAAGCAGGCCTGGCCAGGAACGACATAACCATGAGTAACCAGAACTGTGTTTTCCCTTGGACTACCCTTATTCTCACCGTGACCTCACATATAATTCCCCTGTCGGTCTTGCACACTGCATATGACTTTTTGATCACTTTTTATTTAATTTTTTGTAGAAAATGAAACGACCAAAAACGGCGAATCGGCCATTTGAACACTTTTTTCTGTTTTGCTCTTTGCCGTATGGGGAATATATTCTTATACTATGGGCATTTTTTTAATTGTGTATTTTTTTTAATTTTTTTAGTTCTTTTATTTATATTTTGGGAAAAGGGGGTGATTTGAATTTTTATGTTTTCTTTATCTTTTGATTGTTTTCTTTTAACCTTTTTTATAGTTCCCATAAGGAACTATAACGTGCAATCATCTGATTGCTATTATCATATACTCCAATGCACTTGCATTGAAGTCTATGATGATTCTACTACTTTCCTATGGAGCCCTATTACAGGCAAGGGCTCCATAGGAAATACTATGCAGCAGCCTTGTGTCAATCATAAAGACATGGGCTGCTGCAAACACGTTCCGACTCCTCTGATCGCCACACGGGGGCTTTCGCTTTCAGTTTTCAGCGAGCTCAGACCGCATCTGAGGGGTTACATTTCTGCAATCGGCATCACTGCCGGTTGCGGACATTAGCCGCGGGTGTCTGCTATAAAAAGCAGGCGACCACCCGCGGCTATGGCGCCCGCTGCAGGCAGGAGCGGGCACCATCTTTAAACACCCACCCAGCGCCGTACATGTACGGCGCTGGGCGTGAGGGGATTAAAGGAGTGTGTGGCTATAAGAAAACTATTCGTGACCAGCAATTGTCTTGTGTGCAAGCTGCACTCTCACCTGGCCAAGTTGCTGGCAGTGCAGTCACTAGTACAGTTCTGAGCCTTCGCCAAAATGTAATTCTGCTGTGTGATATTCATACTTCTGCCAGCTGTCCATCAAAACAATTGGCTGCAATTGCAACACTCACTGTGCAGCACGCTATGGCGGAGACCTGGAGCAGTTGTTATGTGCAGGGACAGTGCATGTTTTTCACGGCCCACTGGGTCAATGTTTTTCCTCGTGCTTCGTGTCAGCGAATCAATTTATACTGAAATAGTATAAATGACAAAACTTACCTCCTCCATTTGCTTGTGATGGGCTGCCTGTCTGCCAGCCAGTGTGATGACGTAATCTCGAGCTGCACAGGATTTCGGCCGTAATCTTCAAGCAAGATAGTGGCGGCCGCTACTTACAAAAAAATATTCTTCGGAACAAAGTAATTCGTCACGAAGCGAATGTTTTTGGAAAATTCGGCGAAGCAGCCAAATCGAATTTTGAATAAATTCACTCATCTCTATTTGTGTTTGTCTGGTTCCCACACCAAATGCTGATGCATCACTCTCACTTCCTCACCCTTCCATAGCCCACTGGGTCAATGTTTTTCATGGCGAGGCAGCACTGGGGCAGACCCAGTCCTAATGGGTTGCTTATCTACTTCCTCACGATTACCTATGCTATGCCATGTTAAAGCTGGACAGCCTAGGTGAGAATAACCATACAGCCAAGCAGTTTCTTAAGTGCATCAAGCTGCAAATATCCTGCTGGTTGTCTCCCCGCCAACTACAACTGGACAAGGTGGCTAGCCACAGTGGCCACAGGGCTTAATTTGGGGGAAATTACTCGTGCTGCCTGCATGGCGCACACAATCAATTTAGTCATGCAATGCTTTTTGAAAAGCCCACTGGCTTGCACAGGGTGCTGTCTATGTCTCATGTGGTAAGGATTGCCCTCCGGGACTTGTAACCCACACCGCTTAACCCACAACATTCCAACTCATTGGAATTCGACATTAACATATGCTAGAGTGTCTGAATGAGTAGCATAAAGCAGTAAATGATTTTGTCATTGCTCCCCAGAGACACCTGTTGCAAACTGAAGCCCTTGGAAGAGGCCACAAAATGTGTCCGTAGAGACAACTGTGGCACAAACGATAAAACAGCAGGATGACATTACGCCGATACAGCAAGAGATATCGGAAGAAGAACATCTTTCACATTCATTTAGCTAGCCACCCTGTACCTGTTGGGGACCGACAAGGAGAAATTCCCATTGGGCAGGAGAAGGATGAGCTGCCACTGGAGGCGGAAGAGTCAGTGATGGAGGAGCAGAAGGATGATGATGACGATGACGACAGGCACAATAACCATCTTAGTGGGGGGGAGGAGCCAGAAAGAACTGGGTCCAGGGGCGTGGCTAGGTTGAAACATTTGGGGCGTGGGCCGCTAATGTTTTATCCCAGGCCACGAATGTACTGCCTGCCAGCTAGATACTACTGTATTGCCGTCCTCAGCAATTAGCTTGTGTGCAAGCTGCACTCTCACCTGGCCAAGTTGCTGGCAGTGCAATCACTAGTACAGTTCTGAGCCTTCGCCAAAATGTAATTCTGCTGTGTGATATTCATACTTCTGCCAGCTGTCCATCAAAACAATTGGCTGCAATTGCAACACTCACTGTGCAGCATGCTATGGCGGAGACCTGGAGCAGTTGTTATGTGCAGGGACAGTGCATGTTTTTCACGGCCCACTGGGTCAATGTTTTTCCTCGTGCTTCGTGTCAGCGAATCAATTTATACTGAAATAGTATAAATGACAAAACTTATCTCCTCCATTTGCTTGTGATGGGCTGCCTGTCTGCCAGCCAGTGTGATGACGTAATCTCGAGCTGCACAGGATTTCGGCCGTAATCTTCAAGCAAGATGGTGGCGGCCGCTACTTACAAAAAAATGTTCTTCGTAACGAAGTGATTCGTCACGAAGCGAATGTTTTTGGAAAATTCGGCGAAGCAGCCAAATCGAATTTTGAATAAATTCGCTCATCTCTATTTGTGTTTGTCTGGTTCCCACACCAAATGCTGATGCATCACTCTCACTTCCTCACCCTTCCATAGCCCACTGGGTCAATGTTTTTCATGGCGAGGCAGCACTGGGGCAGACCCAGTCCTAATGGGTTGCTTATCTACTTCCTCACGATTACCTCCATGACATCCTCCCTTCTCCGACAGAAGCAGGGAAGGGCATTGCTCCCACTTCCCCTCCCTTCTATCATGTATAAAATAAAGCATTGCTATGCCATGTTAAAGCTGGACAGCCTAGGTGAGAATAACCATACAGCCAAGCAGTTTCTTAAGTGCATCAAGCTGCAAATATCCTGCTGGTTGTCTCCCTGCCAACTACAACTGGACAAGGTGGCTAGCCACAGTGGCCACAGGGCTTAATTTGGGGGAAATAACTCGTGCTGCCTGCATGGCGCACACAATCAATTTAGTCATGCAATGCTTTTTGAAAAGCCCACTGGCTTGCACAGGGTGCTGTCTATGTCTCATGTGGTAAGGATTGCCCTCCGGGACTTGTAACCCACACCGCTTAACCCACAACATTCCAACTCATTGGAATTCGACATTAACATATGCTAGAGTGTCTGAATGAGTAGCATAAAGCAGTAAATGATTTTGTCATTGCTCCCCAGAGACACCTGTTGCATACTGAAGCCCTTGGAAGAGGCCACAAAATGTGTCCGTAGAGACAACTGTGGCACAAACGATAAAACAGCAGGATGACATTACACCGATACAGCAAGAGATATTGGAAGAAGAACATCTTTCACATTCATTTAGCTAGCCACCCTGTACCTGTTGGGGACCGACCAGGAGAAATTCCCATTGGGCAGGAGAAGGATGAGCTGCCACTGGAGGGGGAAGAGTCAGTGATGGAGGAGCAGAAGGATGATGATGACGATGACGACAGGCACAATAACCATCTTAGTGGGGGGAGGAGCCAGAAAGAACTGGGTCCAGGGGCGTGGCTAGGTTGAAACATTTGGGGCGTGGGCCGCTAATGTTTTATCCCAGGCCACGAATGTACTGCCTGCCAGCTAGATACTACTGTATTGCCGTCCTCAGGACGGCAATACAATTTAATCAAATGCACTGGAAGATCTGAAGGACCTGTGATGACATCACAGGTCATCTGACCAGTAAAACAGGCAGTGGTTGAGAGGGACCTGCTATGATGTCACCATCATGTGACCAGTGCAGGAGAGGATGGCAGTGAAGAGGAAAATACCTGAGGAAAGAAGTGTGGTGATGTCTGCTACATGAGGAGAGGTGTGTGAAGGGAAAGGCAGAGCAATGCTGGGAGTTGTGATTATTTAACTGGGTCTGTATGTGAGGGCTGAAAGGAGGGATGTTATTTACATGGAACTGTGTGTTGGAGGTGGCTGGGGGAGGGAGTCATGTTATTAATATGGGACTGAATCTTGAGGGGGTGATGTTTCCATGGGATTGCATGTTGGAGGCGGCTGGGGGGGATTGGGTGATATTATTTACATGGCATTGTATGTTGAAAGCGACTGGGGAGGAGGTGATGTTGTTTACATGGGACTGTATTTTGGAGAGGGCTGTAGATAGAGAGGGATGTTATTTACATGGGACTGTAAATTGGAGGGGGCTGGAGAGATTGTGTGATGTTATTTACATGGGACTCTATGACGGAGGGAGGGAAACAGTGTTATTTACATGGGACTATGTATTGTAGGGGCTGAAGAGTAGTGATGAGCGGGAGGTGCCATATTCGATTTCACGAATATTCGTGATATTTTCGTCATTATTCTATATATTGCGACTGTTAAGCAAATTTATATTCACGTATTGCAATTTGAACTTTGAACAGTGTATACAGGCAAATTTCCTATTGGGTTAGCTTAGTAGAATCAACGAAGATATTGAATATAGCACTATATTCTCAATCTTCGTTATATTCTAGCAAGCCAACCATTAGGAACTCAGTTCTAAGTTGAATTCGCAATGCCAGTATATGTTCGCATTGCGAATTCAACTTAGAGCTGAGTTCCTAATGGTTGTTGCTAAAATATAACGAAGATTGAGAATATAGTGCTATATTCTTGATATTTGTTATATTCTAGCAATACAACCATTAGGAACCCAGCTCTAAGTTGAATTCGCAATGTGAGTATATGTTCGCATTACGAATTCAACTTAGAGCTGAGTTCCTAATGGTTGTATTGCTAGAATATAACGAAGATAACTAATATGGAATGCATATACTTGCATTGCGAATTCAACTTAGAGCTGAGTTCCTAATGGTTGTATTGCTAGAATATAACGAAGATAACTAATATGGAATGCATATACTTGCATTGCGAATTCAACTTAGAGTTGAGTTCCTAATGGTTGTATTGCTAGAATATAACGAAGATAACTAATATGGAATGCATATACTCGCATTGCGAATTCAACTTAGAGCTGGGTTCCTAATGGTTGGCTTGCTAGAATATAACGAAGATTGAGAATATAGTGCTATATTCGATATTAACTAATTCTACACAGATGCAAGTTGAATGTGCAATGCGAGTAATACAGGTTATATTAATCAGATTGCGAATACAACTTAGTCAAATTTATGAGATCGTGATTCTCACATCCGACAGTACATTTTAGCATGGAGGCGTTTCCATTGGGATGGGGATGCTCCATGCACACGGGAAGTCGGCAGAAGTGGCAACGGTCATTAACTGGAGCGGGCAGGGAGCCAGGAATCCTCCGGACAGGTAAGAACAGCTTTTGGGAAGTGGGAAGACAACCAGAGAACAACATTAACTTAAAAAAATAAATGAATATTCGAAATAGCGAATATATAGCGCTATTATCGAAATATCCGCTAAAAAAATTAAAAGAGAGGAGAGTGATGTTATTTACATGGGACTGTATGGTGGAGGGAGGAATATAACTACAAAGGGGGCATTATAAATACTGGGGGCACTGTAGGGACATTATAACAGTAGGGAGCAGTATAAACACTGGGGGCACTAGTATTACATAGGTATTATAAATCCAGGGGACATTATAGGCGTTCTTATTACTACTGGGGGCTCTATAGAAGGGACTTATAGATCCGCCTTAATTCTACTAAGAGCAGTACGGGGGGCCTTATTACTACTGAGGGGTCTGTATATAGCTTTGTTACCACTGGGGGAACAATAGGGGGGTCTTATTTCTACTCGGGACTCTGTGAGGGCATTATTAATACTGGAGGACTTTTCTCTTAGGGAGCATTATCACTGTTTGGGGCACTGTAGGGGACAGTATTACTAATGAGGGCATTCTAGAAGTGAATTACTATTGGTGGGACTTGGAGGAACACTATTACTATGGGGGGCACTAATATATCTTCAGGATAGTATTTGGGGGTATTGGGGAGCACAGTGAGCAGCAGGATAACACTGTGGGGACTCGAGGTTGGGGGATGACGATAGAAATGTGAGGAAGCTAAGATGTCCGTGTGTCACACTCTGCAGAGACGAGGCGCGGCTGAAGGAAGTTGTCCGGACCGAATGAAGAAGATGATGACAGAGATCTACATGATGATGACAAGATCTACATCGGAGGAGACGCCACCTGAGAGGCCCTGGATGTGACAGGTAAGTGCTGCTGTATAGGAAACTGCGGGGGGGGGGGGTCTATTTAGAGAACTGGGCCATATTCATTGGGGCTTGAGCCCCAGATCTTTTGAGACCCTAGCAACTCCCTCGACTGGGTCCTCTGGCACACTGGCCAGAATGACAAGCTGTATGCTTGCTTGCGTAATGACAGTTTTTTCGTTTACATGAAACAGTCTAATGATTACTGGGTAGACATTCTTTTAGACCATCGCTATGAAAGCAAAATGTGGGAATGTTTTCCTCTTGCTGAAAGGGAGGCAACATTACTTTATTCAGGGCCGTCTTTAACAAGGGGCAAAAGGGGCAGCTGCCCCGGGCCCAGTTGCTCCTGGGGGGCCCAAGGCAGCTGCCTCTTGAGCCCTGCTAGCCACTGCCCCGGGTGTCAGGCTGTCAGCTACACAGGGGGTTCTGCCATGCCATGCCTGCAAGCACTCCAGGCAGCCTACTGTGAGAGCTGTGATTCTCTAGGACCTTAGATGACATCATCACCATGTGACCAGTAACCTAGCAATATTACTGGTCACATGGCTATGAGGTCATCAAGGTCCTTTTTACCAGGACTGTTGCTGTAGTAGTTTGCCTTAACTGTGGAGCTTTTTTTGTGAAGATTACATCAGAAAAAGGTGACAGGGGCTGTTATGCTAATATACTGTAAACTACTGTATAGTGGGGGGCTGTATACTGTGGGGGGCTGTATAGTGGGGGGGGGGCTGTATACTTTGGGTGCTGTATATTGTGGAGTGCTATACTGCGGTACTGTATAGTGTGGGGGGCTGTATACTGTGTACTGTGGGTGCTGTATATTGTGGAGTGCCATATTGCTGTACTGTATACTGTGGGGGGCTGTATATTGTGGAGTGCTATACTGCAGCACTGTATAGTGTGGGGGCCTGTATACTGTGGGGGGCTGTATACTGTGGGGTGCTGTATATTGTGGAGTGCTATACTGCGGTACTGTATAGTGTGGGGGGCTGTATACTGTGTACTGTGGGTGCTGTATATTGTGGAGTGCCATATTGCTGTACTGTATACTGTGGGGGGCTGTATATTGTGGAGTGCTATACTGCTGTACTGTATAGTGTGGGGGCCTGTATACTGTGGGGGGCTGTATACTGTGGGGTGCTGTATATTGTAGAGTGCTATCCTGCTGTACTGTATACTGTGGGGGGCTGTATACTGTATACTGTGGGTGCTGTATATTGTGGAGTGCTATACTGCTGTACTGTATAGTGTGGGGGGCTGTATAGTGTGGGGGGCTGTATACTGTGGGTGCTGTATATTGTGGAGTGCTATACTGCTGTACTGTATAGTGTGGGGGGCTGTATACTGTGGGGGGCTGTATACTGTGGAGGGCTGTATACTGTGGGGGGCTGTATACTGTGGGTGCTGTATATTGTGGAGTGCTATACTGCTGTACTGTATAGTGTGGGGGGCTGTATAGTGTGGGGTGCTGTATCGTGTATAGTTTGGGGTGCTGTATACGGTGAGGTGCTATACTGCACTATTGTATACTGTGAGGTGTATACTGTGGGCTGCTATACTGCTCTACTATATACTGTGGGGTACTGTATAGTGTGGGGTGCTATACTGCATACTGTGTGGTGCTGTATACTGTGGGCTGCTATACTGCTCTACTACATACTGTGGGGTACTGTATAGTGTGGGGTGCTATACTGCATACTGTGTGATGCTGTATACTGTGGGCTGCTATACTGCTCTACTATATACTGTGGGGTACTGTGTAGTGTGGGGTGCTATACTGCATACTGTGTGGTGCTGTATACTGTGGGCTGCTATACTGCTCTACTACATACTGTGGGGTACTGTATAGTGTGGGGTGCTATACTGCATACTGTGTGATGCTGTATTCTGTGGGCTGCTATACTGCTCTACTATATACTGTGGGGTACTGTGTAGTGTGGGGTGCTATACTGCATACTGTGTGGTGCTGTATACTAAGGGCTGCTATACTGCTCTACTATATACTGTGGGGTACTGTATAGTGTGGGGTGCTATACTGCATACTGTGTGGTGCTGTATACTATAGGGTGCTCTACTGCATACTGTGGGGTGCTGGGGTGCACTGTAACGCTAGGGTGAGCCGAGCCCTGGTCTTCTTCCGGTGCCCACTTCCAACCTGAGCCCAGCTGCCCAGAGCACTGATCCTGAGCCGCTGGAGTCTTCAGAACTGGAAGTATTTACAGTCACTCCCTGTACTCTACCAGATGTGTGGATTTTTTGTGTGTGTGTTGTGGTGGAGGGCATGATTGCCTGCTAAGGTGTGGGAAGGCGGGATCCAGGGGGCCCTACATCTAAAGGAAAGAAGGTTTCTACACAAACATAGAGGAGGATTCTTTACTGTAAGAGCAGTGAGACTATGGAACTCTCCCTGAAGAGGTGGCTATGGGGAGTTCACTAAAAGAGTTCAAGAGGGGCCTGGATGTATTTCTGGAGTGTAATAATATTACAAGTTTTAGTTAATAAGATTTCTAGAGAAGAGACGTTGATCCAGGGAGTAATTCTGATTGCCTGTTGGAGCCGGGACGGCGTTTTTCCCCTAAAATGAGGAAAATTGGCTTCTACCTCACAGTTTTTCTTTTGCCTTCCTCTGGATCAACTTGCAGATTTAAACGCTGAACTGGATGGACATATGTATTTTTTCCAGCCTTTAAAGCAATGTTACTATGGATCAGTCAGGATTTTCAGACCACTCCTGCTGAGGCTCATAGCTACCATCATGTTCTGTACCGAATAGCTGGTGCCGGCATCATGTCACTCTCTGCCTGTCTATCATCATGACCATATAGTATGGCTGCTGATGCTGCCAACATGACACTGATGCTGTCTGCCTGCCTACCATCATGTTGTATACCGTATAGCCCCTGCTGCCACTGCCGCCAACACAGCAGCTGCTTTTCCCTGCTGTTACTCCCCTACTGCCACTTCCATTACCCCTACTGCAACTACCATTACTGCTACACAGTAACCACTACTACTACAACCCCTAAACCACTGCTATTACTGCTTTTACTATTGCAGCCATATGCCACTTTTTTCACATCCACACTGCATTGCTTCTTCCAGTTATAAGGGAGGGGTTTTTTTTAGGCTTGTTCAGAACAAGCCACTCTTTCTTCTGACAATCAGCAATTGCGCATGTATAAGGCCTCTTTCACACTTGCGTTCTGAGGATCCGGCAGGCACTTCCGTCCCGCCGGATCCGTCAGAACGCAAGTCGCCTGAAAGCATTAGAAGACTGATCAGGATCCTGATCAGTCTTCGAAATGCTTTCAGGTTACTATGGCATGCCATAGTAGTAGTGGGGAGCAGGGGAGCGGTATACTTACAGTCCGTGCGGCTCCCGGGGCGCTCCATAATAACGTCAGAGCGCCCCATGCGCATGGATCACGTGATTCATGCGATCACGTGATCCATGCGTGTAGGGCGCCCTGACGTCACTCTGGAGCGCCCGGGGAGCCACACGGATGGTTAGTATACTGCTCCCCCACTCCCCACTACACTTTACCATGGCAACCAGGACTTTAGCGTCCTGGCTGCCATGGTAACCATTGAGAAAAAGCTAAACGTCGGATCCGGCGATGCGCCGAAACGACGTTTAGCTTGAGGCCGGATCCAGATTAATGCCTTTCAATGGGCATTAATTCCGGATCCGGCCTTGCGGCAAGTGTTCCGGATTTTTGGACGGAGCAAAAAGCGCAGCATGCTGCTGTATTTGCTGCGTCCAAAAAACATTTCGGTCCTGAACTGAAGACATCCTGATGCATCCTGAATGGATTTCTCTCCATTCAGAATGCATAGGGATGATCCTGATCAGGATTTTTCCGGCATAGAGCGCCGAGGACGGAACTCTATGCCGGAAAAGAAAAACGCCAGTGTGAAAGGACCCTAAATATGAACAGACATTCTGTCTCTGTTACTGCATCATTTTTGGATGCTTGCGCAGAGCAAGCTCTTCTTCTGGCATTAAAGTGTGTGTGTGTATATATATATATAGGCGCAAGCCATTGTTTTTTTCCCATAACACCATGGGAGTTTAAACACCATTTGCCATCGATCTTGGAGAATTTGGAATTTGGAAGCTTTCTAACATGAAGAAGGATAATAGATGCCACGGTTTTTAACCATCAACCATGCTTATACCCATAGCAATATATAAATGGAAAAGTAAAAAAGTTATGGATCTTTGAATACATGAACATAAAGCGGGCTTCATCCTGAAGGGATTAAACAGTATCTTTTATACTGAAATATTGTGTAAAATCAGATATAATAATGCAATAACTTGTTCTCGTGGCCAGGTTCAGAAACTGCTGTAGCTGCCAGTGGACACTTTAATTTCAGAGCATTTCTGCTACTAACCTCAGGTCCAAAAGTTAAATAAAGAGCAAGTACTGAGAGTATAGTCAGTATAGCTGGAAAACAATCAACAGCAGAAAAATAAATGACATATGCACAATAAAAGAAATTCTAAATCATTTTGGTTTACTTCAGAAGGAGCTTTGAAAATAATTTCCACTGAAATATGAAATGTCTATAACTACCTCCCTCTCCCATCGGGGGCTGTTGTGCCTTTGCAGCCCCCTATTCTTGATGGGAGCACAGAGGGAGGAGGCTCCCCTCCCACCACATCACCCGCTGCTCTGTTCTGGCAGCGAGTGATGGTTACCATGGCAGCAGGACGCCTTCAGAGGTAGGTATGGTCATGGTAATGGCAAGTCTGTTCTGACTTCTGCTAAAGACATAAGTCTGATCAGACTAAGTCTAAAGTAAAAAATACAGTACAGTACACTATATAGTGTACTGTATTATACTAACATCAGACCCACTGGATCTTCAAGAACCAAATGGGTCTGGGTAAAAAAGGTGAAAAAGTGACAAAAAAACACATCACTGAATAAAAATTTTAAAAAATTATATACACATATTAGGTATCGCCACGTCCGTAAAAACCTGCTCTATAAAAAATATCACATGACCTAACCCCTCAGATGAACGCGTAAAAAAAATGGTGTAAAAAAAACATTTTTGTCACCTTACATCACAAAAAGTGTAATACCAAGCGATCAAAAAGGCGTATGCCTCCCAAAATAGTACCAATCAAACTGCCATCTCATCCTGCAAAAAATGAGCCCCTACATAGCACAATCGCCCCAAAAAATAAAAAAAATATGGCTCTCAGACTATGGAGACACTAAAACATGATTTTTTTTTTCTAAAATGCTGTTGTGTTAAAAAAAAAAAATATATATATATATATATATATTGGAGTGCTGCTTCAAGTTTTGGATTTATATATATATATATATATATATATATATATACATATTAGGTGTTGCCATGTCCGTAAAAACCTGCTCTATAGAAATATCCCATGATCTAACCCTTTAGGTAAATACCGTAAAAAAAAAACTCACATCACAAAAAGTGTAATAGCAAGCGATCAAAAATGTATATGCACCCCAAAATAGTGCCAATCAAACCGACATCTCAGCCCGCAAAAAATGATACCTTACATAGGACAATCACCCAACAAAATAAAAAAAATATGTCTCTCAGACTATGGAGACATTAAAACGTGATTTTTTTTTATTTGTTTCAAAAATGATATTATTGTGGAAAAACTTAAATAAATAAATAAAAAGTATACATATTATGTATCGCCGCGTCCATAACAACCTGCTCTATAAAACTAACACATGACCTAACCACTCAGGTGAACACAGCAAAAAAATTATATAAATACGGTGTCAAAAGCCATTTTTGTCATCTTACATCACAAAAAGTGTAATAGCAAGCGACCAAAATGTCATATGCACCCCAATATAGTGCCAATCAGACCACCATCTCATCCCGCAAATGAGCCTCTACAAAAGACTGTCGCCCAAAAAATAAAAAATAAATTATTGCTTTCAGAATGTGGAGACACTAAAAAAATCATTATTTCCAAAAATACTTTATTATGTAAAACTGAAACAAAACCCCCCAAAAAGTAGTCATATTTGGTATTGTCACGTCCGTAACAACCTGCTCTATAGAAATAGCACGCGGTATAACCTGTCAGATCAACTATGTAAATAACAAAAAATAAAAACGGTCCGAAAACAGCTATTTTTCCAGTAATAAAACAAGGGTCAACAGCCAAATAAAACTCTATATTTATTGCCCTGATTCTGTAGTTTGCAGAAACACCCCATATGTGGTCGTAAACTGCTGTATGGCCAAACGGCAGGGGACAGAATGAAGAGAATGCCATATGGTTTTTGGAAGGCAAATTTTGCTGGACGGGTTTTTTGACACCATGTTCCATTCGAAGCCCCCCTGATGCACCCATAGAGTAGAAACTCCAAAAAGTGACTCCATCTAAGAAACTACGCCCCTCTAGGTATTCAAAACTGATTTTACAAACTTTGTTAACCTTTTAGGTGTTCCACAAGAGTTATTGGCAAATGGAGAGGAAATGTAAGAATTTCTATTTTTTGTTACCCTGCCTTAAAAAAAAGTGTAATATAGAGCAACCAAAAATCATATTTACCCTGAAATAGTACCAACGCGGGGTGATCGGAACAGATTGCCTGCCAAAATCAGTCGGCAGGCACTCTGTCACAATGCCTAGAGGGGTCCTGTGACCCCCCCGCAGCGGCGATCGCAGCAATCCTCAGGTCAATTCAGATCTGCGTTTTGCTGCGTTTTTGGGTTATTTGGGTCTCTGGTGACCCGATAACCCGTCATAGGATGGCGATCGGTGGTGTGATAACACGCCACCAATCACTACCCTTAGATCCTATGAGGTGAAGGTGACATCACCTCACAGGATCGAATTCGATTGGCTGCACAGGCGGGGGTTAACTCCCCCGTGCTCTCCTCTCCTGCTCCATTTTCCGTCGGTGGAGCGAGGAGGGGGCGGCTTGCAGTGGAGCCCAGCACCCCAAGCACCCCCAGATCCTCCAAAGTGCCATCTGGCACTAAAAGGTAGAATAGGGACAAGTTAGGGAAAGGCTTAGTTCAGGCAGGGAGAGTTTAGATTTTTTAACTTTTGTATCACCCTCTTAGGGTCTCTGGGATCCACAGGACTGTGTGACCCTAGACCCCCCCCCCAGGGGTGGTGCAGCTTATTCCCTTGCCTCCCCCCCCCACCTTTATTGGGGGGGCGCAAGCGTTTTTTTTTTTTGCGTACACTGACCGTGGCCAGCACTCTTTAGTGTTAGCTCATCGCCCAACACACTGCTGATCAGCTTCGGACGATTTTTTTTTTATTTTTTACATTTTTTGGGCTCTTTTCTTTTTTAGTTAGTTTTTTTTTTTCCTGTTAGGTTTAGGGAAAAGTCCAGGAACACCCATATGCCCAGCTTGCCTCCGAGTCCGAGAGCCCCAGTGAGGACGAGGATGACCCCACGTTCCTTTTGCCATCCGCATCTTCTTCATCATCTAGCGATGATGATGAGTCCCCAAGGCGGCAGAGACGCCGCCAGGCCGAGCAAGGGGACCGTCATGCTAAGGATCCTGTGGCCCACCCTAGTACGAGCAGCTCTGGGGCTCGTATTAGTTTCCCGGCCCAACAGATAAGTTCACCTGAGCCCCCTACTGGTTAACTTGGATGGTGTACCCCAGAGAATTTTCAGCCCGCGATTCCTGATTTTGTTGGTCAACCAGGAATCCAGATTCCCACAGTGGGCTTCACTGAATACGACTATTTTAGTCTTTTTTTCAGTGACCCCTTTGTGAATCTGGTGGTGATGCAAACGAATCTGTAAGCCCAACAGTTCATTGCTCAACACCCGAGCTCTTTTTTGGCTAGGTCCAGTGGCTGGACGACGGTCAGTGCAGCCGAGATGAGGACGTTTTGGGGCCTCGTGCCGCACATGGGCCTAGTCAAAAAACCTAGTGCCAGGCTGTACTGGAGTGGGGACGCGCTATACCAGACCCCACTTTACAGTACAGCCATGACATGCTCCAAATTTGAGGCCATTCAGAAATGCCTGCATTATGCAGATAATGCAGCATAACCCCCACCCCCCACCCCCCGAGGTAATCCTGCTTGTATCCCCTTGTTCAGGTACCTCGCCACAAGATCCACATCCGCTTGTGGGACCGTGCAGAAAAATCAACGTGGCCTGCCTACCCTCCCCCTCCAGGTACCTATCCCCAGGGGTGAGACCCGTGCCCTTACCAGTGGAAACCTGTTGCTGGTCAGATATAAGGACAAGAGGGATGTCCTTGTACTGACCACCATTCATGGTAACGGCATCACCCCTGTCCCTGTGCAAAGTACTGCAGCAACGGTCCTCAAGCCTGATTGTATTGACGACTATAATCGGTATATGGGAGGAGTTGATCTCTCTGATCAAGTCCTCAAGCCATATAACACCATGCGCAAAACCCGGACATGGTACAAAAAAGTTGTGGTCAACTTGGTCTACTCTTTTGTACTGTTCCAGTGCGCTCGCAACACAGGGAAATTCCTGCAGTTCTATGAGGCAGTCCTCAAGGCCCTGATCTTTTCTGACCTGGAAAGAGCAGGCCGAAGTACCTCGGGAACTGGAGGCGCCCGGATCGTCCCTGGCCAACACTTTCCAGGTGTGGTCCCCCATACTGGAAAGAAGGGACGAACCCAAAAAAGGTTCAGAGTGTGTCACAGGAGGGGGATACGGAAGGACACCACCACTCAGTGTGACACGTGCCCCGATCATCCGGGCCTCTGCATTATTGGTTGCTTCAGGGAGTACCACACTTCCATGGAGTACTAAATTTATTATCCCCTTTTCCATTTAGCCACTGACAATCGGATAAAAACTATGATTCTCAGACTTGAGACACCCCAAAAAAAAATTTCAAAAATAATAGTTTGCAAAACTAAAATAATTAAAATAAGTAGACAAATTAGGTATCGCCACACATCACAAAAAGAGTAATAGCAAGCGATCAAAAATTCATATGCCCCCCCAAAATAGTGCCAATAAAACCGTCTTCTCATCCTGCAAAAAATGAGCCCCTACCTAAGACAATCGGGTAAAAACGTTAAAAAAACTGACTCATACTGTGTAGAGAGTTACATTTTTTTAGTTTGTTTCAAATAGGATAATATAGTGTTAAACCTAAAATAAAATAAAAAAAGTAGACAAATTAGGTATCGCCGCATCCGTAATAATCTGCTCTAGAAAAAATACCCCATGACCTAACCCCTCAGATTCACACGGTAAAAAATTTGAAAAAAAAAAAAGGTGCAAAAAAGGAATTTTTTGTCACCTTACATAACATGATCAAAAAGTGATATGTCCCCCCAAAAAAGTGCCAATAAAACTGTCTTCTCATCCTGCAAAACATGAGCCCCTACCTAAGACAATCGGGTAAAAACTATTAAAAAACTGACTCATACTGTGTAGATAGTTACATTTTTTTAGTTTGTTTCGAATAGAATATAGTGTTAAACCTAAATAAAATTTAAAAAGTAGACAAATTAGGTATCGCCGCGTCTGCAATAATCTGCTCTATAAAAATACCCCATGAACTAACCCCTCAGATTAACATGGTCAAAACAATAAAATAAAAGCAGTGCCAAAACAGCTATCTTTTGGCAAATTTGCAATTTTTTCCAGTGACAAAGCAAGGGTTAACAGCCAAATAAAACTTAACATTTATTGCTCTGATTCTGCAGTTTACAGAAACACCCCATATGTGGTGATAAGCTGCTATATGGGCACACGGCAGGGTGCAGAAGGAAAGGAACGCCATATAGTTCCTGGAAGGAAGATTTTGATGGCCTTTTTTTTGACACCATGTCCCATTTGAAAAACCCTTGATGCACCCCTAGAGTAGAAAATCCATAAAAGTGACCCCATCTAAAAAACTACACCCCTCAAGGTATTCAAAACATATTTAACAAACTTTGTTAACCCTTTAGATGTTCCTCAAGAGTTTATGGCAAATGGAGATGAAATTTCAGAATTTCTATTTTTGGTAACCTTGCGTCACAAGAATGTAATGCAGAGCAACCAAAAATCATATGTACCCTAAAAATAGTCCACACAAAACAGCCTCCTTATCCCGTAGTTTCCAAAATGGGGTCCCTTATAGGGAGTTTCTACTCCAGGGGGGGCATCAGGAGTGCTTCAAATGGGACATGGTGTAGATAAACCAGTCCAGCAAAATCTGCCCTCCAAAAACCACACGCCGCTTCTTTCACTCTATGCCCTGCAGCGTGGCCAAACAGTAGTTTGCAAATAATTTGAATAACTTGAGGGGTGTAGTTACTAGAAGATTTATTTCTAAACTTCTAAGCCTTGTAACGTCCCCAAAAAATAAAATGGCATTCCCAAAATGATCTATACATGAAGTAGACATATGAGGAACGTAAATTAATAACTTTTTTGGCTGCATTACTATGTATTATAGAAGTAGAGAAATTGAAACTTGGAAAATTGCAAATTTGACCAAATTTTTGTTAAATTTGGTATTTTTTTATAAATAAAAATGTTGTTTTTTTTTTACTCCATTTTACCATTGTCATGACGTACAATGTGTGACGAAAAGACAATCTCAGAATGGCCTGGATAAGTAAAAGCGTTTTTAAAGTTATTCGCACATAAAGTGACACTGGTCAGATTTGCAAAAAATGGCCTGGTCCTTAAGTTGAAATATGACCATGTCCTTTAGGGGTTAAATTGCATATTCACCATTCTATATATCTAATTTCATCTGTTAGCAGTATTGCATTTTATGTCATGCTGGTTCATAGAACCAATGCACCGCTATAGAAGATCCACATTACAAATATCTAGCACTTTACGTGCTGAGGCCATGTCAGTGTTTGGTTAGTGATTTCCATCAGTGATTGTGAGCATCCACAGACATAAGGTATAAGGGAAAGATCTGCACCTGTTCTGTGTTTAGAGCTGCACCTGGTTTTGGCTCACAATCACTGATGGAAATCACTGACCAAGAAACTGACATGTAAATAAGACATGAAGTAAGTTAAAACATTTTTATTGCCATCATTTACTAACAATCTGTAATGCTAAAATTTCAGAAGTGGTAAACCACTTTTGATTTAATAATTCAAAAAGCTGTAAACTTAATTGAAAATGATTCTATTGCATTGTCTCCATTCTCTTACCTTGCTTCAGTCGTCAGTGTCAGAAGTTAGTTACTTGTTCACTTGGTTAAGAACTTACATTTTAAGCAAGATGGAAATGTGAACTTTGTAAAAATATTTGACCAATCCTTGATGACCACACCTGGGATAGCAGAAATAGTTTTCTATATACTGTCTATGGCCTAAGGCATTTTGTTAGAAACCATATTCTGAGCCCCGCCAACTTTATGATTTACCATCAGTCTAATTTCCACATTTAGTTTACCGCAATGGATAACAATAAAGTAAAATTAGTGCATAAAATGTAAGTTGCTATGGGGGCCAGAGGTTGGGGGGAGGGGGGTGGCAATCAGGTGAAAGAACATTTGGGGTAATTTATCAAACTAGTGTAAAGTACTGGCTAAGTTGCCCATTGCAACCAATCGGATTCCACGTTTCATTTTTGACAGCTCCTGTGGAAAATCAAAGGTGGAATCTTGGGATCTGATTGGTTGCTATTAGAGATGAGTGAATTTCTCAAAAATTCAATTTGGCCGGTTCGCCAAATTTACCAAAAAAATTTGTCTTGATCCAGATTAATTTGTTGCGAATTGCGTTAAAAGCGACTATCTCCTTTATAGTCGTGTAGAACACTGTGCCTTGCAGTAACACGCATAGGGAGTCTGCTAAGTTTGTGTTGACGTCGCTGATTATTTTGCCCTTCCTCTTATCCGTCAGAACAATAACCCCCAAAAAAGGTATCCTGTCTGTTGAGCATCCACCTTCAATCGGTCAGCATTTGGTCAGTAATCCATCAGTATTGCTAAAGCCAAAAAAAACAGGAGTGGATCCAAAATGTTGGAGCCTATGTTGGAGGATGCCGTTCTACCGCTGCAGCTCAAGGAGGGTGTGCTTTGCGGTGTACGAATGGCTGAAGTGCATGCAAAGTTTCCTGGCAATTTTTAGGATGTCTTGCAGATGGGTGGAAGACTTCAGGAACCGCTTGACAACCAGATTCAACACGTGTGCCATGCAGGGCGCATGGCTCAGCCCTCCACCACGCAGCGCCAACACTATGTTCTTCCTGTTGTCGGTCACCATGATTCCTATTTTGAGTTGTCGCAGAGAAAGCCAGGATTCGATTTCTTGATGAAGGACGTGGAGCAGTTCCTTCCCTGTGTGACTCAGGTCGCCCAGGCAAACGAGGTGCAGAACAGCGTGACACCGCAGTGCCCTGCACATGTGGTATGCTGGAGGGGCACTGTGAATTGTCCCTGCAGTGGAGGATGAGGACACAGTGGAGGATGAGGTGGCAGAGGTGGACATAGTCGCAGGACCAATGGCGTGAGAACGTGGAGGCGGAAGCAAACTCACCTGGCCAAGTTGCTGGTGTGGCTGTGCAGGAACCTCATTCACCCAGTGGGCCATATTGTCCCCGAAGGTAGTTACAGCTCCACACGTCGGCACTGCCATGCACTTTGGCAGACACCGACAGGCTCAAGGACTGGCCCACCTTCTGTTCTACATACATGTGCAGGGCTCGTACTGCCTTTTTGGAAAATAAATGATAGCTTGGGACTCTCCACCGTGGCTCGACACAAGCCACCAGTTCTCTAAAAGGTGCAGAGTCCACCACTTGGAAAGGGAGGGACTGCTCGCAACTCCAGATCCCACGCCACTCTTCTCATCACTACTCGCCCGCCTACCGGAGGAAGCGTCGGATGTCTTCTCCACATCTTGTCTGGCCAGTAGTTGCTGACTGACCTCTAGAAGCTCGTCCTCGCTGTATAGTGGAGCTGAGCCCACAGCCACAGCATATAATACTTAGCAAGGGTTCAGAAATAACCGCGCTTCCGTAACAAAAAGGGGGTAGAGAGAGCACTGCGCTAAATAGCACTCTATGGTGTACGTCGCTGCTTGGTCTAGAGAGGGTTAATTGCCTAAACCCTCTGTTTAAGGCTACATGCACACGACAGTTGGTTTTTACTGTCCGCAAATCGCGGATCCGTCTGCCTTTTTTTTTCACATCCACATCCGTTCCATGTGTCCGCAAATTTTGAAGGTTGTGTTTCCGTGTGTCTTCCGTTTTTTTTGCGGATCCGCAAAAAAAGTGGAAGGCTTGAACCAGTTTCTTAAAGTACCTGTACAAGTGCCCAGGTTTCCAAGCAACCATCCGCAAAAAAAAAAACGGATGCGGATAACAAACGGATGGCTTCCGTTGGTCATCCGCATTTTTTGCAGACCCATTGACTTCTATGGGTCCGCAAACCATTTTTTGCGGACAAGAATAGGACATGCCATATTTTTTTTGCAGACGTGAAATGCGGACAGCGGACGTGGACAGGCAACGGAAAATGCATCCGCATTTTTAACGGATCCATAGAAATGAATGGGAAACCATTGGATCCGCAAAAGAAACGGAACGGGGGCCACAAAAAAAACACTGCCGTGTGCATGTAGGCTAATTCAAAAGAAAAATAAATAATGGGTTAGACCCGCGCTGACTCTACAGTGCTATATAGTAGTGTGTGGCTATTAATATATAGATAGCACAGTGGCGTGGCTACCAGGGAAGCAGCTGCTTCGGGGCCCGAGCTCAGGAGAGGCCCGTTGCAGTACTAGATAGAGGACACATGACAGCTATGCTGCTGCTGAAAGCGAGTAGGATGGGAAATGATACGCTATATGGGCAACTGTCACACTGTACTGGAGTTGGATTTATCACCGATAAGGGTCACCTGAACCGATTAATGAATTTACATAAGCCCTGGGGAAGAATAGTGGAAAAAAAAAAGACCTGATCTCCAGAATGAGAATGAATAAAAGGCTTGTAATGTGGCTGCATGTACGCTAGAGGGCACCTGGGATCCACGGCTGAAGAACAGCATCTGCTTTGGCTGCGGCTCTGCAATCAGTGGGACGCAGTGTATGAACTGGGAGGAGGGAGAACTTTCACTGGGTGCATTTCATAGCACACTGCGTCCATAAAGCGGGCAGATTTATTTTTAATATGAAGCCATTGATGTCTGCAGATTGTTATCCCTCTGTGCACAATGGCAGGCGGCGGACAATGAAATGTCCCTGCCGCGGTACCTGTACCTGTCCTCATCCCATCTGTTATCTGCCGAGATCGATCTGATCGCAGCCTTCCCGCCAATATCCGCCCAGAGGCTGCTTGCTGGGGCTTGTGGCTCTCCGCTACAGCTGTTTGTATCTGAGCGCAGGCAGCGTTGCCCGTCACTGCACAGTAACTCCTTCCCTTAACGCTTTAAGCGCTGCCTGCGCTCAGATACAGACAGGCGGGGAAGCTGCAGCAGAGAACCACAAGCCCCAGCAAACAGCCTCTGGGTGGATATTGGCAGGAAGACTGCGATCAGATCGAGCTCGGCGGATAACGGATGTGATTAGGACGAGTACAGGTACCGCCGCAGGGACATTTCATTACCCGCTGCCTGCCAATGTGCACAGAGGGATGACAATCTGCAGACATCAATTGCTTCATATTTGCAAAAAATCCGCCTGCATTATGGATGCAGTGTGCTATGAAATGCACACAGTGAAAGTTCTCCCTCCTATCAGCTCCCACACTGCCTGTGTGCCCCCCTTGCCCTTGTCCGCGCAGCCCCTGGCCCCTGTCTGTGCCTCCCTGGCTCTTTCAGCTCAGCCCCTAACCCTTACCTGCGCCCCTCTGGCCTCTGTCTGCGCCTCCCTGGCTCCTGTCTGTGCCCTAGCTCTTATCTGTGCCCCATCCCTGGCCCTTGTCTGCGCCCCCGGCCCTTATCTGCGCCCCCTTGCCTGTGCCCCTTCAGGCCTCTGTCTGTGCCTCCCTAGCCCCTGTCTGCGCTCCTGGGCCCTAGCCCTTATCTGTGCCTCTTTCCTGACCTTTGTCTGCTCCCCTGGCCCTTATCTGTGCCCCCCCCCCGGCCCTTGTCTGCAGACCTGGCCCTTATATGTAAACCCCCCCCCCCCCGGCCTTTGAGCGCCTCCTTGGCCCTTGTCTGTGCTTCCTTGGCCCCTGTGTGCGCCACCCTGGCCCTTTTAGTGCAGCCCCTGGCCCTTATCTGCGCCCCCCTGGGATGCGTGCACGGGGAGGGGGGGGGGTGTTAGCTGATCTTGACCAGTCACAGGAGTGTGGGGGTTGCATGTGAGGAGGTTTAAGACTTTGATAGGGCCCCCACAACAGTATTATACAATGACACTACATGACAGACAGTGTGTGTGTATGTGTTTGTGTGTATATATATATATATATATATGAAAAGATAACTCCAGCTTTATGCGTTTCAAGGTGCTTTTATTGAAAATGCGGCACGTAATAGTGACGTTGCCTAATGGCTTTATCAACGATTGCCGCTGGTGGGTATAGGTGTAGGAAGAAGCTGTGGGTAGAAAGAGCGTGAATCCACACGCTCTTTCTACCCACAGCGCTTTTTTCCTACACCTTATACCCACCAGCGGCAATCGTTTGATAAAGGCCATTTAGGCCGAAACGTCACTATTACGTGCCGCATTTTCAATAAAAGCACCTTGAAACGCATAAAGCTGGAGTTATCTTTTCATATACCAAGCGGGGTGGGAACCCGACTCCTAGCAAATAATCAGTGTGCCAAAAGGTTTATTTTTTAATTATATATATATATATATATATATATACTCACCTAAAGAATTATTAGGAACACCATACTAATACGGTGTTGGACCCCCTTTTGCCTTAAGAACTGCCTTAATTCTACGTGGCATTGATTCCACAAGGTGTTGATAGCATTCTTTAGAAATGTTGCCCCATATTGATAGGATAGCATCTTGCAGTTGATGGAGATTTGAGGGATGCACATCCAGGGCACGAAGATCCCGTTCCACCACATCCCAAAGATGCTCTATTGGGTTGAGATCTGGTGACTGTGGGGGGCAATTTAGTACAGTGAACCTGGTGCATTATCCTGCTAGAAGTAGCCATCAGAGGATGGGTACATGGTGGTCATGAAGGGATGGACATGGTCAGAAACAATGCTCAGGTAGCCTGTGGCATTTAAATGATGCCCAATTGTCACTAAGGGGCCTAAAGTGTGCCCAGAAAACATCCCCCACACCATTACACCACCACCACCAGCCTGCACAGTGGTAACAAGGCATGATGGATACATGTTCTCATTCTGTTTACGCCCAATTCGGACTCTACCATTTGAATGTCTCAACAGAAATCGAGACTCATTAGACCAGGCAACATTTTTCCAGTCTTCAACAGTCCAATTTTGGTGACCTTGTGCAAATTGTAGCCTTTTTTTCCTATTTTTAGTGGAGATGAGTGGTACCCGGTGGGGTCTTCTGCTGTTGTAGCCCATCCGCCTCAAGTTTGTGCATGTTGTGGCTTCACAAATGCTTTGCTGCATACCTCGGTTGTAACGAGTGGTTATTTCAGTCAACGTTGCTCTTCTATCAGCTTAAATCAGTCGGCCCATTCTCCCCTGACCTCTAGCATCAACAAGGCATTTTCGCCCACAGGACTGCCGCATACTGGATGTTTTTCCCGTTTCACACCATTCTTTGTAAACCCTAGAAATGGTTGTGCGTGAAAATCCCAGTAACTGAGCAGATTGTTAAATACTCAGACCGGCCCGTCTGGCACCAACAACCACGCCACGCTCAAAATTGCTTAAATCACCTTTCTTTCCCATTCTGACATTTAGTTTGGAGTTCAGGAGATTGTCTTGACCAGGACCACACCCCTAAATGCATTGAAGCAACTGCCATGTGATTGGTTGACTAGATAATTGCATTAATGAGAAATAGAACAGGTGTTCCTAATAATTCTTTAGGTGTTCCATATATATATGGAAAAGGATCGCGTGTCAGCCGGGTCTGGTTAGATCGTGACTAACCAAAGGAGTGAGGTTTACACAGGAGGAGGGAGTTGCGAAGCGTGCGGTATGGGGGCATACAAAAATTTGCTGTGGGGCCCAGTCACTTCTAGCTACGCCCCTGAGGTAACATTAACTTCTATATGCAGATTTCTACACTAGCTGCTAGCCAGTGTATCGCTGACTTAAAATATGATAATATGACAGTGACTAAGATCTAAAATCCAGTAAGATCTCTACTTGCCAGTGCTGCTGCAGACGGTGTTTACAGGGAAGGTGATGCTGTTCTTGTGATATAATACTTGTCTGGCTGAGGGAACAGAAAAGCACAGAGGCAGATTGAGGACAGGTGAGGGCACAAGGCCTGCTCCTGGGCCATGCAAACTAAAGGTTGTGTCTGATGAACCCACTGACTCTTGGCTGGGGGTGTCTGAAGTCACTTGGTATGAAGTGGATGACCAAGTAAACCATTCAAGAACTGCTGGGTTGCTGGTCAAGACACGACCACTAGATGACACCGACAGCTCAGGCCTCTCGCTGTGACTCCTGCTGCCACACCCCCTTACTAAGCTGCGACCTGTGCCTGTGCCAGAAACATTTAGGCCTCTGCCACTCCCCTGTGCAGGGCCTGTCACTTCTCTGTCTGACATACTGTTAGATCAAATAAATAAATAAAAAGGCAATTAACATTCCAAAAAAGTCAGTTTTTTCTCACTTCACCACACAACTACTAATAAGCCCTTGTTTTCCACTAATACACTCCACAAAAGGCTTTAGAACATATAACTGCACCGCTGAACAGCAAATAATATATTTTTTTTTTGCCACTAATACATTCCAAAAAGGGCTTTAGAACATATAACTGCACCTCTGAACGGCAAATATATATATTTTTTTGCCACTAATACATGCCAAAAAGGGCTGTGAGTTTCTCACTTCACCACAAAACAGCAAATATTGTTTTTTGTGCCACCAATTCACGCCAAAAAGGGCATTAGAACAAATAACTGCACCGCTGAACGGCAAATAGGTCTTTTTTTCCACTTACCGTGTACATGCCAATATAAGGCTTTAGAACGTATAAATGCACCGCTGAACGGCAAATAAAATATATATATTTTGCCATTATTAGGGTTGAGCGAACCCGATTAATTATACAAAGGAGGGACGTTAAAACAAAACAAAAAAAATTTATTAATTGTTCAGATTAAAAAGACACAAGGGTATTGTCCCACATTGGCTTACTATGGCCCAAAAACTAAAACACTTATTGTTGCCACTCTCACATATATGCAACTGACACATTAGTACTGGCGATCCAGATGTTTTATGTTAAATGACAAAAGATGGTCGCGCGCATGACCATCCCTGTACAATTAGACTGGATAGGTGCTTGACTGGAAAATATTGGTAGCCCACAGGTGTTGAGGGACACTGAGCAATCTTTCAAATATTGGAGCTGGAATAATTGTGCCATATCAGTGTCCCTCAACACCTGTGGGCTACCAATAATTCAATTACATTAGTCTATCACATTTTTTTGTGACCTATAGCCTATCACATTTTTTTGTGACCTAAAGCTATTTTTTATGTGTCTGCAACAGGCACTGCATATCTGACAGTCTAATAAAACCGCTAAATACTGCAGTTACCTTGCTGATACAAAACAGCACACTTTTTTTGTGCTAGATAGCAAATTTGCGTGCTACGCTGCATTTCTGACAGTCCAATACAACCGTAACATACTGCATTTTCATTGGTGCTATAAAAAAAAACACACTTTTTGTGCTAGATAGATGACAGGGACGATAATTTGTAAAAATCATCTGATCTAGTGATGAGCGAGCATGCTCGACCGAGTACTGGTTCAGCTCGAGCATCGATATGCTCGGCGCTCGGCTTTACTCGCATTGCTCGAGTCTCCTCCCCGCACATTTGGCACTTTCTAAGCAGTCAATCATGGTCCAGGCAAGTAATTCCCCTCAGTGTAAGGCCATAGCCATGTTAGCTGTAAGCCTTACACTGATTGACTGGCCGGAACACATGATACTATTTCATATAGGTTCTGAGGTCCGGCGCTCGGCTCATTCAGGGAGAGCAGACAGTAGGCAGGGACAGATAGCGTTTTGCTCTAAACTTACTGATTTTACTCCAAAAACCTTATTGAAAGACCTAACAGTCCTTTTAAGGACTAGAGTGTGTGTTTGACAGCAGTGTAGCACCTTTTTTTTTTTTTTTTTTTTTTTTTTTAGAAGGGGTTTGCTTCAGCACTATCAGGGACAGGCTTCACTAGGAAGGGACAGATGGTGAAGGCTTCAAAATCGCTTTTTAACTACCCAAACTTCTAAAAGACAGAAAGATTTCAGATTAGTGATATCTACAATACGCCATCATAAAGCAGTGTGTTGGGCAGATATAAAAAGGGGCTTACCCACTACAGTGTGCCTGGTACTGAGATATACACTGCACCATCATAAAGCAGGTTGTTGGGCAGACATTATAAAAAGGGGCTTATTCACTATAGTGTGCCTGGTACTGAGATATACACTGCACTATCATAAAGCAGTGTGTTGGTCAGACATTATAAAAAGGGGCTTATTCACACCAGTGTGCCTGGTACTGAGATATACACTGCACCATAATAAAGCAGTTTGTTGGGCAGACATTATAAAAAGGGGCTTATTCACTACAGTGTGCCTGGTACTGAGATATACACTGCTCCATCAGATAAATATTTTTTTCTGGGGAAATTAACCTAACTTGTGCCACATCTGTGTGTGCATTCAATCTGCAACTGTTATATTAATTACTCCAGCAGAGAATGATTTATATTTTGGCCATAGTTAACTAGTTTTGGGCACATCTGTGTGTGCATTCAGGCGGCAACCGTATATACAGTATTCCAGCAGAGAATACATTTTATTTGGGACAAATTTGTATCCAATATAGAACTACATCCGAATGCAGTGTGTATATTAAAAATTACATTATCTATGGACTAGTGATGTGCCCAAAATCTGTATTTTTCTGTGTCCAGTACATTACTGGAAGCCAATACAGTGTGTATTGTAAAAATTGCATTATCTCTGGGCTAGTGTAGTCCCAAAATCAGTATTTTTCTGTATCCAGTACCTTACTGGAAGCCAATACAGTGTGTATTGTAAAAATTACATTATCTCTGGGCTAGTTTAGCGCTCAAAATCTGTATTTTTCTGTATCCAGTACCTTAAAGCAAGTCAATAGAGTGTGTTTTGTCAAAATTACATTATCTCTGTCCTAGTGTACTGCCCAAAATCTGTATTTTTCTGTATCTAGTAACTTACTGGAAGCCAATACAGTGTGTGCTGCAAAAATTACATTATCTCTGGCCTAGTGTAGTGCCCAAAATCTGTATTTTTCTGTATCCAGTACCTTACTGGAATCCAATACAGTGTGTATTGTAAAAATTACACTATCTCTGACCTAGTGTAGTACCCAAAATCTGTATTTTTCTGTATCCAGTATTGTCCTGCATCAGAAAACGGTGTCTTTAGCGGACAGTAAAACAATCTGCGCAACATCTACAGACAAAACCATTAATATGAAGAAGGTGAGCACAAAGGGAGGGGGAAGTAGGCGTGATGCTGATGGTGCAAGCAAAGGCCGTGGCCCTGGGCATAATGCTGATGGTGCAAGCAGAGGCCGTGGCCCTGGGTGTAATGCTGATGGTGCAAGCAGAGGCCGTGGCCCTGGGTGTAATGCTGATGGTGCAAGCAGAGGCCGTGGCCCTGGGCGTGATGCTGATGGTGCAAGCAGAGGCCATGGCCCCGGGCGCAATGAAACTGTGCCTGCTGCCAGTGCACCAGAAAAAAACAAAAAAATCCACCTTACCCATGTCCAACTTAGCTGGGCGGCGCAGAACAACACTGTCCAAGTCGAACCAGTGCACACAGGTGGTCGGTTGGACTGCAGAAGATAATGCTTCCAGTCGGTTAAGAACCACCCTCTCTTCCACGAAGTCCAGTCTCTGTAGCCAAGAGTCTGGTCAACCGAATCCTCACTCTGATCCTCCTTCCTCCCACCATGTCGCGTCTGGCCAAACAAGTGATCCCACACTCAGATATTCACATGACCTCTTTTCATCGCCAGTACTTGGTTTGGCTCTCTCGCCAAGCACACTTGAAGAGGTACCTGAGATATTGTGCCCTGATTCCCAACCTTTTGAGCCTTCACAGTCTCAAGAAGATGACGGTGGTGAACCGCAATCATTCGTTCACGAGGTGAATGATGATGAGACACAGTTGCCAATAACTGAGGTGGTGGTTAGGTCAAGTCAGGAGGATGAGCAGAATGAGGAAGTGGAAGAGGAGGTGGTGGACGAGGAGGTCACTGACCCAACATGGGAAGGTGAAATGCCGAGGGAAGACAGCAGTACAGAGGGGGAGGGATCTGCAGCACCACAACAGTCTGAAAGAGGCAGTGGGGTTGCAAAAGAGAGATGTCGGCCCACACCAAACAGGCCCATAACCGTTACACCGAGCACCCCATGCATAAATCTACCTTGCCAAGGGGTAGGTGTTTCACAGTATGGCGCTTTTTTCAGGAAACAAAAAGAGTGGTAGTTTGCAACCTATGCCGTACCAAAATGAGCCAGGACGTGAACACTAGCGACCTCACCACCACCAGCATGACCTGCCACATGGCACCCAAGCACCCTAATAAGTGGGCCGAATGCCTGGGTCCACACTCTGGGTCTGCGGGTCCCACCACTGCCTCCTCTTCCCCCCCTGTGTTACGCTCTGCTGGCCAATCCCCTGTCGAAGGCGCAGGCCCGGATGCCCCCTCGCCCTGCACCTGAACCTTCGCATGAACCGTCAGCAACAACATCCACTTCTGGGATGGCACAGGTGCTACCTACGCCCAGGATTTCGGGCCCTACGTCCATCAGAGTATCCGTCAGCAGCTATGTTACTGGCTCCAACCCCCACTTCTCCTCCTCCACTTCCACCTCCAACCGCAGTCAGCCATCAGTTGCTAGCTAAGAGCAGTGTAGCACTGCTGTGGGTAAGCGTCAACAGGCCATGCTGAAGCTGATCTGCACAGGGGACAAACAGCACACCATTGCAGAGCTGTGGCAGGGTATAAGGGACCAGACCGAGCTGTGGCTCTCGCCACTGAACCTACAAACATGCAGGTTTGTGTCTGACAATGGCCGTAACTTGGTGGCGGCTTTGGAGCTCGGCAACCTGACACACATTCTATGCCTAGCCCACGTCTTAAACTTAGTGGCAGCAGTTTATCAAAACCTACACCAATTTGCAGGAGCTACTAGTGAAGGCACACCGCTCGTGTGCCCATTTCCGAATGTCGTCCAGCTCACCGACTGTTGTGCGACGTGAGCACACGGTGGAACTCTACGTTCTACAAGTTGGCCAGGCTTTGTGAGCAGCAGAGGGCAGTTGTGGAATACCAGCTGCAACATGGTGGTCACCTTTCCAGTCAACTGCCACTATTCACAAGTAAGGAGTGGGCATTGATGTCAGACCTATGTGAGGTTTTAAAAAACTTTGATGAATCCACACAGATGGTTAGTGGCGATAACGCTATTATCAGTGTAACCATCCCGCTGATGTGTCTACTCAAAAGATCACTGCTCACTATTAAAAAGGTTGCTTTGAATGTGGCAGACGAGGTAATGGGGGAGGAGATGACACAGGGTAATACCCAGACCTCCCCTAGTTCATCTTCTCAGCGCAAATTGGGCGATGAAGAGGAGGAGCTGGAGACACTTGCCTCTGCTACAGAGGCTAGTACCCATGGAACTTTAATTTCATCTGTTCAGTGTGGATGGGCAGAAGAAGAGTAGGAGGAGGAGGATGAGGATGAGGGTATGAAGAGTCATCGTGAAGTTGACATCGACGTCTTGCCTGTTGGTACTCTGGCACACATGGCTTACTTCATGTTAGGCTGCCTTTCCCTCGACCCTCGCATTATACACATTTTAGGTAACACAGATTATTGGGTGTTCACCCTTCTCGACCCCCGCTACAAAGAGAACTTCTCATCTCTCATTCCTGTGGTGGAGAGGAGGAGTAAAATGGTGCAATACCAGAAGGTACTTGACAGATTGCTCCAAAATTTTCCATCTGAAAATGCGGCTGTTAGAGTCTGTACTTCCTTAGGCAACCAAGGAAAGGGCAGATTAACTTATACATTGCGCAATTTTATACAATTGTTTGTGAGTATATTAAACCTAAATACTGTAATGGTGTGTTGCGGTACTCACTATTGGAGAAATTTAACACATGCATAGGAGAGAAGAGAAAAAGAAGAAAATATCGCTAGTGTGTGAACGATCCTTTGATGTGCCTATAAAATCAGTGAATCCTGTGAGTGAATCTTAAGTATAAGCTGGAGAGCAACCCGGCGGTACTTCACAATGTATGTGTCTTTATGATCCATATAGACAGGGGCGTAGCTAACAGCTCATGGGCCCTGGTGCAAGAGTTCAGCTTGGGCCCCCTTCCCTCAGTGCTTTGTGTGTCTTCTTATGCGGCACAAGGATCTTTGGGCCCCCTCAGGCTCCTGGGCCCGGTAGCGACTGCTACCTCTGCACCCCCAATAGCTACACCCATGCATATAGAACAGCGCACACAGGACGAGGCGGCGTATGCTTGGCTGTACGGGATCCAGAGTCTGTTCCTCAGACCAACCTCCAGGAGAATATTTGTCTGCGCGGTCCATATATACAAAACTAACCAAGGAAAGGAGACAAGGGGAAAACACAGTAGTTCCAACAGAGGCAGAGCAACACTTTCCTGACACCCCGCCAGCAACCTCACGCTGAAGCGCAGCCGAGTGGTACGAGGAGGGAAAAATTTTGGTAGATGGTGAAGGAATACAGACCGTGTCAGAGTCCTAAATTATCCCTCAGTGCCTTACAACTACTGGGTGTCCAAGCTGGACACGTGGCACGAACTTGCGCTCTACGCCTTGGAGGTGCTGGCCTGCCCTGCCGCCAGCGTATTGTCTGAGCGAGTATTTAGTGCTGCTGGTGGCATTATAACAGATAAGTGTATCCGCTTGTCCACTGACAATGCTGACAGGTTGACTCAGATAAAAATGAACAAGGCCTGGATTGTCCCTGGCTTCTCCACTCCACCAGAGGAAAGCTGAGCTAATGAGGAACAAAAATGCAATTTAAATGTATGCTTTATAATGTACTTAATCCACAAGATTCAGATGCCCCTTTTAATCGCAAAAAAAGGGTATATGTTTGAATTGTTTTCTCATCCGCCTCCTCCTCCGCCTCCTCTTCCATACAGAATATATATGCCCTCACTACAATGTTTCGTAGGGTTTGCTCGGCTTCAGGCCCTCACCCCCAATGTTTTATACGGTCTGCTCACCTGTAGGCCATTTCTGCAATGTTTTATGGGGTACGCTCGGCTTCAGGCCCTCACCTCCAATGTTTTATATGGTCTGCTCACCTGTAAGCCATCACTGCAATGTTTTATGGGGTTCGCTCGGCTTTAGGCACTCACCTCTAATGTCTTATATGGTCTGCTCACCTGTAGGCCATCACTGCGATGTTTTATGGGGTTCGCTCACCTTCAGGCTCACAACAATTTTTTATAGGGTCCGCTTACCTTAAGGCCCTCAACTATATTGTTTTAGAGGATAGCCAGCAGGCCCTTGCTCCAAATGTTTTTGAGTGTCACCAGCAGGCCATCAATCATAATTTTTCAAGGGTGTTTATGATGTCCTCATTTAGGTGTAATAAAGGGTGTATTGGAGTGCCGGTTCCTTGTCATTTTTGCCAGCCCTTTCACTTAGTGCATAGGCTTTGAGTGTAGCAGTGTACCTGAACAATTGTAGCACCATGTAAATGAGGCCCTCCTTTATGTGAATGCTTCTTCCTTGTAATTTTTGGCAGCATTTGCACTCTATATACAGTTGAATATATAGGGGCGGGATTTTGGGTGTGATTTTGTCGCTATGTAAAAGTGGTGGACAACTGAGACAATATGGTTCCCAGCAGCGACATTGGAGTCCAATTTTCTTTTTTTGCAATGTTCCTTGTATAGTTTTTGTTACGATTTATAATAAAAAGTCCTGATATCTGTGGAAACGTTATCCAACAATCTAACCGACAAATTTAATAAAATGATTTGCATGTCACATCTGCAGCTCAGGCCACATGGTCCTTGAGCACCAATAAAAGTGAATTTGTCCCACCAGAATCTAAGAGCTGGATTAACTGAATTGATTTTCACTGTCAGGTGTTCAGGAATTTCTACACCACCAAATTCAGCGCATGCGCCAGGCAAGGGATGTGTGTCAAACCGGTTGAGGCCAGAGCTGCTACTAGATTTCCCACTATCGCACACCACCACTTGAGGCTCAGTGACACCAATCACTCATCGGTCTGTTGTTCCATGCCCGTCCACAGCTCCTGCACGGTGTGGGGTTTGTCCCCCAGACAGATGAATTTCAGAACAGCCTGCTGTCATTTCCCCCTGGCTGTGCTGATGTTGGTGGTGAAGGTGTTACGCTGAGCGGATGAGGAGGTGGTAGAGGAAGAGGAAGCAGAGTAGGAGGAGGAGGCAAGAGGAGGCAACAGGAGGCCCTGCAATCCTCAGGTGCGGAAGGACATGCGCCAAACTGCTATCCGCCTCTGGCCCACCGCCACTACATTTACCCAGTGTGCTGTTAGGGAGATATAACTTCCCTGCCCATGCTTACCGGTCTACGTATTGGTGGTTATGTGGACCTTGCCACAGATGGCGTTGTGCAGTGCACACCTGATTTTGTCCGCCACTAGGTTGTGCATGGAAGGGATGGCTCGCCTGGAAAAGTAGTGGCAGCTGGGAACCACGTACTGGGGAACAGACACCGCCACCGCCATAAGTTTTCTTTCTGATTCTCTTTCTCTCCAGTGTTTGGGAGATGGACAGCTGAACGCTTCCATAGTGTAGAGATGCTTGGTGACAGGGAAAGATGTGGTGGCGTTGCTGCCTTCCTCTGTTTGCGGGGTGGCAGGTGCCACTGTCATTCACTTGTGCTCAGGTTTAGAACGTTTAATTTTTATGTATTTTATGTTATTTTAAGTTATTTCCCTATCCAAATTTGAAGGGCACTTGTCTTACTCTTACCCCCATTTTGCTTCAATTTCCAGCCCTCTAGCCCTTCCCAGGACTTTTTTAGAGCCATTTCAGTGCTCGAAAGTTCGGGTCCCCATTGACTTCAACTCGAACTTTGCTGCGAAGTTCGGCCAATCCCAGCGAACCCGAACTTCCAGGTGTTCACTCAACTCTACCATTATAGCATGCCAAAATGCGCTTTACAACATATAACTGCACCGCTGAACGGCAAACAATATATATTTTTTTGCAACTAATACAAACCAAAGAGGGCTGTAATTTTCTCACTTCTCCACACAACAGCAAATACTTTTTTTTGTGCTACTAATACACTCCAAAAAGGGCTTTAGAACATATAACTGCACCGCTGGATGGCAAATAGGCCCTTACTTTTTCCACTTATACATTCCACAAAAGGCTTTAGAACATATAACTACACCACTGAACCCCAAAAAATATATCTTTTTTTTGCCACTAATATACGCCAAAAAGGGCTTTAGAACATATTACTGCACCGCTGAATGGCAAATAATATATTTTTTTGTCACTAATGCACGGCAAAAAGGGCTTTAGAACATATACCTGCACCGCTGAACGGCAAATAGGCTCTAATTTTTTTCCACTTATACACGCCACAAAAGGCTTTAGAACATATAACTGCACCGCTGAACAGCAAAAAATTTCTATTTTTGTGCCACTTATACACGCCAAAAAGGGCTTTAAAACATATAACTGCACCGCTGAACGGCAAATTATATATATATTTTTGCCACTAATACATGCCAAAAAGAGCTGAGGGTACTTTCACATTAGCGGCCGGGGAGTCAGTCAGGCTGTTCCAGCAGGTGAACAGCCTGTCAGATCCGCCTCCCGCTAGTTCATGTGTGCCCCCGGACTGCCGCTCCATCCCCATTGACTATAATCGTACTTTTAGTCCGGCGGCCTCTCGCCATGTGCTGCCGCCGGACTAAAAGTACGACATGCAGTACTTTTAGTCCGGCTGCCTCTCGCCGCGCATTGCCATGCTGCCGCCGGAACTCAGCCACCACCCCCATTATCGTCGACGGGGACGGAGCGGCAGTCCGGGGGCACACATCAACTAGCGGCAAGACGGATCTGACAGGCTGTTCACCCGCTGGACATCATTATCATCGTGCTGCCTGAGCCAGGTGGCATACAGCACTGGACACAGGCTGGAAAATGTCTGCATCACATCACTGACAACAGCATAGAGGTAAGTAGGGTTGAATGAACCCGAACTGCAAAGTTTGGGTTCATACCGAACTTTGCGAGTTCGGGTACCCGAACCTGGGCTTTTTCACTGAAGTTCGGATTCGGTGTTCGGGTGATTTTATTATTTTCCATTATAACATGGTTATAACGGAAAATAATAGCATTCTTAAGACAGAATGCTAAATAAAATGGCCATTGAGGGGTTAAAAATAATTACCATGTGGTGAGCGTGGTAAAGTCATCGCAGGTCTTTTTGCAGGTCCTGCAGAAAGAAGAACAAAGAAGATACCGGCTGCGCGATCAAGTGGATGAGTTGAGTATTTTTTATTATTTTTAACCCCTCAATGGCCATTTTATTTAGCATTCTGTCTTAAGAATGCTATTATTTTCCGTTATAACCATGGTATAATGGAAAATAATAAAGTGAAGTTCTGGTCCCCATTCACGAACCCGAACTTTGACCTGAAGTTCGGCCAAACCTGGCGAACTCAAACTTTTTTGGGTTCGCTCATTTCTTACTGGCACATTATGGGGGGGCACTATGGGGGAGAGGAACACTATGGGGGCATCTGGTGGCACTAAAGGAGCATTTTTACTGGCACATTATGGGGGCATTATGGTATCTGGTGATATTAAGGGGGCATTATTTACAGGCACATTATGGAAGAGAGGCGCACTATGGGGGCATTTGGTGGCACTAAAAGGGAATTTTTTATTGGCACATTATTGGGGGCACTATGGGGAGATGAGCACTATGGGTGCATCTGGTGGCGCTATAGGGGCATTTCTTACTGGCATATTATGGGGGAGAGGAGTACTATGGGGGTATCTGGTGGCACTAAGAAGGGGCATTTTTTACTGGCACATTATGGGGGCACTATGGGGAAAAGGAGCACTATGGAGGCATCTGGTGGCACTAAAGGGGCATTTTTTACTCTGACATTATGGGAGAGAGGAGCACTATGGGGGCATCTGGTGGCACTAAGAAGGGGCATTTTTTACTGGCACATTATGGGGGCACTATAGGGAAAAGGAGCACTATGGAGGCATTTGGTGGCACTAAAGGGGCATTTTTTACTCTCACATTATGGGGGCATCTGATGTCACTAAGAAGCAGTGTTTTTTACTGGCACATTATGGGGGGCACAATAGCAGAGAGAGACACTATAGGGGCCTCTGCTGGCACTATAGAGGCATTATTTACTGGCACATTATGGGGGAGAGGAGCACTATAGGGGCATCTGATGGCACTAAAGGGGCATTTTTTGCTGGCACATTATGGGGGGCACTATGGGGCACTTATCATAGCATTTTTTACATTTAAAAAATTTTCTGTTTTTCAGTTCCTGTGGATAATCCTATGGGAAAAATGCAACCAAGACTAAAAACCCCACAAAAATGCCAATAGCAAAAATGGTGTGTATGTATACTTCACAATATGAAAAATCACAAAACCAGGTATAACATTCAATTGCTCCAAACCAGGCTAGCGATGGTCAGTCGCCACAGCCCTGGATGCATATGTATCAATGCATAATCACATATAGTCAGATGTAATTATAAACAATCAGGCTCAGCGGTAATCAGGCACAAAAAGCCTAAATATAATACTTAGCTCTCCTGATCATCTCAATAACCATAAATTTCATTCCTCAATATATTCCTCCATGATAACTTGTTTCGCCAAGAGGGTATCTCTTCCATGTCGCATGTCACCCAGATGTTCGCTAATACGTCTCCTGGGCTCACGAGTCGGTCTTGCCCACATGTTCCAGGTCACATTTACATGTTGCTTTATAAATGAGTCCCCTAGACCGACAGTTAATAAATTGTCTAATTGGATATCTCTTTTGAGTGACACCACTTGTAAACTGGGCAACATGCGCACATGCCACGCATTCACTGCAACGATAACACCCCCATACCGGACGAAGCCAATCGCCAACCTCCTCCTACCTTTCTAGATGGATCACTAAAATGGCTATGGACCAGCCGATCTCGTAGGCTACGTCCCTTCTGGCATGTAATCTGTGGGGTCCTCGATATTACATCCTTAATATCGGTGTCTAATTGAAGAATTCCCCAATGTTTTGAGATCACCTCTCTGATCTCTTTTGCTGCCTCATCATAGGTAGCAATCAGGCGTATCGAATTACCAAATTCAGTTTTTTCACCGGGTGTAGGACTTTTAACCTTTGTCATTTTAACAAATATATGCCCCGTGGACTGTAAGCTTACAGTCATGGAGCGCATGCTATTGGTTTATATTCACGAAGATTGGTCTCCTTGCCTTAGCTAGCCAAAACAATCTGCTTGATTTACTTCAGCTGAGGCCAATAAGGCAATAGGAGTGAGTTCCTACTATGTATAAAAGAAAAATTATTTTTTAACTTTTGCTTTGTATGTCTCGATGAAGGGTTATGATTAGCAAAATAAAATTTGTCTTCTATCTGCATCTGGATTTTGGACATCACCTTCTCCCAGGTTCGCACATTCTCCCACACCCTCTCTAGATAATTTCCTCCCCCCCCGCTCCCCGTGGTTACTCCCAGGAAGCTGACCCTGTGGTCTCATTTTTCACGTTTCTCAAATTCCGCCTCTCCAGGGGTTGTTCTAGTCGCGGCCATTCTCCGGGCAGATGCAGCCACTTTTCCAGCTCCCACCCCCCCACCCCGCCCTCCATGGCCACTTCTCTGAGAGACGCGGCCAATCCCACTCCTGCTCCAGTCCCAGTCGCTCCTGCCCCAAACCCTGCACTCTCTCTCCAGAACCCGCCGTTCCAGATCCCCCACTCCCCGTTACAGCATCATCAGTACTCGGGCCGGCGCCGCTCCCCTGGGGACCCTTTCCAATACGAGGGCCACAGGGGCAACCAGCGTCAGCGCTCCTCCACTTACCGCTCCAGTCCAGCTAGTGACCATCATCCTCTGGCCAGCAGAAATGACAGGTATCTTAGTTCACAGTCAATCTCAAGTTGGAGTAGGCGGTAGAGCTCAATAGCATTGTTTTGCCACTGCCAGGGGCAGCAGTCTGGCAGTCCATGTGTGTATAGTCTCCTTTAAAAAAATTGAGTACAGACATTCTAAATTCCCTACTGGGAATATCTCTACAGCAAGTAGTTGAGGAGCCAACCCGGAAGGAGGCCATTTTAGATTTAGTAGTCACAAATGACAATTTGGTATCTGATATTACTGTAGGGGAAAGCTTAGGATCTAGTGATCACCAGTCACTCCACACAAAAACAAAAGTTTTAGATTTTCGAAAAAACAGACTTTTCTAAAATTAGATCAGTGGTATACGAGTCCCTATCAGACTGGAACAATTTTAATGGAGTCCAAGAGAAATGGGACTACTTAAAAGTGGCACTATTGAAGGCAACAGAAAAGTGCATTGGGCTTGTTAGTAAAAGCAAAAAAAGGAGGAGACCACTGTGGTACTCAGCAGAAGTGGCCAAAATCATTAAAAACAAAAAGATGGCATTTAGTAAGTATAAAAACACCCAAAACGAGGATAACATGGAAATCTATAAGATTAGGCAGAGAGAGTCCAAGCAATTTTTTAGAGCTTCTAAAGCTCAGGCAGAAGAGAAATTAGTTCAGTCAGTGAAAAAAGGTGATAAGACATTCTTCAGATACATAAATGAAAAAAGAAAATTAAAACAAGCAATTACCAAATTAAAAACAAAAGAAGAAAGGTATATGGAAGAGGATAAAGAACTAGCTGACTGCCTCAATGAATACTTCTGTTCAGTTTTTACAAAGGAAAATGAAGGAGAAGGACCTCAGTTAGGGAGGAAGACTAATGAATCCTTTTATGCATGTGTCTTTACAGAGGAAGAGGTTCTAAGTCAGCTGTCTAAAATTAATACAAATAAATCACAGGGGCCTTATGGGATACACCCAAAGCTATTAAAAGAGCTTAGAGGTGTACTAGCAAAACCAGAACCAAAAACAGATTTATTTAACCAATCACTGGTAACAGGAGTCGTCCCGGAAGATTGGAAATTAGCAAACGTTGTGCCAATTCACAAGAAAGGTAGTAGAGAGGAATCGGGCAACTATAGGCCAGTAAGCCTGACATCAATAGTGGGGAAATTAATGGAGACCATACTCAAGGAGAGGATTGTGGAACATCTAACAACCCATGGGTTGATTGATAAAAAATAGCATGGGTTTACTTCAGGGAGATCATGTCAAACTAATCTTATTGACTTTTTTGATTGGGTGACTAAAATAATAGATGCGGAGGTGCAGTAGATATTGCTTATCTGGACTTTAGTAAGGCTTTTGATACTGTCCCACATAGAAGGCTTATCAATAAACTGCAGTCTTTGAGCTTGGGCTCACATATTTTTGAATGGATTAGGCAGTGGCTGAAGGACAGAAAACAGAGGGTTGTAGGCAATGGAGTATATTCAGACCATGGTATTATTACCAGTGGGGTACCTCAGGGATCTGTTCTGGGACCCATATTGTTTAATATCTTTATCAGCGAAATTGCAGAAGGCCTCAATGGTAAGGTGTGTCTTTTTGCTAATGACACAAAGATTTGTAACAGGGTTGATGTTCCTGGAGGGATACACCAAATTGAAAAGGATTTAGGAAAACTAGAGGAATGGTCAAAAATCTGGCAACTAAAATTTAATGTCGATAAGTGCAAGATAATGCACCTAGGGCGTAAAAACCCAAGAGCAGAATATAAAATCAGTGATCCAGTACTAACCTCACTATCTGAGGAAATGGATTTAGGGGTCATTATATCAGACGACCTAAAGGTGGGCAGACAATGTCATAGAGCAGCAGGAAATGCCAGCAGAATGCTTGGGTGTATAGGGAGAGGCATTAACAGTAGAAAGAGGGAGGTGCTCGTGCCGCTCTACAGAGCACTAGTGAGACCTCATTTAGAGTATTGTGTGCAGTACTGGAGACCATATCTGCAGAAGGATATTGAAACTTTGGAGAGAGTTAAGAGAAGAGCTACTAAACTAGTACATGGATTGCAGGACAAAGCTTACCATGAAAGGCTAAAGGACCTTAACATGTATAGCTTGGAAGTAAGAAGAGACAGAGGGGATATGACAGAAACTTTTAGGGTACTTTCACACTAGCGTTTTGGATTCCGTTTGTGAGATCCGTTTCAGTGCTCTCACAAACGGTCCAAAATGGATCAGTTAAGCCCCAATGCATTCTGAATGGATAAGGATCCGTTCAGAATGCATCAGTTCGGCTCCGATCTGCCTCTATTCTGTTTTGGAGGCGGACACCAAAACGCAGCATGCAGCATTTTGGTGTCCATCTGAAGAGGCGGAGCCTGACGGATCCGTTTTGAATTACAATGTAAGTCAATGGGGACGGATCCGTTTTTAATGACACAATATGGTGCATTTGAAAACGCATCCGTTCCCCATTGACTTTCAATGTAATTCAAAACGGATCCGTTTTGGACTTTGTCATTTTTCTTTTAACTAATGCAAACGGATCCGTTCTGAACGGATACAAACGTTTGCATTATAGGTGCGGATCCGTCTGTGCAAATAAACAGACGGATCCACACCAACGCAAGTGTGAAAGTACCCTTAAATACATAAAGGGATTCAACACGGTAAAAGAGGAGAGAATATTTAAAAGAAGAAAAACTGCTACAAGAGGACATTGTTTTAAATCAGGAAGTATTACTTTACTGAGAGAGTAGTGGACGCATGGAATAGCCTTAATGCAGAAGTGGTAACTGCAAATACAGTGAAGGAGTTTAAGCATGCATGGGATAGGTATAAGGCCATCCTTCATATAAGATAGGACGAGGGGCTATTCATAGTATTCAGTATATTGGGCAGACTAGATGGGCCAAATGGTTCTTATCTGCCGGCACATTCTATGTTTCTATATATATATATATATATATATATATAAAATAAAAAATAATTAAAACTCACACTCTGCTACACTGTATCAAGCCGGGGATCCAGCTTCAAACCACTATTCAAGCGCTTCAAACGCTCTGCTGCCCCCTAGTGGTGAGAACTGGTCTACTCTCTTGTTATTACTTTCAATGTTTGTCGCTGGTTACGCTTCAGGCTTACATTTATTAATTTCCATGTCTGTTGCCTGTTATGTTTCAGGCTTACGTTTACTAATTTCCATATCTGTCGCCTGTTACGTTTCAGGCTTACGTTTACTAACTACTAATGTCTGTCCCCTGTTACATTTCAGACTTACCTTTACTAACAATGTCTGTTGCCTGTTACGTTTCAGGCTTACGTTTACTAATTTCCATGTCTGTCGCCTGTTACGTTTCATGCTTACGTTTACTAACTACTAGTGTCTGTCATCTGTTACGTTTCAGGCTTACGTTTAGTAACTACTAGTGTCTGTCGCCTGTTACGTTTCAGGCTTACGTTCACTAACTACTAATGTCTGTCCCCTGTTACGTTTCAGGCTTACGTTTACTAGCTACTAATGTCTGTCGTCTGTTACGTTTCAGGCTTACGTTTACTAACTACTAGTGTCTGTCGCCTGTTACGTTTCAGGCTTACCTTTACTAACTACTAGTGTCTGTCGCCTGTTACGTTTCAGGCTTACGTTTAGTAACTACTAGTGTCTGTCGCCTGTTAAGTTTCAGGCTTACGTTCACTAACTACTAATGTCTTTCCCCTGTTACGTTTCAGGCTTACGTTTACTAACGATGTCTGTTGCCTGTTATGTTTCAGGCTTACGTTTACTAACAATGTCTGTCGCCTGTTACGTTTCAGGCTTACGTTTACTAACTACTAATGACTGTCGCCTGTTATGTTTCAGGCTTACATGGCTGAATCGCTAATGTTTATCGCTTCCCTGTTTCAAGTGTTCAGAACTCAATGTCCCGGTCGCCCCTTCCATTCAGGGTTAAAAAAAAAAAGTTGTTGCAGATGTTTTGTATTATTTTAATTTCTCATGCTTTCTTTCAGGTCATGCTGGTGGCGGAACAAGTAGGGTCTTTCTCTCCAGCATTTCAGTCTCTGATCACGATCTAAAGGCATACATATTTTCATCCAAGTCTCTTGCATCAAAGTCTTGGTCAGTTAATACGGCTAGAAATTACAAAGCCGCCTAGAGCGTTTATAGCAAATTTGCACTCCTTCACCCACGGGAGGACATCGACAGGACCTAGTATAATATGGCCTCTTTAGCTTATTGCCATACTGGCCTTAGGCTCTCTTAAAACACAATTAAATTGTATTTCGCCGGAATCCAGCATTTCTTCACGTTAGAAGATCCAGTTAGTAGGTTGGTCTGGATGTCTCAAGCGATAAAAGTAACCCTTAGGGGCATACAGAAGAACAGTGAAGGGACTGTCTTAAGGAGACAGCCGATATCAGGGGAACTATTCAGGAATCTTTCTTCCTCCCTAGATAGTAATCCTTTTGGGCCCCATTCTAGCATAGTTATAAAGGCGGCCATGTATCTCGGTTTCTTCGGTTTCCTGTGGCCAGGGGAATTTACTAGTTCTTCTGATGGAACCTAAAGCGTAACCAAGGGTCAGGTATTATGGTGCAAAGACCGTTTCACACTGTATCTCCGGTCCTTCAAAACATCGCAGGTCAGTTCACCAGTGGAAGCCAAGCACTTCCAGTCATTTTATGATTGGTACCCAGTTAAGGTTTTTCAATAGATTCTTGTGGGTTTTGGGTGACTCCGCCCCGGATAGCCCGATACTTCTGTTCAAAGCCCGAGCCATCATCTCATCTCAACTCCCCACGTCCATTCCCTAGCAGCTACACCGGGAATTGACCCCCAATGCCATTTCAGATCATTCGTTCCACATTGAGGTTGCATCAGCAACGTCAAAGCATCATGTCTCAGGCCTTGTCATCAGCAAGATAGGACAGCGGCCTTTTCTTGTTTTGACCGAAGCATTCCGAACCCCCATGCATAGAATTCTGTTGCTCTTTGCAGTTTGGCTTTGTGATTTGGTCGTACTGCCAATTAAGTTCTTTCCTACACTACACGGCTCGGTTTTTGCCCTCTTATAGACCTACCCATGGCAATGGCAAAGGGCACAACTCAGCCATTCAGTCAGGTCAATTAAGACACGTCAGTTAGGTTAGATTAGTCTTCGTGTTATCTCCCTAGGGTTTCCAGGCATCCCGTGGCTGTAGCCATGACCACAACTAATATGTATTGGCATTAGGGTCCCTGACCTTAGCTATTGACAAAGCTGGGCAGTCACCTTCGCAGCGCAGGGACAAGGAGGGATAGTCAGATAGTTATATGGTCCTGTGGGGTCGCCCTTTTGAGGCTGGGTGGTAACACTCCTGGGATAAAAGGGTTCAAGTTAAGGAGGGTGATCCCCAGTACTAGTCACAAATTGGTGCTGCATTTGCATGTGGTTTTGCACAAGTGTGTCACTGTCATTATTTTATTAGGGCCATTTTAAAAGTAAGAAATAAAAGTTATGTATTATTTATAAGGTACCCGCTGTTTATATATTGTGAAGTTTCCTCTAGAATTTAGGGTTACCCTTGGTTAACAAACCATTGACCACTGCTAAATTGGTCATGTGTATAGGGTAGTATGTAGAGATGGCCTTGCGGTTCGCCTGGCAGTCGTTTCGCAGGAAACTTTGTGCGTTCGCGATTCACCGAATATGCGAACATATGGCGATATTCGCATGCGCAATATTCTTTTGCGTTGCTCCGAACTTTGACCCATGACACATCCATCAAGTGGGACAGGACAGCCAATTGAGATGTTTCAGCGCATGGACACACCCCCACCCTAAAAATGAATGAGATCTGGCAGCCATTATATCTCCTGGTACTGAAGAGAATTCATGGTACCTTGCACACGCTGAAGCTTTCCTGTACCTGTAGAAGCAAAACAGCCCCAAAGCATGATTGACCCCCCCGCCATGCTTCACAGTAGGCAAGGTGTTCTTTTCTTCATAGGCCTCCTCCAAACATAGCGTTGATCCATGGGCCCATTATAATTTTGTTTCATCAGTCCACAGAACACTATCCCAAAGCCTTTGTGGTTTGTCCACATGACTTTTGGCATACTGCAGTCGACTCTTCTTATTCTTTGGAGACAGCAAGGGGGTGCGCCTGGGAGTTCTGGCATGGAGGCCTTCATTACGCAGTGTGCAACTTATTGTCTGAGCTGAAACTTCAGTACCAGCATCTGACAAATCTTTTTTCAGTTCCTCAGCAGTCACACGGGGACTTTTCTCCACTTTGCGCTTCAGGTAGCGCACAACAGTCGAAGTCAGCATCTTCTTTCTGCCACGACCAGGTAGCGTTTCAACAGTGCCCTTTGCCTTGAATTTGCGAATGATGCTTCCTATGGTGTCTCTTGGTATGTTTAACATCTTTGCAATCTTCTTATAGCCATTGCCCTTCCTGTGAAGAGAAATCACCTCTTCTCTTGTCTTCCTGGACCATTCTCTTGACTTCACCATGTCTGTAAACACACCAGTAAATGTCTAGAAGGAGCTGAGTATCACAGTCATTTTACATCTGCCTAATTGGTGCTTATTATGCTTGATTGCTGCTCCTTGACATCCAGAGGTGTTTTCAATACCTGATCGAAAACACTTGAATGAACCTCTGTTCTTAAGAGTGGTCGTCTTTAAGGGGTTGAATAATTGTGTCAATGAAGAAATCACAAAAAAAACATTTAATACTGTATTACAAAAACAATTGATGTAATTTTAGTTGCATTTGGTTCTTTAAAAAGTCCTTGTAAGATTTCATTCTGAACACAATTACAAATGTACACTAAATTCCCTAAAACCCTTTACTGCATTGGGGGTTGAATAATTTTGAACACAACTGTAGGTGTGCTATCAATAGTTGTGACATACTGAGGGGTGTGATATACTTATAATATACTTTCTAACATAGAAAGTATATTATAGTGCATTTGTATTGTGAAGCAGTTGTGTGCGGTTGTGCTGCGATACCGCAGTTATATAGAGGGACAAACGCTATTGGGATAACTAATTGCAACTGATGTGATATACCTGTTGCCCCCCCAAAAAGTGATTGAGGGGTGTGATATACCTATAATATACTTTCTAACATAGAAAGTATATAGTGCATTTGTATTGTGCAGCAGTTGTGCGCGGCTCTGCTGTGCTACCGCAGGTATATAGAGGGACAAGCACTACTGGAAAAACTATTTGCAACGGGTTTAATATACCTGTTGCCCCAAAAGGAAACTAATTGAGGGGTGCGATATATCTGCTTCTACAACATAAGGGGTTCTATATAACTGCTTCCACAAAATACTGATTGAGGGGTACGATATACCTGCTTCCACTGAATATTGATTGAGGCCTGCGATACAGCTGCTTCCACAAAATAATGATTGAAGGGTGCAATATACCTGCTTCCACCAAATATTGATTAAGGGGTTCTATATACCTGTTTCCATAAAATACTGATTGAGGGGTGCAATATACCTGCTTTCACAAAATATTGATTAAGGGGTTCTATATACCTGGTTTCACAAAATACTGATTGAGGGGTGCAATATACCAGCTTCCACAAATACTGCTCTTCGCTAGGGACTTTGGCAAGGGTAATTTTGAAAATGACAGGCAGAGAAAGAGGCAGGCCGTTCTGCAGGGGTGGTAGGGGTCGGGTAGGTGCACCAGGCAGGAGCCTAAGTCGGAAGTTTGGAGAAAGTGTGTGCGATTACGTCAAAGGATGCACCAGAGTTGGTTGAGTGGCTCACTCAGCCTTCAGCTTTTACACCCTCCTCATCCTCTGTATCTGCACCCTCCTTACTCTCTGCTGTGTGCACCCCCAAAGACAACACCACCACCACCATAGGCCCTCCACTCTATTTTCCCATTCATTCACAGATGTTACCGATGCGCAGCTATTCTTGCCATCGGATCAGGACAAGGAGGTAGCAACAGCCACCACCCAGAGGTCTGGCGACAGTACCCAGATCAGCCCAAGGAGGGAGGTCCCCGCTGTTGCTGCCTACTCCGAGATCTCTAATGTCAGTGGTGGTGAAGGTGACAATGATGATGTGTCGATGGACGACACGTGTGTGCCCACAAGAGAGAAAGAGGAGGGGAGTTCAGAGGGAGAGACGGAGCAGCAGAGAGGGAGGAGAAGGAGGAGAAGCAGGGAGAAATCGCAGTGCACAGGAGTAGAGATGAGCGAACTTTAAAAAAAGTCCGGTGTTCGGCGTTCGGGTTGTGGTAAGTCGCGCATCCCGTTATGGATTCCACTATAGCGGCATATGGAATCCATAAGGGGCGGCTGCCACCAACCCGAACTGTTGAACAGCCGAAGACCTGGGGTGACATCACCGTCATGTGATCAGTGCAGGGGGCGTGGCTCAGCACTGGATTTGATGCTGGTCCTAGGATGCCGACACATGGCTCCGCAGTGTGGGCTTTTTTTAACGTGTCAGCTGCTGACAATGGTTTTGCCATCTGCAGCCTGTGCTGTCAATGCATAAATTGCGGTAAGCCCAACACTCAGCTAGAGACAAGTCAGCAGGAGTCTGAAGAGGAGTAAGAGGAGGATGGTGGCTGGGGGCAGGAGGAGGAGCAAGAAAAGCAGGCTTTGAGGGGGAATTTAAACTTTTTGGGGAACCCTGCTGTTGTCAGTGGCTGGGGGGAGGAGACCGAGGACGACATTGTCCTGGTCGATGAGCAGGAGCCAGGGTGCTCCACGGCTTCCAATTTAGTGCAAATGGGGGCCTTCATGCTTCAGTGTTTGAAGAGGGACCCCCGTATAAAAAGCATAACGTGCAAGGACCAGTACTGGGTGGCAATATACTTAGACCCCCGGTACAAATACAAACTGGCAGACATGTTGCCAGCATCACAGAGGGCTGGCAGAATGCATAATTTCCAGGCCTTGCTGTGAGAAATGCTGCATTCTGCTGTTGCGAGCACTGGCAGAGGAATTTTCACCCACAGCGAAACAGGTGCAGGTAACAATCCAACCGCTCCTGCAAGAAGAGGGCGGTTTGAAAATGTGTTCATCGCTTCGGATATGGGATCATTCTTGCAGCCAACCTATCGACAGCCGTCCTCCGGATCCAGCCTCAGGGAACACCTAGGCCGACAGGTGTCAGACTACATTGGGTTAACGGCTAATGTGGATGCTCTGAGAAGCGAGGAACCCCTGGACTACTGGTGTGCAGGTTTGACCTGTGGCCAGAGCTGGCACAATTTGCCATAGACCTCTTGGCTTGCTCCTCGTCGAGTGTCCTGTCCGAAAGGACGTTCAGCGCTGCAGGGGGGATCGTGACCGATAAGCGCACTCACACTCGCCTAGCTTCTAAGAATGAATGAGGCATGGATCTCGGCGGAATTCAACACCTGTGACGACCACGTTTAATTGAATTTCCTCATGCCACCCCACACATATCCGCCACCACCCGGAACAAAGAATGGTCCTTGTCTTATGTATATACAGCGGCACATAATCACTTTTCTGTCCGGTGAATGCCTACTGTTTAGGGCCTGTACTCCACTGGCCTATAGTAACATTGTTATCCACTGACCTCCTAATATACCTCCAGCCACATAATCACTTGTTCTTTTCTGTCAGGTGAATGCCTAATTTTTAGGGGCCCTACTCCCATGGCCTAAAATAAATATATAGAAGGCATATTGAAGAACTGTACATTTCATCATACAATAATTACCTATATTTGCTGACACTGTAATACAACGTTAAAGAATTGATCAAGAATTAGAATCTGTTCATGAGCTAGGTATGTCTGGGTAGGGCCATATGAGGCGACAATGACACGACAGGAATGCGGCCAAAAATAAATGTGACGAGCTGCTAAAGTTTTTAAGTTGCCTGTTAAGTGATCACATAATTATGCTGGGAAACATCAGATTAATATGCAAACCATATAGCAAATTGTAATGAGATTGCATCAGTGCCTCCCCATGTGCAGTTAGGGAACACATGCGGCCGTGCATATTTGGTTACCACTTGCATTATCATACGTTTAGGGATTGTTTTTCGTCCTCGTGAATTTTTGTAGTTCTTTACCATCCTGATTAACTTCAAATACTTGACACATGGTTTCATCTTGCAGTGTTGTTGTTTGGTAATGACCACACTAGTGACGAGCAAGCTCGGCCGAGTATTGGTTCGGCTCGAGCATTGCTATGCTCGGCGCTCGGCTTTACTCGGCCGAGCACTACGTGTATTTGTCGCATTGGTCGAGTATCCTCCCCGCACGTTTGGTGCCTTCTAAGCAGCCAATCAAGGTCAAGGTAAGTAATTCCCCTCAGTGTAAGGCCATAGCCATGTTAGCTGTAAGCCTTACACTGATTGGCTGGCCGTAACATGTGATAACATTTCATATAGGAGCTAAGGTCCGGCGCTCAGCTCATTCTGCGTCAGGGAGAGCAGACAGTAGGCAGGGACAGATAGTGTTTTTCTCTAAACTTACTGATTTACTCCAAAAACCTTATTGAAAGACCTAACAGTCCTGTTAAGGACTACAGTATGTTTCACAGCAGTGCCGCATGATTTTAAATGTTATTGGACTGTGAATGCAAACAGCAATATTGGTTGAGTTAGGTAGAGGTGTACGGGCAGCACGCAGCTTGGTACACAAGCTGAGCCTATTATTGAATAGTCAAACAACTTATTACACTAATACAATCAGTCCAAGGATTTTAAGGTGGTCAAAAATGGTAAAAAAGTTAAGTATTAAAAATTCAGTCAAAACCAGGTGTCAAGAGTAGGCTAAAAAAAATATATATATATATATATCTTGGTTTTCACAGCAGTGCAGCACCTTTTTTTTTTTTAAGAAGGGGTTTGCTTTAACAACCCGAAAAAGGGACAGATAGTGCAGGGCTTGAAAATCGCTTTTTTAACTTTTAAAAGACAGAAAGATTTTAGATTAGTGACATCTACAATACGCCATCATAAAGCAGTGTGTTGGGCAAATATTATCAAAAGTGGCTTATTCACTACAGTGTGCCTGGTACTGACATATACACTGCACCTATATTCAAACTTTGTAGCAACCTGCTTAGTTTCGGGTGTGGATAGGGTTCCCAGCCCCGTTGATATGTATCAGATAACTCACAGTCAGGAAGTAAATATATTGTTAGTGGTTTTATTCACAAAACATGGAAATAGCGGCTTTCCTTTGTAAGTGCAAACGCTTTGCACCATCATAAAGCATTGTGTTGGGCAGACATTATAAAAAGGGGCTTATTCACTACAGTGTGCCTGGTACTGAGATATACACTGCACCATCAGAGAAATTATTTTTTCTGGGGAAATTAACCTAACTTGTGCCACATCTGTGTGTGTGTTCAATCCGCAACCAATATATTTATTATTCCAGCAGAGAATTATTTAAATTTTGTCCATAATTAACTAGTTTTAGCCACATCTGTGTGTGCATTTAGGCCGCAACTGTATATACAGTATTCCCGCAGAGAATACATTTTATTTGGGACAAATTTGTATCCAATATAGAACTACATTCGAATACAGTGTGTTTTTTCAAAGTTACATTATCTCTGGCCTAGTGTAGTGCCCAAAATCTGTATTTTTCTATATCCAGTACAATATAGCAAGGCAATACAGTGAGTATTGTCAAAGTTACATTATCTCTGGCCTAGTGTAGTGCCGAAAATCTGTATTTTTCTGTATCCAGTACCTTACTGGAAGCCAATAGAGTGTGTATTGTGAAACTGACATTATCTATGGCCTAGTGTAGTGCCGAAAATCTTTATTTTTCTGTGTCCAGTACATTACAGCAAGCCAATACAGTGTGTTTTGTAAAAATTACATTATCTCTGGTCTAGTGTAGTGCCGAAAATCAGTTTTTTTCAGTATCCAGTACTGTCCTGCATCATAAAACGGTGTCTGTAGTAGACAGTAAAACAATCTGTGCCACATCTACAGACAAAACCATTAATATGAAGAAGACCAGCACAAAGGGAGGGGGGAAGTAAGCGTGATGCTGATGGTGCAAGCATATGCCGTGGCCCTGGGTGTGATTCTGATGGTGCAAGCAGATGCCGTGGCCCTGGGCGTGATGCTGATGGTGCAAGCAGAGGCCGTGGCTCTGGACGCAATGAAACGGTGCCTGCTGCCAGTGCACCAGAAAAAACTAAAAAATTCACTTTACTAAGCTTCATGTCCAACAACACATGTACAACACTGTCCAAGTCGGACCAGTGCACACAGGTGGTCGGTTGGATTGCAGAAGATAATACTTCCAGGTGGTTAAGCACCACCCTCTCTTCCACGAAAGTACAGTCTCTGTAGCCAAGAGTATGGTCAACCGAATCCTCAATCTGATCCTCCTTCCTCCCACCATGTCGCGTCTGGCCAATCCCACACTCGGATATTCACATGACCTCTTTTCATCGCCGGTACTTGGTTTGGTTCTCTCGCCAAGCAAGCTTGAAGAGGTACCTGAGATATTGTGACCTGATTCCCAACCTCTTGAGCCTTCACAGTCTCAAGAAGATGACGGTGGTGAACGGCAATCATTCGTTCACGAGGTGGATGATAATGAGACACAGTTGCCAATAACTGAGGTGGTGGTTAGGTAAGGTCAGGAGGATGAGCAGAGTGAGGAAGTGGAAGAGGAGGTGGTGGACGATGAGGTCACTGGCTCAATATGGGAAGGTGAAAAGCTGAGCGAGGACAGCAGTACAGAGGGGGAGGGATCTGTAGCACCGCAACAGTCTGGAAGAGGCAGTGGGGTTGCAAAAGGGAGACGTCGGCTCACACCAAATAGGCCCGCAACCATTACACCGGGCCCCGCCATAAGTAAATCTACCTTGCCAAGGGGTAGGTGTTCCGCAGTATGGCGCTTTTTTGAGGAAAGCGCAGATGACAAAAGAGTGGTAGTTTGCAACCTGTGCCATACCAAAATGAGCCTGGGTCCACACTCTGGGTCTGTGGGTCCCACCACTGCCTCCTCATCCCCTGTGTTACACCCTGCTGGCCAATCCCCTGTCGAAGGAGCAGGCCCGGATGCCCCTCGTCAGTCAGCAAGAACATCCACTTCCCTGTCCCAGCGCAGCATCCAAATGTCCATAACACAGGCATTTGAACGCAAGCGCAAATACCCACCTACACACCCACAGGCCATGGTACTAAATGTGCAACTTTCGAAATTACTGGCCTTGAAATGTTGCCATTTAGGCTTGTGGACACTGAGGCTTTTCGCAGCCTGAGGTGGCCATCCCTAGGTACGCAGTCCCCAGCCACCAGTATTTTTCACGATGTGCCGTGCACGCCTTACACCAGCATGTGTCCGAGAACATCACCCATGCCCTGACCAACGCACTTACTGGGAAGGTCCACCTCACCACGGACGCATGGACAAGTGCTGGTGGCCAGGGACACTACATTTCCCTAACCGCACACTGGGTGAATGTTGTGGAGGCCGGAAGTGAGTCTTACCCTGGGATGGTGCTACCCATGCCCAGGATTGCGGGCCCTACGTCCATCAGGGTCTCTCCCAGCTGCTATGTTACTAGCTCCAAACCCCGCTTCTCCTCCTCCGCCGCCTCCTCCTCCACTTCCACCTCCAACAGCAGTCAGCTGGAAGCAGTGTAGCACTGCTGTGTGTAAGCGTCAACAGGCCGTGCTAAAGCTGATCTGCTTAGGGGACAAACAGCACACCACCGCAGAGCTATGGCAGGGTATAAGGGACTCGCCATTCAACCTACAAACAGGCATGGTTGTGTCTGGCCGTAACTTGGTGGCGGCTTTAGAGCTCAGCAACCTGACACACATTCCATGCCTAGCCCACATCTTAAACTTAGTCGTTCAGCGTTTTAATCAAAACCTACCCCAATTATCAGGAGCTACTAGTGAATGCGCGCTGCTTGTGTGCCCATTTCCGAAAGTCGTTCACAGCTTCAGCCGGTCTGCCAACACTGCGGTGACGCTTGCGGCTTCCAGCTCACCGACTGTTGTGTGACATGAGCACGCGGTGGAACTCTATGTTCTACATGTTGGCCAGGCTTTGTGAGCAGCAGAGGACACTATTCTCAAGTGAGGAGTGGGCATTGATGTCAGACCTATGTCAGGTTTTAAAAAACTTTGATGAATCCACACAGATGGTCCATCCCGCTGCTGTGTCTACTCAAGCGATCACTGCTCACAATTAAGGAGGTTGCTTTGAATGTGGCAGACGAGGTAATGGGGGAGGAGATGACACAGGGTAATAGCCAGACCTCCCCTAGTTCATCTTCTCAGCGCAAATTGGGCCATGAAAAGGAGGAGCTGGAGACACTAGCCTCTGCTACAGGACTTTAATTTCATCTGTTCAGCGTGGATGGGCAGAAGAGGAGTAGGAGGAGGAGGATGAGGGTATGGAGAGTCATCCTGAAGTTGACATCGACGTCTTGTCCGTTGGTACTCTGGCACACATGGCTGACTTCATGTTAGGCTGCTTTTCCTACGACCCTTGCATTATATGCATTTTAGGTAACACAGATTACTGGGTGTGTTCACCCTTCTCGACCCCCGCTTCAAAGTGAACTTTTCATTTCTCATTCCTGTGGTGGAGAGGGCGAGTAAGACCGTGCAATACCAGAAGGTACTTGTTGAAAGATTGCTCAAAAATTTTCCATTTGAGAATGCAGCCACCAGAGTCAGTACTTCCTTAGGCAACCGAGCAAGGGAGACAAGGGAAACACACAGTAGTTCCAACAGTTTCATGACACCCTGCCAGCAACCTCACCCAGAAGCGTGGCCTCGTGCTACAAGGAGGGAAAAGTTTTGGAAGATAGTGAAGTAATACATTGCAGACAGTGTCAGCGTCCTAAATGATCCTGCAGTGCCTTACAACTACTGGATGTCCAAGCTGGACACGTGGCACGAACTTGTGCTCTACACCTTGGAGATGCTGGCCTGCCCTGCCCGGCCGCCAGCGTATTGTCTGAGCGTGTATTTAGTGCTGCTGGTGGCATTGTACCAGATAAGCATATACGCTTGTCCACTGACAATGCTGACAGGTTGACTCAGATAAAAATAAACAAGGCCTGGATTGCCCCTGACTTCTCCAGTCCACCAGAGGACAGCTGAGCTAATGAGGAACAAAAACACAATTTTAATGTATGCTTTATAATGTACCCAATCCACAAGATTCAGATGCACCCTTTTCACCGCAAAAAAAGGGTATATGTTTGAATCTTGTTTTCTCATCCGCCTCATCCTCTGCCTCCTCTTCCATACAGAATATATATGCCCTCACTACAATGTTTTGTAGGGTTCGCTCGGCTTTAGGCTCTCACCTCCAATGCTTTATCTAGTCTGCTCACCTGTAGGCTATTACTGCAATCTTTTATGGGGTTCGCTCAGCTTGAGGCCCTCACCTCCGAAGCTTTATACGGTCTTCTCACCTGTAGGCCATTACTGTAATGTTTTATGGGGTTCGCTCACCTTCAGGCCCTCATCTCTAATGTTTTATACCGTCTGCTCATCTGTAGGCCATCCTTGCAATGTTTTATGGGGTTCGCTCGGCTTCAGGCCCTCACCTCTAATGTTTTATATGGTCTGCTCACCTGTAGGCCATGACTGCAATGTTTTATGGGGTTCGCTCAGCTTGAGGCCCTCACCTCCAATGCTTTATATGATCAGCTCACCTGTAGGCCATTACTGCAATGTTTTATGGGGTTCGCTCACCTTCAGGCCCTCACCGCTAATGTTTTATACAGTCTGCTCACCTGTAGGCCATCCCTGCAATGTTTTATTGGGTTTGCTCGGCTTCAGGCCCTCACCTCTAATGTTGTATACGGTCTGCTCACCTGTAGGCCATCACTGCAATGTTTTATGGGGGTTCACTCACCTTCAGGCCCTCACTACAATTTTTTATAGAGTCCACTCACCTTCAGGCCCTCAACTATAATGTTTTAGAGTATAACCAGCAGGCACTTGCTCCAAATGTTTTTGAGTGTCACCAGGCCATCAATGATAATTTTTCTAGGGTGTGTATGATGCCCTTCTTTATGTGTAATAAAGAGTGTATTGGAGTGCCAGCCCTTTCACTTAGTGCATAGGCTTTATGAGTGGAGCTGTGTACCTGTACAATTTTAGCACCATGTGAATGAGGCCCTCCTTTGTGTGATAAACAGGCTGTATCGGAGTGCTTCTTCTGTAATTTTTGCCAGCATTTGCACTGTATATACAATTGAATATACAGGAAAGAATGTTTCCTAACAATTTTACCTCTAAAAATGTCTTTTTTGAGGAGGCAGAATTTTGGGCGTGATTTTGTCGCTATGTAAAAGCGGCAGACAACTGGGACAATATGGTTCCCAGCAGCGACATTGGAGTCCTAGCTGCACCCAGACATGGTCCCCATGCTGTTCCAGATCCATTTCGATGGTGTTTCTGTCACTTTCTGACCTTTTCCAATGGACAAGGCACCCTCCCCTCATCCGAGCAGGGGGTGCCTGGTTGTCTCCCAATGACTTCCATTATACTCGGGTGCTCAGCCAAGCGCACGAATATCGCTATGTATTCGGACCGAGTACCAGAGCACTTTGGTGCTCGCTCATCACTAGACCACACCTCTTGTCAGATGCAGCTTGTGGTCATTATTGAGGCTATTTAGTTCTTACTCACACTGCTTACCATGAGGTTGATATTTCCTGCTGGAATTGGTTGAGCTGGTGTGTTGTTCCTTTGGATCTCCTGCTCCTCCATTCTTCTTTAAGCTAAGTGCATTTTGTTTTGCATTTTGTTGTTCGCTTGTGTGTGTTGTTGTCTAGGACTCAGGGAGACGCTGGTTCTTTCATCTGGGTTACAACCAGTAGTCTCATTCCCTGCCACCACTCCTAGGACCTTCCAGGTTGTCCAGATCTTAGGTTCCAGTGTATGAGTATTTCCACCTTCAGGGTCTACTCATACTGGCAGGAGACAGGATGAGGTCTAGGGATTCCTAGGAAGTCACCATCCCTCTCCCTTAGCTTTGAGGCCTAGACTCCGGTCTATTCCTTCAGTGTGTTACCTGGTGTGATCCCCTTCCCAATACCGGTGACACCTATTTTCCCTAGTTTCAGGATGCAAGGATTAAAGGTGAGTATAACTTTTTATAAATTTTTTGGTAAAATGTATATTGTGGTCAACTACAAAATACAAAAGGGAGAATTTTCAGGAGATTGCAGGCTAAAACAGCAATAATATGCATATTCTAACACTCACATAACCAACCAAACCCCATACCAGCAACAGTCCCTGTTTGGCTAATATATTATATGGCAGCTACGAGTTTTCAGGCTCCTGTCGCTTTTAGCAATAATCCTGCGGCCATGTTTGTTCCATCCACCATGTTAACTGTAATACATGTTAAACCCCATAAGGACCCGTGATGTACATGTACGTTATATCTGGACGTAACTTAAGGTCCAGTGACGTACATGTGTGTACATCATGCTGATCGGGCGGGTGCAGGTGCTGCGCCCACCCGATCAGCGGCACAGACCCGGCAGTCACTGACAGCCGGGTCCCTGCTGCATACGCCGGCATTGGTGACAGCACAGATGCTGCCGCATTAACCCTTGCACTGCCACGGTCAGCGCTGACCGCGACCCATGCGGTATCCTGCCAGGGGCGGGGTGTCCATCAGGTCCCCGAGCTGCTGTGATGGGGACCCTATAGCAGGGAAGGCAGCATGATGCCTTCCTTAGGCATCGTGGCTGCCTTCCGTGAGAGCCTCTGAGATCCAGCCCTCATAGGCAGGAAACTGTAAGTGTATTACAGTGAGTAATACACTTACAGCCAATGCATTACAATACAGAAGTATTGTATTGCATTGTAAAGGGGATCAGACCCCCGGAAGTTTAAGTCCCAGAGCGGGACAAAAATAAAAATTAAAAAAAATAAAGTTTCCGTAAGAACCTGCTATATAAAAATATCACATGATCTTAACCCCTCAGGTGAACAGGAGATTCTACTCTCTGGGTTGATCAGTGGGTCTGCAAATGTGACATCGCAATGTAAAATTATCCCAGTGAAATCTGCCCTCCAAAAACCATATGGCGTTCCTTTCCTTCGGTGTCCTGCCCGTGCCCATACAGCAGTTTACAACCACATATGGGGTGTTTCTGTAAACTACAGAAGCAGGGCAATAAATATTGAGTTTTGTTTGGCTGTTAAGCCTTGCTTTGTTACTGGAAACAATTGAAAATTTGCCAAAACAGCGAAATTCTGAAATTTCATCTACATTTTCCTTTAATTCTTGTAGAACACCTAAAGGGTTAACAAAGTTTGTAAAATCCGTTTTCTTCTAACTTCTAAGCCTCCTAACGTCCCCAAAAAATAAAATGGCATTCACAAAATTATCTATACATAAAGTAGACATATGGGGTATGTAAAGTAATAACTATTATATGAAGTATCACTATCTGTTTTAAAAGCAGAGAAATAGAGATTTGGAAAGTTGAGAATTTTTCCAATTTTTTTTGTAAGGGGGTCCTGAAGGGGTTAAAGCGAAATACCATCCAATTCATAGTATATATTTGTATAGTTTTCAATTTAACACTTGAAAATGAAATCATTCTTTTTTTAAAGCGATGTTAAAAATAATTTCTGCTTTTTCAGTAGTTTTCCATTTGACAATTTGACAATTTTAATGTGTACATTATTGTCAGTCCAATTTTGTAAGTTCTTTATTGTTTGTAATGCTTTTAGAGCATGTAGTACAGGGACCATTTTTTGTTTTGCATTTTCATTTTTCCTCCCAACGTTCCAATAGCCATAATTTTTTTAATTTTCCATTCATATAGCCATATGAGGGCTTATGTTTTGGGGGATATGTTGTACCATTTAAGAGCACCATTCAATTTACCATATCTGTTATTGTAAAATGGGAAAAAATTATTTGTGAGGTTAAATAAATAAAAAATACTAATCTGCTAATGTTTTGAGGTTTTTTTACATCACGGCGTTCATTGTGGTTAAAGTGATATAACGTTCTTAGGCTCCTTTCACGTGAAAGATACGGATTGACTCCAGATGTGTTCAGTGAAACTCGCTTCATTTTGCAAACAAGTTCAGTCAGTTTTGTCTGCGATTGCATTCAGTTTTTTACGCGTGGGTGCAATGCGATTTGATACGTTTTTCACACACGCGGTAAAAAACTGAAGGTTTTCAAACATCTTTTAGCAACCATCACTGAAAAACGCATTGCATTCTCACTTGCTTCCGGATGCAATGCATTTTTCACTGAAGCCCCAATTCACTTCTATTGGGCCAGGACTGCCTTAAAAAACGCAGAATATAGAACATGCTGTGTTTTTCATGCAACGCAGAACTGATGCGTGAAAAAAATGCTTATGTACACAGGCCCATTGAAATGAATGGGTCAGGATTCAGTGTGGGTGTTATGCGTTCATGTCACACATTGCACCCATGCGGACAACTCACTCATATGAAAGAGGCCTTATTCTGTGGCTCAATACGATATAATGATACCAAACTTGTATATGTATATATTTTTGCTTTGTTTTACTACTTTAACCCCTTTTGGACCGGCTCCGTACATGTACGACGCAGCTGGACATGACTTAAGGACCAGCTCCGTACATATACGGCGTAAGGTCTGCTGGGTGCTAGAGCAGGAACGCTGGAGAATCGGGGCACCATGGCTGCTCTTACTAGCAGTTTTACTACTTTAACCCCTTAAGGACCAGCGCCGCTGTAACGGACCGTTACGCACACAACTCCGTTTAGGCGATATTCCCTTTTCCGGATAAACCAGCAGCTACTGCAATCACCAACTTCCCGAACTGCAAACCACACGAATTCACCAACTTCCGAACAAGAGACACACGAACCCTGGAAGCAGCCGAACAAGAAAAGCAATATGAACAGCTTACACTCCTGGCAATCAGCATACAGTCAAATCCCCCCCAATAACGAGACGACACTTCGTTTTGAGGGTCAAGCAGGAACTCTCTTCCTGGGGCATACCGCCTCTTTTATTTACACTCCACAAACATAGTACGGCCCACAGGGGTTTGAAATACAGCCAATCAATCCGTACAATAAACACAGACACTCCCACACAAAATACAGCGACCAATCAACATACAGCCAGATATATCACAATCCCACATGGCTGGTCCATTGTGGATGCTGATTATGTCACAGCAATGTCCATTGTGAATATTGATTAGGTCACAGGCGATGTCCATTGTGAATGGTGATTAGGTCACAGGTAATGTCCATTGTGGATGATGATTAGGTCACAGGTAATGTCCATTGTGAATGATGATTAGGTCACAGGTAATGTCCATTGTGACTGTTGATTAGGTCACAGCAATGTCCATTGTGAATGCCAACTGTCATTGGGGCCATAGTCGCAGGGTAAGAGGCTAGCAAGCATGCCTCTCCAAGAAACTGGGGCAGACTCTGGTACAGGGTCCAGTCCGCTACATTTCTCCCCTTTACCAAAGAGACTAACAGGGTATCTGACCTCCTGCCGGTCAGTGCCCTGGTTAGTCCAACAACCCACCCACGAAGCACAAACAGCAGTACAGCCCACCCACAATAAATGGTTACTACACCTGGATAAAGTAGCAACTTGTCCATGTCCAGGTGCCTCACTACGGCTGTGCGGGGGACTGGTAGACTGCCTAGGTGGGTTGCTGAGTGGGCAGAGACCGGCGGTACTCTGCCCTGGGGCCAGCGCTACCACGGAAGTAGCCTGGTGGGAGCCTGGTTGTGGGGGAGGAGACCGACTGTCTCCCTCTGGATAAACCGCTCTGTGGCTGGCGGACAGGACCGACCATCCTTGTCCCTTGTGCTGCAAGTGCAGAGACCACGGTCCCATCTGCACCGTTGGGGGCGTAACATCTCCCCTTGGTGGGTTAGGCTGCCGCTGGAGAGAGGGTGTAACAAGCCCCTCTCTCTGAACTGTAGACTGCCGCTGGGGAGAGTGGGTAGCAGGCTCCTCTCCTGACCCTCTCTCTGCTGGTGGAGGGGGACCAACTGTCTCCCCTTTCAATATTTTGTCCTGCTGCTGGGGTACACACTGCAGCTGGGGAGGAAGGATGACACCTTTAGCTCCCTGGGGTACACACTGTCGCTGGGGAGGAAGGGAAACACCTTCAGCTCCCGGGGTAGACACTGCCGCTGGGGAGGAAGGATGACACCTTCAGCTCCCTGGGGTACACACAGCCGCTGGGGAGGGAGGACGGCACCTTCAGCTCCCTGGGATACACCCTGCCGCTGGGGAGGAAGGACGACACCTTCAGCTCCCTGGGGTACACACTGCCGCGGGGAGGAAGGACAGCACCTTCAGCTCCCTGGGGTACACACTGCCGCTGGGGAGGAAGGACAGCACCTTCAGCTCCCTGGGGTACACACTGCCGCTGGGGAGGGAGGACAACACCTTCAGCTCCCTGGGGTACACACTGCCGCTGGGGAGGGAGGACAACACCTTCAGCTCCCTGGGGTACACACTGCCGCTGGGGAGGAAGGACGGCACCTTCAGCTCCCTGGGGTACACACTGCCGCTGGGGAGGAAGGACGACACCTTCAGCTCCCTGGGGTACACACTGCCGCTGTGGAGGAAGGACGGCACCTTCAGCTCCCGGGGGTACACACGGCCGCTGGGGAGGAAGGATGACACCTTCAGCTCCCGGGGGTACCCACTGCCGCTGGGGAGGAAGGTCGGCACCTTCAGCTCCCTGGGATACACACAGCCGCTGGGGAGGGAGGACGACACCTTCAGCTCCCTGGGGTACACACTGCCGCTGGGGAGGAAGGCCGGCACCTTCAGCTCCCTGGGGTACACACTGCCGCTGGGGAGGAAGGACGGCACCTTCAGCTCTCCGGAACGCACTCAGCCGCTGGGGAGGGCGGACGATACCATCTGCCATGAACTGCAGGTACTCTGCTGTTATCCTCCTCACGAACTGCACAGATTTCTCCGGGGGGTTGGGTCCGAAGAAAATCAGCCGTGATCTCAGCTCTCTGTCAAATTCCTCCTGCGTGTAGCTGGGTGCCATGCTTGTTCTCCTGAAGTTCTTTCTTTTGTAGATAGGGCGCTGTACGGGTACTGGCGTTGCCCTCACTTTGTAATCCAAGGAATGGTGTTGCCCTGTAGATGTCCTTCTGGGCTGTGGAAATGATCCCGCTGTTTGCCACCAAATGTAACGGACCGTTACGCACACAACTCCGTTTAGGCGATATTCCCTTTTCCGGATAGACCAGCAGCTACTGCACTCACCAACTTCCCGAACTGCAAACCACACGAATTCACCAACTTCCGAACAAGAGACACACGAACCCTGGAAGCAGCCGAACAGGAAAAGCAATATGAACAGCTTACACTCCTGGCAATCAGCATACAGTCAAATCCCCCCCAATAACGAGACGACACTTCGTTTTGAGGGTCAAGCAGGAACTCTCTTCCTGGGGCATACCGCCTCTTTTATTTACACTCCACAAACATAGTACGGCCCACAGGGGTTTGAAATACAGCCAATCAATCCGTACAATAAACACAGACACTCCCACACAAAATACAGCGACCAATCAACATACAGCCAGATATATCACAATCCCACATGGCTGGTCCATTGTGGATGCTGATTAGGTCACAGCAATGTCCATTGTGAATATTGATTAGGTCACAGGCGATGTCCATTGTGAATGATGATTAGGTCACAGGTAATGTCCATTGTGGATAATGATTAGGTCACAGGTAATGTCCATTGTCAATGATGATTAGGTCACAGGTAATGTCCATTGTGACTGTTGATTAGGTCACAGCAATGTCCATTGTGAATGCCAACTGTCATTGGGGCCATAGTTGCAGGGTAAGAGGCTAGCAAGCATGCCTCTCCAAGAAACTGGGGCAGACTCTGGTACAGGGTCCAGTCCGCTACAGCCGCACATGTACGATGCAGCTGGACGTGACTTAAGGACCAGCTCCGTACATGTACGGCGTAAGGTCTGCCGGGTGCTAGGGCAGGAACGCTGGGAAATCGAGGCACCATGGCTGCTCTTACTGGCAGGCATCCATGCCGGGTAAGGGCAGCATGGTGTCTTTCCGCCCCAACTGCAGCTTCAAGCGCTGCGATTGGCCGGTAAATGAAGACCAGCACATCGCAGCGCCGGAAGCAGAAGGAAGCTGTGGGGCGGGCCAGGGGGGTCATGGGGAGGTGACCGGTGCTGAACTAGTCAGCACCGGTCTCCTCGGAGGTCAGGCAGGGGACTCCAGTGTTTAGCGTCCCCTGCCAGCACTACGATTGGCTGGAACAACGCTCCAGCCAATGGCAGCGCTATAGCAGTACAGGAAAGGGCTGAACCTGTCTGGACGAGGCAGCCATTCTAGCTGGTGACTGCATGCAGAGAGGTTCTGTGCTTAACTGTGCTGCTTGTTAGCTTGCTGGGACTAGTGGTGCACCATCACTGCTTTCTGGTACCTGTGAAAAGATGAACATCTGGAACATCTGCTGCAGTGATTTTTTTATTTCTTGTTTGCAACAGAAGTTCCAGATCCCTTATCCACCCCACCCCCCCCTTCCCAAGTACTAATCCCTGACCCTATCCGCCCCCCCCCCCCCCCCTCTATCCGATTTTGCCTACAGCGTACAAATTGTGAATTTTTTGTCACTTTTATCTGGCTTTTATTTTATTTTTTTCATGCTCTGCACCACTTTTTCTGTGTGTGAGCTGTGAATGCCAAGCTCTGATCAGTCCATGATCCACTATACAAATTTTTTTGGTGCAAATATTTTTTTTTCATCTGTGCTTTTTTTTTTTTAGTAATAGTTAGAATTATATATATATATATATATATATATATATACATATATATATATATATATATATATATATATATATATATATACATATATATATATATATATATATATATAAATATATATCATTTTAGATAGTCTTCATTTTTTTGTATCTGCAGTAAAATTTTAAATTGCAGTGTCTGCACGGACGCACCAAACGTCAGTTTGCGTGCATTCTGCAGCCCTGAGCACCAATAAGTACTATTTTTTTACTGGTCACTTTTGTGCTCAGTTTTCTTTTTTTGTGTAAAAAAAATACATTTAGTGTTAAATAGAAATCAATTTTAGGTAGTGTTAGTGTAGATTTTGGAACCCACATAATATCTGTGTGCGTGTGTGCATCCTGCACCTGCTGCTGATCAGAAATATCCATTTTTCTGACCGGTCTGCTCAGTTTTTTTTTGTGTAGTTATGTATATTGCTAAGCATCTCTAATTTACTTAATAAGCATAGCATTAGCGTTTTGAATACTTTTGTGTACTTTATTTGCTTTGCAGAGTGCTATACAAGCCCCTTTACAAGTGAAAATACAACATACACACCCTTCAAACATCACACCCCAATAAAATAAAAATGGCCTGTCCGCCCCAATGATTATACTCAGCTGAAGAGGCATAAGCCATCCTTGCCTCCGATACTGTTTCTGCCAGTGAGGGAGAAGAAGATGCCACTTTCCTCTACTCCTCATCATCATCATCATTCGCTGATGAGGGACCCTCTAGAAGGCGCCCCAGAAGAACAGCTGAGGCAGCCCCCCAGAGTGAGCCCATATGGACCCCACCCCCTGATGATTATCATGCCCAAATTCCTGATTTTGAGGGCAACTCTGGAATAGAGGGTGCAGGCTTTACTGAACTAGATTTTTTCAAAATCTTCTTCTCCGAAGATTTTGTCAATTTTATGGTGGCCCAAACCAATTGATACGCCCAGCAATTCATTGATCAGAACCCTACATCGGCATACACTAGACCTCTGGGTTTGACCCCAGTAAGTGCAGCAGAGATGATGAAGTTTTGGGGACTCTTGCTGCATATGGGTGTTGTAAAAAAAAAAAAACGTTAGACAATATTGGAGTGCATACATTTTCTACCAGACAATTTACAGTAAGACCATGACCTGGAAGCGATTTGAGTCAATTCGGAAATTCCTAATTTCCTACACTACAAGAATGCACACTCCCCACCCCAAAATGACTGAACATTTGACCGTCTGTTCAAGGTTAGGCATGTCATTGACCACTTTAACACCAAGTTGGCTTAGGTGTACAACCCTGATAAAAATGTCTGTGTAGATGAGTCCCTATTACTTTTCAAAGAGAGGACTAGATTCCACCAGTACCTTCCTAGCAAACGGGCAAGTTATGGCATAAAGATTTACAAACTTTGTGAGAGTAGCTCCAGGTACACCCACAAGTTCCGCATTTCCGAAGGGAAATATTCCCGGATAGAACCCCCAGAATGTTCCTCCATCCTAGGAGTTAGTGGGAAGATCGTGTGGGACTTACTGCACCCACTGCTGGATAAGGGTTACCACCTCTATGTGGATAACTATTATACCAGCATACCCCTATTCATGTCCCTAACTGCCAGAGGTACTGTTGCTTGCGGCACAGTGCGCAAAAATCAGAGAGGCCTCCCTCGATCCCTGGTAGGGCAACCACTGAGAATAAGTGAAAGTAGGGCTCTCCTCTATGAGAACATACTGGTGGTTAAGTACAAGGACAAGAGGGACGTCCTTGTACTGACTACCAATCACACTAACACCAGCTCCCCTGCTCCTGTACGAGGTACCACAACCACTATCCCCAAACCAGTTTGCATCCTGGACTACAAAAGGCACACAGGAGGGGTGGATCTTTCAGATGAATTTCTAAAGCCCTACAGTGCCACACGAAAAACGAAAGTGTGGTACAAAAAGCTGGCTGTACACATTGTACAGATGGCAATGTACAATGCGTACGTGCTATTTGAATCTGTAGGTCACACAGGAACTTTCCTTCGGTTCCAAGAGGTGGTTATTAAGGCCCTAATATTTCAAAGCCAGGCTGGAAGGGTCCCAGTACTTCAGGAAGACATGGTGCCCGTGTTATACCAGGGCAACTCTTAAAATGTTCGTACGGGGGAGCACATTCCAAAATGGGGTCACTTCTTGGGGTTTATCATTTCTGGGGACCTCAGGAAATTTTTTAATGTGACATGGCACCTAAAATCCATGTCTGCCAATTCAGGTTAGCCAAATTCACATTTAGCTGTTTGACTCCAGAGCCCTGCAGTGCGCCCATGCATAATTTTTTGAGCACATATGGGGTGTTGCCGTATTCTGTTGGAAATGGGGAACAAAATGCATTTTGTCCTGTTACCCTTTGGGGAAGTGAAAAATGTGGGTGTAAAGCAACTTTAAAATTAAAATTTTTCATTTTCAGTGCCAGTACCTTTGACGTCAAAGTTCTCACTACACACCTTGAAAGATTCCTTGAGGGGTGTAATTTCCAAAATGGGGTCCCCTTTTTGGGGTTTCCACTGTAGGGCCACCTCAGGCTGTCTTCATATGCGACATAGCTCCCAATTACCATTTCAGCTAAATCCGCTCTCGTAAAGCCATATGGTTGCTCCTTCCACATTGAAGCTTGCTGTGCGCCCATACATCATTTTTTGAGCACATATGGGGTGTTGCCATATTCGGGGGGAAATGGGGAACAAAATGCGGAGTGCATTTTGTCCTGTTACCCTTTGGGAAAGTGAAAAATGTGGGTGTAAAAAGACTTTTTCTAGACAAAAATGCAATTTTTGAGCACATATGGGGTGTTTCTGTAAACTCCAGAATCAGGGTAATAGATTTTGAGTTTTGTTTTGCTGTTAACCCTTGATGTGTTGCAGGAAAAATAGATTCAAATTTAAAATCTGCTAAAAAAAAAGTTAAATTTTGAAACTTCATTCCCATTTTTCTTTAATACTCTTGGGACACCTAAAGGGTTAACAACGTTTGTAAAATAGTTTTGAATAGTTTGAGGGGTGTAGTTTCTAAAAAGGGATGATTTATGGGTGGTTCCTAATATGTAAGCCCCACAAAGTGACTTCATAACTGAACTAGTTCTTAAAAAATTGGGTTTTGGAAATTTTCTTAAAAATTTTAAGATTTGCTTCTAAACTTCTAAACCTTCTAACACCCCAAAAAAATAAAATGTCATTTTCAAAATGATTCAAACATGAAGTAGACATATGGGGAATGTAAAGTAATAACTATTTTTGGAGGTATTACTATCTATTTTAAAAGTAGAGAAATTAAAATTTGGAAGTTTGCAAATTTGGTATTTTTTTAATAAATAAATAAATAGGATTTTGACGCACTCCTTGATGAGCTGTGTCTCATGTAGATTATGGAAGCCGTGGGAAGCTTCAAAAGCGTTCAGGCTGCCATGGTAACTGATTGGAACCCTGCTATTTCACTGTGCCACCAAAGTATCCCAAATATAAAAAAATTCCCCCATAGGGCCCCTAATAGAAATAAAGCCCCCTATAATGCCCCCAGCAGTTACAAGGTCCCTCTATAAAGCACCCCTTTACAGCCCACAGTAGTAATAAGGTCCCCTTTAGTAGTCCCAGTATTTATAATGCTTTGCTGCAGTGGCCCCTGTAGTTATATTGGCTCTCTGTGGTGCTCCCCTCTTTATAATAATGCCCCACCCCCCGTATAGCGCCAGTATGTATAATGTTCTCCCCTGTTGTGCCCCCATTATTAAAATTCTAGCCTGTAGCACTAGTCTGTATAATGCTCTTAACCCCCCTGTAGTCCCTCTGTACAGTCGTGGCCAAAAGTTTTGAGAATTGCATAAATATTGGAAATTGGAAAAGTTGCTGCTTACGTTTTTATAATAGCAATTTGCATATACTCCAGAATGTTATGAAGAGTGATCAGATGAATTGCATAGTCCTTCTTTGCCATGAAAATTAACTTAATCCCAAAAAAAAATTTTCACTGCTGTCATTAAAGGACCTGCTGAGATCATTTCAGTAATCGTCTTGTTAACTCAGGTGAGAATGTTGACGAGCACAAGGCTGGAGATCATTATGTCACGCTGATTGGGTTAAAATGGCAGACTTGACATGTTAAAAGGAGGGTGATGCTTGAAATCATTGTTCTTCCATTGATAACCATGGTGACCTGCAAAGAAACGCGTGCAGCCATCATTGCATTGCATAAAAATGGCTTCACAGGCAAGGATATTGTGGCTACTAAGATTGCACCTCAATCAACAATTTATAGGATCATCAAGAACTTCAAGGAAAGAGGTTCAATTCTTGTTAAGAAGGCTTCAGGGCGTCCAAGAAAGTCCAGCAAGCGCCAGGATCGTCTCCTAAAGAGGATTCAGCTGCGGCATCGGAGTGCCACCAGGGCAGAGCTTGCTCAGGAATGGCAGCAGGTAGCTGTGAGCGCATCTGCACGCACAGTGAGGCGAAGACTTTTGGAAGATGGCCTGGTGTCAAGAAGGGCAGCAAAGAAGCCACTTCTCTCCAAAAAAAATATCAGGGACAGATTGATCTTCTGCAGAAAGTATGGTGAATGGACTGCTGAGGACTGGGGCAGTCATATTTTCCGATGAAGCCTCTTTCCGATTGTTTGGGGCATTAGGAAAAAGACTTGTCCGGAGAAGAAAAGGTGAGCGATACCATCAGTCCTATGTCATGCCAACAGTAAAGCATCCTGAGACCATTCATGTGTGGGGTTGCTTCTCATCCAAGGGAGTGGACTCACTCACAATTTTGCCCAAAAACACAGCCATGAATAAAGAATGGTATCAAAACACCCGGAAACAGCAACTTCTTCCAACAATCCAACAACAGTTTGGTGAAGAACAATACATTTTCCAGCATGATGGAGCACTGTGCCATAAGGCAAAGGTGATAACAAAGTGGCTCGGGGACCAAAACGTTGACATTTTGGGTCCATGGCCTGGAAACTCCCCAGATTTTAATCCCATTAAGAACTTGTGGTCAATCCTCAAGAGGCGGGTGGACAAACAAAAACCCACTAATTTTGACAAACTCCAAGAAGTAATTATGAAAGAATGGGTTTCTATCAGTCAGGAATTGGACCAGAAGTTGATTGAGAGCATGCCCAGTCGAATTGCAGAGGTCCTGAAAAAGAAGGGCCAACACTGCAAATACTGACTCTTTGCATAAATGTCATGTAATTGTCGATAAAAGCCTTTGAAGTGCGTGTAATTATATTTCACTACATCACAGAAACAACTGAAACAAAGATCTAAAAGCAGTTTAGCAGCAAACTGTGTGAAAACTAATATTTGTGTCATTCTCAAAACTTTTGGCCACGACTGTACTATAATGCAACCCTATAGAGCTAGTAAGTATAATGCTCTAGCCCTCTATCTCCTGCAGTGCCCAGTGTGGTATAATGCCTCTGTAATATAATCCACCCCTAGTATAATGCCCCTTGGCAATATAATGCAACACTGTAGAATAATGCGCCCTGTAGTCCCCCTGTAGTATAATGTGCCCCTGTAGTATAATGCCCCCCTGTAATATAACACACCACTATGGCAAAATTCACCCTTGTAGTTCCGCACTTAGTATAATTCCCCCAGGGGCGGACTGGGAACTTAAAGTGGTCCTTAAGCTGAGGCCTAAATTGACACTTCCCTGAGCAGATCTTGGGGTCACAATGACGTAGACACGAACGTCTGCATTATGTGATTGCACCGCTTGAGACCCGGGCACAAGAGGTCATGATGTTGTCATCGCGATCTCTTGCACTGTTCTACTGCCTCATGGGCTGAACGGCAAGAAAAGCAACCATAGGCTCAGAGGCAGTTCAGCACAATTTAACTTATAACCTACTTACTGTACACATTTTTATTTTATTTTATAACAGACATACATTCTGACCCTTTTTAAAGACCACCGCACAACATCAACGTAGTGCTTCGAATCACAAAGATCCCAAAATTAAAGAGGCTGTCCAGTATTTAAAAAAAAAAAAAAAAAAGGTAGCGCTCTTCCTGAGACCCCTGTGCAGTGTCCATATATATACTAAATAAGAGCAGATACAGAGAATTAAATCCAGGACATATGAAAAAAAGACGATACTGGGAATTACACCCAGAATATATAACAGCAGAGGTGGTACTGTATAAAATAGAAATAAAAGTTCTCCGTTACGTTGTTCTTGACTTAATATTTGGCGCTGCTGATCTCCGTGTGAAGTGGGTTCTATTCACGTTAATCATCAATTTCTCTGTAAAGGTGATCGCGCAGCTGTACTCAACAAATGCATCCAAAAATCATCAGACTATTGCAGCTTTTTTGATGCAGCCAAACATCAGAGTATCCAACCGGGATAGTCTTTCTCAAAACGATCCCTCTGTGGATGTTAGAGATTTGCGCACATAGTGAAATACCACCTTATATATAGTATAGATCTATACGGCTGAATGTATTTTTTTTTCAATGCTTGTTGACATATGGTACTTCCTTTGTAAGTATGATAACCTTTTTTATGACCATATACCATATATAAGGTGGTATTTCACTATGTGTGCAAACCTCTAACTTCCACAGAGGGATCGTTTTGAGAAAGACTATCCCGGTTGGATACTCTGATATTTGGCTGCATCAAAAAGGCTGCAATAGGGCTCATGCACACTACCGTTGTTGTTTTGCAGTCCGTTTTTCACGGATCCGTTGTTCCGCATTTTTTCTCTGATTTAAGTCCTCTTCCATTCCGTTATTCCACAAAACATATCTGTATGGTTTCCGTATGTGATCCGTTTTTTGCGGATTGGAAACGGAAACAGTAACTTATTAACCCCTTAAGGACCGGGGGGTTTGGGATTTTTGCGTTTTTGTTTTGCGCTCCCTGCCTTCCAAAAGCCATAACATTTTTATATTTCCGCTCACATAGCCATATGACGGCTTGTTTTTTGCGGGACAAGTTGTACTTTTTAACGCTACCATTTATTTTTGCATGTGATGTAGTGGGAAACGGGAAAAAAATTCCAAATGGGGTGAAATTGAAAAAAAAAAGCAATTTCACCACAGTTTTACGGGTTTTTAAATTACAACGTTCGATTTGCGATAAAACTGACTGGTTAATTTTATTCTTCAGGTCAGTACGAATCCGGCAATACCTAATATGTATAGTTTTTCTTGCGTTTTGATAGTGAAAAAAAATTTAAAGTGGGAATTTTTTTATTTTATTTTTTGTCGCCATGTTTTGACCCCTATAACTTTTTGTAATTATGCGTACGGAGCAGTGTAGGGGCTCATTTTTGCGGGGCAATCTGAACTTTTAATTGATACCATTATGGGGTGCGTATGATGTTTTGATCACTTTTTATTCATTTTTTAGGAAATGAAGCGTCCAAAAATGGCGAATTAGCCATTTGGACGCTTTCTTTCCGTTTTTATGTTTACCATATGGTGAATATTTTTAATATTATTATAGTATGGGCGTTTTCGCACATTGCAACACCCATTATGTGTAATTTTTTATTTTTTATTTATTTTATTTTCATTTTGGGGAAAGGGGGTGATTTGAATTTTTATATTTTTTTATTTTATTTTTATTTTTAAACTTTTTTTTTTTTTTTACCCTTTCTTATAGTTCCCATAGGGAACTATAAGATGCAATCATCAGATTGCTATTCTCATATATTCCAATGCAATAGCATTGGAATATATGAGAAAATCGCATATTTCCTATGGAGCCTATGACTGTAATACTATGTAGTTACCTAGGTTTCATTCACAGAAACCTAGGCTACTACATGCATGCTCCGGCTCCCCCTTGTGGCCATCAGGGGAGCCGAGCAAAAACCGAAAGTGAAACTTTCGGTTTTTGCGCGATCAGATGCCGTGGTCAGGATTGACCACGGCATCTGAGGGGTTAAATGTCTGCGATCGGCATCGCTGCCGGTCGCGGACATGAGCTGCGGGTGTCAGCTTGATGAATCAAGCGTTTACCCGCAGCTCATGCGCCCGCTCCATCTTTAAAGTGCGGACGAAGGGCGTACATGTACGCCCTTCGTCCTTAAGGGGTTAATCACCAAACACATGAGCAATATGGGCTGGGCATGGGATTTGGATCCGCATAATACGGATGAAATACGGATGTGTTCCGCGTGCGTTCTGTATTTTTTGTGGACCCATTGACTTGAATGGGGCCTCGGACTGTGATTTGCGGACAATAATAGGACATGCACTACTTTTTTTGCGGAGCGGCCATGCGGACAAACAGAAACGGAATGCACATTTTCTACAGCCCAATTAGAGTGAATGATTCCGCATACGGGCCACACAAAAAAACGGAACAAAAGCGGAAAGAAAATACGGTCGTGTGCATAAGCCCATAGGCTGATGATTTTCAGATGCATTTGCTGAGTACGGCAGCGCAATCACCTTTAAAGAGAAATTGACGATTAGTAGTGGTACTGTGCAGTGTCCAAATATACAGAATAGGAGCGGATATTGAGAATTATTCCCTGAACACAGGACAAGAGAAGTGGTACTGTGCAGTGTCCATATATACAGAATAATAGCAGATACTGTGAATTACACCCAGTATACAGGACAAGAGAAGTGGTACTGTGCAGTGTCCATATATACAGAATAAGAGCAGATACTGAGAATTACACTCGTTATACAGGAAAAGAGAAATAGTACTGTGCATTGTCCATATATACAGAATAAATGCGGATACTGAGAATTACACTCAGTATACAGGACAGGAGAAGTGGTACTGTGCAGTGTCCATATATACAGAATAAGAGCAGATACTGAGAATTACACTCGTTATACAGGAAAAGAGAAATGGTACTGTGCATTGTCCATATATACAGAATAAGTGCGGATACTGAGAATTACACTCAGTATACAGGACAAGAGAAGTGGTGCTGTGCATTGTCCATATATACAGAATAAGTGCGGATACTGAGAATTACACTCAGTATACAGGACAAGAGAAGTGGTGCTGTGCATTGTCCATATATACAGAATAAGAGCAGATACTGAGAATTACACTCAGTATACAGGACAAGAGAAGTGGTACTGTGCATTGTCCATATATACAGAATAAGTGCGGATACTGAGAATTACACTCAGTATACAGGACAAGAGAAGTGGTGCTGTGCATTGTTCATATATACAGAATAAGAGCAGATACTGAGAATTACACTCAGTATACAGGACAAGAGAAATAGTACTGTGCATTGTCCATATATACAGAATAAGTGCCGATACTGAGAATTACACTCAGTATACAGGACAAGAGAAGTGGTACTGTGCATTGTCCATATATACAGAATAAGAGCAGATACTGAAAATTACACTCAGTATACAGGACAAGAGAAGTGGTACTGTGCAGTGTCCTTTTACACAGAATAAGAGCAGATGCTGAGAATTGACCCAGTACACAGGACAGGAGACGTGGTACTGTGCAGGGTCCATTTATGCAGAAAAGGAGCAGATACTGAGAATTACACCCAGTAAACAGGACAGGAAAAGTGGTACTGTGCAGTGAGATATATATATATATATATATATATATACACACACACACACACACACATTCAAAAACAAGGCAGCACTCTAAAAATAGTGAAGAAAGTGGAACCTTTATTCACCCTTCAGCGACGTTTTAAACCACACAATGTGGTCTTTATCAAGCATAAACCAACAGTGTCAACTGGGCATATATATACCCATCATGCAAAGTGATAATTAATTGCCAATAAAATGGGAAAACAAATCATACAGTGCTTACAATTACGGGTGATCCAGCTCATCATACGTTTCTGGTGAGCCTCTTGCATTTTGTGTTGCACCATAATTACTTTGTTTTTGATCGTGTCTTCTATAAACAAGTATCCGGGACCGCCATGGGGGCACGCTGTGCGCCCTCTTATGCCAACCTATTTTTAGGTTGGTGGGAGGAAACACAGGTGTACCCCTTAGCCAAATTTAATGAACATGTACTTAGATGGTTCCGGTATATAGATGACCTTCTGATTTTTTGGAGTGGAACACAATCTCAATGCATTGAATTTGTACAACAGCTCAATCAAAATTCTCATAACATCTCTCTCACCCATAGGATCTCTGATGAATCCATTGATTTTTTGGACTTGAGAATTATCATCAATGGGGATAGGATCCAGACCTCACTTTACAGAAAACAAACGGCCACAAACAGCCTATTACAATATAACAGTTTTCATCCTCTTCATCTTCGGAACAGCATCCCTAAGGGACAGTTTTTGAGAATTCGCCGCAACTGTTCTGTTAATCAGGATTTCCAGAATACTTCCAAGGATCTAACTGCTCGCTTTCGGGCGAGAGGCTACCCGAAGAAGGTGGTGGCCCGAGCGTATGAACATGCTAACACGGTTGAACGCAAGGAACTTTTCCAACCAAAACATAGGACACAACCAAACAAGGTTCGGTTGGTCACTAGGTATAAAAATCAATGGCAGGTTCTATATAAGGTATTACATACTCATTGGTATCTGCTGTCTACGGACACCAAACTCTCGGAACATGTGGATTTGCGACCGCATCTTATTGCACGTCACGCTCCTAACTTGAAGGACATGCTAACACGTAGTCATTTTCAGAGGCCCCCTCTATCTTTGGGACGTGGAATCAGATTACAAGGGACGTTTCCCTGGGGAAACTGTAATGTATGCCACCTTATGATCAGTAGCAATTCTTTCGAATTACCGGGTGATCGCACGTTCACTCTCAGGCAGTATGTGAACTGCCGCACTAAGAATGTGGTTTATGGGCTTCTGTGTCAATGTAATAAAGTATATGTGGGTCAGACTGGACAAGAATTGAGGAGGAGAATACAACAGCATCTTTCTGCCATTGCCTTGGCAAGACGTGATAGGGAACGGGGGGACAAAGCCCTCACCTCCGTAGCCCTGCATTTTTTGAATGAGCACCAAAGCAACATCCGGGGCCTGAGGGTTGTTGGGTTAGCCAAGATCTGTGAAAACATTAGAGGAGGTTCCATCACTTCCCAACTATTGCGTATGGAGTCCAGATGGATCTTTAATCTGAATTCTCTGATTCCCAATGGCCTTAACGAGGAGCTCACATTTGCAGGATTTTATGGTTAATCTGTTCACTTTGATCCAACATTTGCCACGTTTTTGTCACTTTAGTACATTTTTCCCCATATACATGGGGCTTGTGGCTGTTTCACAGCCTCCTTTCATACTATTATATATGCACTATGACACTTTAGATACCTGTGGTTTGGACACACATTTTTTATCTTTATATTTATAAAAAAAAAAATTTTTTTTTTTTTTTTTTTTATATTGATGCATTAATGGTGTATTTAGCTTATTCGGTCATGTTTTCATTAATTGCATGGAATAATGTTCATAATTCTGTTTATAATTGATTGTGTATTCATTTTCTGGCTACTTAATTATGCCCCTATGAATTCTATGAAATAATGATGTAATTCTTTTTATTTACATTTGATTCTGTATACATTCGATCATGATGGGTATATAAAATAGTTTACATTTTCCCTCTCTATAAATAATTATTTGGGGTATCCAATTATGTTTTTATGTATTTCATGAAATAATGTATGTAATTTGCTTGATTCATATTTGATTATGCATATTAGAATTGGATAATTTTTATATAATTTTATTTATTTTTCTTTATTTCCTTTTTCACAATTGCACTTGTCACTTTTGCACGTTCCTTTTTGCACATTTTATAATTTTATTTTTTATTTTCTTTTGCACTACTCTGCACATGCACTTTATATCATCGTGGACTTAATGTATTTAGTATATTTTACAGATTTGGTATTTATTATTGCTTTATTTATTTATTTTGATTGTTCATTTTTGCAAGTAATTAATCATGTACGGTTCCCATACATGTCTTTTGCACAAGGCTCTGTTGGTAGGAGCGCACATTGCGTTCCATTTAATATTATATGATCCTCTGATTATTTCCGGATATTTGGAGCGCAACTTGCGTGTCAGTTGTGGTCACGTGACCAGGATTTCCTGCATTTGACACGCCCATGCATTCCACTCTTACTCTTATGGCTCTATGAGTCACTTCCTGCTACTTCACTTCCGGTACATGCTTCCAAACGCGCTCTGGCTTCCGCGCAGCCATGCTTAAACTATTATACATGTGCAGGTGAGGAATATTGCCTAATTAATTTATGTATATAGGGCTGGATGCACATTGAGCAAATTACCCCTGACGAAGCCGGACGTTGCCGGCGATACGCGTGGGGCACTTTTTTGGTCGGCGGGGGTCCACATGGGGGCATCAGGCACAGGTTCTTTCTAAACTTTGCATATTCATGTTGCTGGGTATGTTTATGTTTCATGTTGTTATTTGGACCTAGCATATTTTTGCACATGTGATCCTGTAGTAGCCTGCACATCATTTAGATTGTGTATATGTGATATTATACCCTGGACTCCGCCGCTGTGTAGGGTCATTGTACCCACACTTGTCAAACATTGTATACAATTTTTAAGGTTTTTTGTGTGTCTTGTCTAGTTTTTCTATTAATAAATTGATTATTTTATCTTATAATTGATTGGATGTGCATTTGTTTAATAGTCTTCTTGGACTCATCTGTAGTCCCTTTTGGTATTGCATAGTTTTTCTGACTATATATTGCACTCCTTTGGGGATATGTTGTGTGTGCCCCTGAGCATTTACAATTTAGGTGCTTACAATTACATGTACAATTACAAAAAATATCGTGATCATAAGAAATGCAAAACTTGTATTAATGTGAAAAAATCCACCAGTGTGGAGTACTAGTAAATATCATTATTCACCTAAACGTGTAAATCAATAGGTGTATTACACACTTGTGTAATAAAGTGAACATTAAGATCAGCCGTAGCAACTTAGTATAATAAGCAAACTTACACACTAGACGAGGAGGTACGGCGCCAAAGTCAACGTCTGCTATTGGCAAATGCGCATGCTCCGGTGCCAAGCAACAGGGCGCTCAATCGTTCTGACGTCAGGCGATGTCCACCAAGGCACATGACATGACAGGAATTAGTCACGCGGCAGGCCAGGCCGAGGCAAACCATCGCGAGACAACCAGGGAGAGCGAGTGTCAAGGCTGTCAGTGAAACGTCACACCTACAAGGCGGAGCCACACGCCGCAGGCTGGAACATTACGCCGAATGTACAGACCGTGTCAGCGGTGGCTCTACATCATCAGGGGGACGCAACCATCGGGCCACTAGATTGGGCACCAGAAATAATCGGATCACATTGGGAACACATCAAAATAATGATATATAGCAGGGAATTACTCCCAAAGTAACAAATAATAATAGTAATACAAGGCTCAACAGGCTTAGAAAAAACCCCGTAGCTAGTGGCTACACCAGGGTCACTGGTCCTCACCACTGCTATATTTGAAAGTCAGAGGGGGCTAATGTGGCTATATCAATTGACTTGATCATCACCACCAGCCTATTATGGGGCCATGGTGCAAGACAGTGTCAATGTCATGCTCCTCCAGACCCAAAGTCTTCTCAACATATCTACAGGGTAAATGTTTATCAAGCCCTAGCCAAAATGTCCATTGTAATTGTAAATTTAAACTGTGCCCAATGGATCCAACATGAAAGAGATGAATGACGCAGAAACATCTGGGGACGTCCTCCAAGTCATGGTGATAAACTTGATACAAAATCTAGAAAACAAGGAAAAACAGAATATTGGTTCTTTTATCAATAAAACACAATCTGGAGCTAATTTAAATAATGACACTAGTGATGTCGTGAACATAAAATTTTCCGTTCGCGAACGGCGAACGCGAACTTCCGCAAATGTTTGCGAACGGGCGAACCGGGCGAACCGGCAGGCAAATTTTAAAACCCACAGGGACTCTTTCTGGCCACAATAGTGATGGAAAAGTTTCAAGGGGACTAACACCTGGAGTGTGGCATGCCGGAGCGGGATCCATGGCAAAACTTCCATGGAAAATTACATAGTTGACGCAGAGTTGGGTTTTAATCCATAAAAGGCATAAATCACCTAACAATCCTAAATTTTTTTGAACAACGTGGTTTAAAACATCTAGTGTGTGTATACGATCAGGTATGATGTTGAATCGATCAGGATTGCGGGGTTGTATCGATAAGGGTTACGCCCGCTTCACAGACATTGACAGACCAAACTCCCCTTTTAATGCACCGCAAAGAACCGCAAACAGTTCATTTGCACAACCGCAAACTCCCCATTTGCACAAGGTTGGATACCAAGCTAGCCACGTCCCGGTGATGTCATTGAAGGTTTCTTCCTCCACCCAGCCACGTACAACACCAATGGTCCCCGAAAGGTGAATTGAATTGATTTTTCGAACGGGGAGATGGTTAAAAAAACGCTGGCTCCCTCCACTCTGTTTTAATCCACGGTGACTGCGTCTGCGCCGTGCAATTTACTGTGACACCCGATATGAGTGGTATTTTCTGTAGTACAATTCTCATCAGTTTAATCCCTCTAACGTCCCCAATCTGGGGGCCATTTATTGAATTGATTTTTCGAACGGGGAGATGGTTAAAAAAACGCAAGCTCCCTACACTCTGTTTTAATCCACGGTCACTGCGTCTGCGCCGTGCAATTTACTGTCACACCCGATATGAGTGGTATTTTCTGTAGTACTATTCTCATCAGTTTAATCCCTGTTACATCCCATATCAGGGATTGCCTTTTGTGAAAAAAATTTTAGGCCGGGTACCTTCGACTGCCTTCACAGTGACAGACCAGACTCTCATACACCAAACTGAATTGATTTCAGGAACCGGGAGATGGAAAAAGGAGCTTGGTCGGTCCTCATACTCCCAAATTGGGGCACTGCGCGTGCACAGAGCAATGTGCTGTGACACCCTATATGAGTGGTGTCTTAACTAGTACTATTCCTATCAGTTTAATCCCTGTTACGTACCCTATCCGGTCGAATTGATTAACCATTGTCGAATTAGCGAACCATTACGACATCATGAAATAATTTAGTTCTGAGCTCTGTACTTGCTTTGTATTGGAATTGATGGGGATTTTTTTAATTGTCTGCATTATTTCTAATAAACTATTAAGAGACTTTATTATGATTTTTTATTTTATGTATTGAAAACCCATACAACATAAAAAAAAAAAAAGGTAAATTAATGTTTTTTCTATGAAATATTATCCAGCCGTCCGATCGCTTTTGGTCTGACCATAAAGAAGCAACGGCCTTATCATCTGGGGTGTGGCAACATTGCCAACACACTCATAGAGGTGATGATTGCTTCATTGTGATACGCAAGCCCCTTCACCACAACAAGGTAACGATCACGAAGGGGAATTGACACTTGTATGTCCCTTTTTTTCTTGGTTTGTTTTTGCAGCCACAGTGCTGCACCATAGGACATAAAAATTTGGCATGTACACATGCCTGAAAAATAATGGCATTGTTGCAGCCGCTATTGTAGCAGCGGCCGGAAAAATTGATGTTTTCCAGGCAGAAAAGTGACTAAAACATTGCGGCTTGAACTCTAGTTGGTGGTGGAGAATTCACGAAAGTCATCCGGTATGCAGACATTAAATACAGCAGCGTGGGGACCATTTTGAGACCAAGGCATGTAATCAGGCCTTTTGTTAGTCAAATGTATCCCCCACTGTCAGTCCCTTCGGGATCCATGCCTCATTCATCTTTATGAAGGTGAGGTAATCAACACTTTTTTGACCAAGGCGACTTCTCTTGTCAGTGACAATGCCTCCTGCTGCACTGAAGGTCCTTTCTGACAGGACACTTGAAGCAGGGCAGGCCAGAAGTTCTATCGCAAACTGGGATAGCTCAGGCCACAGGTCAAGCCTGCACACCCAGTAGTGAAGGGGTTCATCGCTCCTCAGAGTGTCGATATCTGCTGTTAAGGCGAGGTAGTCTGCTACCTGTCGGTCGAGTCGTTCTCTAAGGCTGGATCCTGAAGGGCTGTGGCGATGAGTAGGACTGAAAAATCTCCGCATGTCCTCCATCAACAACACATCTGTAAATTGTCCAGTCCTTGCTGCCGTGGTAGGAGGAGGATTACACTCACCTCTTCCCCTGTTAGATTCACGTTGTGCTGTGACATCCCTCTTATAAGCTGTGTAAAGCATATTTTTTTGTTTGGTTTTGAACTGCTGCATTCTTTCCGACTTTCGGTAATTTGGTAACATTTCTGCCACTTTCTGCTTATACCGGGGGTCTAGTAGCGTGGCCACCCAGTACAGGTCGTTCTCCTTCATCCTTTTTATACGAGGGTCCCTCAACAGACATGACAGCATAAAAGACCCCATTTGAACAAGGTTGGATGCAGAGCTACTCATTTCCCATTCCTCGTCCTCACTGATGTCATTGATGGTCTGTTCTTCCCCCCAGCCACGTACAACACCATGGGTACCAGATTGGTGACAACAACGAGCACCCTGGGGTGCCTGCTGTGGTTGGTCTTCCTCCTCCTCAAAGCCACATTCCATACAGTGGTGGGCACTGGCAGTGGGCACACTACAGTCTGTGGAAGTGGGCCTGACACACACTGGCAGCAGGCAAGCAACTGAATTTAGACTACTGTCTAAAAATTAAATGCCTTATTTATCGGCAAGCTACTGTGCCACCCGGTATCAGTGGTTGGCACTGGCAGTGGGCACACTACAGTCAGTGGAAGTCGGCCTGACACACACTGGCAGCAGGCAAGCAACTGAAATTACACTAAAGTGTAAAAATTAAATGCCTTTTTTTGATGCAAAGTCCTGTGCCACACGGGATGACAGGGGTGGGCATTGGCAGTGGGCACACTACAGTCAGTGGAAGTCGGCCTGACACACACTGGCAGCAGGCAAGCAACTGAAATTACACTAAAGTGTAAAAATGAAATGCCTTTTTTTGATGCAAAGTCCTGTGCCACACGGGATGACAGGGGTGGGCATTGGCAGTGGGCACACTACAGTCAGTGGAAGTCGGCCTTACACACACTAGCAGCAGGCAAGCAGCTGAAATTACACTAAAGTGTAAAAATGAAATGCCTTTTTTTGATGCAAAGTCCTGTGCCACACGGGATGACAGGGGTGGGCACTGGCAGTGGGCACACTACAGTCAGTGGAAGTCGGCCTGACACACACTAGCAGCAGGCAAGCAGCTGAAATTACACTAAAGTGTAAAAATGAAATGCCTTTTTTTGATGCAAAGTCATGTGCCACATGGGATGACAGGGGTGGGCAATGGCAGTGGGCACACTACAGTCAGTGGAAGTCGGCCTGACACACACTAGCAGCAGGCAAGCAGCTGAAATTACACTAAAGTGTAAAAATTAAATGCCTTTTTTTGATGCAAAGTCCTGTGCCACACGGGATGACAGGGGTGGGCACGGCAGTGGGCACACTATAGTCAGTGGAAGTCGGCCTGACACACACTGGCAGCAGGCAAGCAACAGAAATTACACTATAATTTTTACACTTTATTGTAATTTCAGTTGCTTGCCTGCTGCCAGTGTGATGTCAGGCCGACTTCACTGACTGTGTGCCCACTGCCGTGCCCACCTGTCAATCCGTGTGGCTATTGCATCAAAAAAGGCATTTAATTTTTACACTTAATGCCTTTTTTTGATGCAAAGTCCTGTGCCACACGGGGTGACAGGGGTGGGCACTGGCAGTGGGCACACTACAGTCAGTGGATGTCGGCGTGACACCCACTAGCAGCAGGCAAGCAACTGAAATTACACTAAAGTGTAAAAATTAAATGCCTTTTTTTGATGCAAAGTCCTGTGCCAAACTGGATGACAGGGGTGGGCACTGGCAGTGGGCACACTACAGTCTGTTGGCCTGCAGCTCCTCACACACAGGCAGGCCAGGCAACTGCAATATGTATATGGAGAAAAAAAAAAGCAGACTAATGTTGCAGCCCTAAAAAGGGCTTTTTGGGGTGCTGTCAGGATGCTGTCCTTACAGCAGAGATCAGATGAGTCTTTCAGGACTGGAGTGGACACTGAATTCACTAGCCTAGCTATCGATTTCCCTATTAAATCAGCAGCAACTACACTCTCCCTCCTCTCACTAAGACTGCAAATTCTGAATGAATCTAAAATGGATGCTGTTCAGGAGATGGGAGGGTCTGGGAGGGAGGGTATGCTGCTGATTGGCTGGAATGTGTCTGCTGACTGTGAGGTACAGGGTCAAAGTTTGCTCAATGATGATGTATAGGGGGCGGACCGAACATCGCATGTGTTCGCCCGCTGCGGCGAACGCGAACAAGCTTTGTTCGCCGGGAACTGTTCGCCGGCGGATCTCTAAATGACACCATTGGTTGTCTCACGTATCAGGTGAAGTACCAGGAGAGGTACCCAGGGGAATAAGGTGTGCATACCAGTCCCCCAAAAACAAGAGGATGCCTATATGACATTACACTAAGTTCCATTTAAATTCCACATTTAGACCACCAGGTCTAAGGGTCTGTAGGCGGTAAATCCAATAAAGCTCTCTTTTGATCAAGGATCATAAATCTAAGATCATTTTCCTTGTGACCAGCTTCTGTAAAATGTTTTGGTACCGGTAAATTTCTTCTTTTGCGTCTAATAGTGAATCTGTGGTTGTTGAGTCTAGTCTTCGTGTCACATGTGGTCTTCCCCACATAGAGGAGACCACAGGGACACGTAAGCACATACACCACGAATGCACTATCACAGGTCAAGAATTGACGTATCTCTGAATGGACCCCCGAGATGGGGTGAATGAATTTGTCACTCTTAATCATAAATGGGCAGTTAACGCAGTGTAGGCATGGATAACAACCCCTACGTTTACTACCAATATATGTTTGTACCAGATGTTTAGGGGGTATATCTGCCCGCACAAGCTTGTCCCTTAAATTGCTAGGCCGTCTGTAAGAAAGAAGGGGTGGGACCGTAAAGACCTCAATCTGTGGAAGATTACTTCCCAATATGGACCAATGTTTCCGTATGATGTTGGCTACTGTGTTACTTTGTTCAGAATAGGTGGATATAAAAGGAATACGTTCCATCTTATCACCAGTGGTATGAATGCTACCAGGAGCTAACTGTTTGACCCTATCAAGATGCTTATGGATCAGTGTTATGGGATAACCTCTCTGTCTGAATTAGTGTACCATCTGATCATACCGTCCAGGTAGTTTATCTGGAATTTGTACAATTCGTTTAACTCGAAGCAACTGACTGTATGGTAAAGATGCAATGGTAGATCTGGGGTGACAATTATTATATTGCAACAAGGAGTTGCAGTCAGTAGGTTTGGTATAAATATCAGTCAGTAATTTGTTGCCTACCACTGAGACCATTGTATCAAGAAATTGCACCTGAACATCTGAGTAAGTCAGTGTAAAGGCAATATCTGGATCCATCTGGTTCAAATACACATGAAATTGATCCAGTGATCCTGCATCGCCCCATGGTGGTCCCTCGTAACTGCAGGTAAAAAGAATCCATAAACATAAAATAATTGTTGCGAAGCACCAGCTCTAATAGTTGTAAAATAAATAGGCGACAATCAGGAGAGTATTGACTGGAGTCAAGTGCCACCCTGATGGCATTAATGCCTCTGGAATGATTAATTGACGTATACAAGCTAGTGACATCAAAGAATGCCACCAGGCAGCTATCAGGTAAATTGATCCCAGAAATCTTCTCAAGAAATCACCTGTGTCTCTAACATAGGATCTTGCACCAACCGCGTATCCACGTAACACGCGGTCAAGGGAGACTGCAATGTTAGAGAACAAAGAACCTGGACCAGCAACAATTGGTCGACCTGGGGGGTCCACCAATGCTTTATGGATTTTCGGTAATACATACATTACTGGGGTCCGCGGATGTTCCACCAGTTAATAGGAATAGAGTTCACTATCAATAATGCCCTGATCCAGGGCTGAATCTAGAGCACTCTTGATATACCGAGTGATTTCAAACCTAGGGTCACCTGGTAATCTCATGTACACATTATGATCGTTTAACTGCCTGTTGATCTCATGAATGTATTTACTAGTGTCCATGACGACAACCGCACCACCCTTGTCAGCAGGCTTGATGGTGAGGTTGCCGTCATGGCACAAATCCTCAAGCACCTTAATCTCACTAGAGGTCATATTAGGATATTTTAACTTCTCATCCATAACACGCTCCTTCAGATTCATCAGGTCAATAGACACTGCTTTAATAAAGGTATCTATAGCCGAATTATTAATAGGCGGTGAAAAGTCACTCTTAGTAAATAGACCAACTTTACCCAAGCTTAGTTCAGAGCCCGTATTTTGGTCTGTAATCCGTCCAGGAGGAGGTTGGTCAGCAAACCAAATTTTAAGCTTAATGTTCCTATAGAAACGCTGCAGATCAACCTCCAGCTGGAACCAGTCCATCTTTGTTGAGAGACAAAAGGATAACCCCTTCACCAACAAATCAGTTTGTGTTTGTGATAATGACACTGAGGATATATTTACCACTGTAGATTTGACATCATGGTCCTTATCGATCATGGATGACTGCCCTACTTGCGAAGTGCCATAGATTTCTGAGGTCTCGCTGGTTTGGAATTTCCTCCACTTGTGCTGCCTTCTGCCTCCCCTCCGGATTCTTTTGGTACTGCGCCCAATTCCAAAAAAGACTGTGTAGAGGTGGTAGTAGGAGAAGTTGTAGAAGCAGGCTGTGGATATTTCTTAGAAGTTAGACGTTGGGGAAACGTCGGTTTCTTCGCGCCTTCATTTTGCCATGTGTATATTTTTCCTTTAGCGTAGTAGTCAGCATCACGTAGCCACTTTTTCCTTTTAGTGGCCTCTTGTTCTTTAATGATAACCTTTTTTTATGACTATCTACCATATATAAAGTGGTATTTCACTATGTGTGCAAACCTCTAACTTCCACATAGGGATCGTTTTGAGAAAGACTATCCCGGTTGGATACTCTGATATTTGGCTGCATCAAAAAGGCTGCAATAGGGCTCATGCACACTACCGTTGTTGTTTTGCGGTCCGTTTTTCATGGATCCGTTGTTCCGCATTTTTTCTCTGATTTAGGTCCTCTTCCATTCCGTTATTACACAAAACATATCTGTATGGTTTCCGCATGTGATCCGTTTTTTGCGGATTGGAAACAGAAACAGTAAACAAATAATCACCAAACACATGAGCAATATGGGCTGGGCATAGCATTTGGATACGGATGTGTTCTGCGTGCTGTGGGGAGTCGCTCTGGTAGACAGCGGTGCGGGTGCAGTTTAGAGGCAAAACAAGGAGTCCAGATTGTGCAACAAACAGTGTTTTATTCACACTTGCACACCATAAATGAAAAACAGTCTCTTTGGTGACAGTTCACACACAACGGAAATAACGTGGCAAAACAAAAACAGGCCAACACAAGTTCAGTCACCTGGGAGGTGTAGGTGCAGGTTCGCACCACGCTGTCGGCCCAGCCGCAGGAGAATCCAGCTTCAGGTAGCCAGGAACAAAACACCTCCTTGCTGAGCTCTTTCCTCCAGGACAGAGAACTCCTCAGCCCTGTTAGCAGCTCCAGGATAATCACAGCCTCCAGCTGCTGAGCTGGCTGAACTTTTAAACCCAGCTTAAAACCAGGACTGGGTCGTGGGGAGCAGCCACCCACCCTACACTTTAGCTGCTCCCGGTAAGAGCCGGCCCGGATCGGCTTTGCAGCCATGCTATTTAAACTCTGTCAGTAGCACTAGCTGCTGCTGACATCAACAAAAACGGGCTCATACCTCACCGAGGCTATGAACCTCGGTGACACATACCTGCCATCCACGACGGCACCCTGCACCTTACCACACACCCCCCCCCCTTTGTTCAACCCTGAGGGGGTGGACACATGTGAGGCAGTGGACGCGGGAAAGGGCATCTGCATTTCCCTGCAAGCGACCTGCCCTATGTTCCACGGAGAACTTGAAATTTTGAAGGGATAGGAACCACCTGGTGACCCGAGCATTCCTCTCCTTGGCCTGACTCATCCATTTGAGGGGGGAATGGTCGGTCACCAGACGGAACCTCCTCCCTAACAGGTAGTAGTGGAGAGATTCGAGTGCCCACTTGATAGCCAGGCACTCCCTCTCCACTATACTATATTTGGACTCGGCGGGACTGAGCTTACGGCTCAGGAAGACAACGGGATGTTCTTCCCCGTTGACCTCCTGCGACAGTACCGCACCGAGGCCTACCTCCGAGGCGTCGGTCTGTACCACAAACTCCTTGTTGAAGTCGGGTGTCACCAAAACCGGGGACCCACACAGGGCCGACTTCAACGCGGAGAAAGCCTCCTCCGCCTTCTACTCCAGCTAACCCTCCCAGACTTTCGTCCCTTCAACAGGTCTGTCAATGGCGCTGCTATTGTGGCAAAGTGGGGCACAAACCTCATGTAGTATCCTACAATCCCCAGGAACGACTTTACCTGCCTGGTGGTGACCGGTCGGGGCCAGCTACGAATGGCCTCTACCTTAGTTACCTGAGGTTTGATGACTCCCCGCCCAATTATATATCCCAGATATTTTGTCTCCTCTAACCCTATGGAGCACTTCTTTGGGTTAGCGGTCAGTCCGGCTTTCCTCAGGGCATCCACTACCGCCTGCACCTTGGGTAAATGGCTTTCCCAGTCGGTGCTGTGGATGACTACATCATCTAAGTAGGCCGAGGCGTACCGACGATGTGGTCGCAGCACTATGTCCATTAACCTCTGGAAAGTGGCGGGCGCCATGCAGGCCAAAGGGTAACACCTTGTAGTGATACAGGCCCTGCGGGGTAACAAACGCGGTTTTTCCTTAGCCGCCTCCGTTAAGGGTACCTGCCAGTACCCTTTAGTGAGGTCCAGCACAGAAAAATAACGGGCTTGTCCTAAATTTTCAACAAGCTCGTCTACTCGGGGCATGGGATACGCGTCAAACTTGGATACTTCATTTAACTTGCGAAAGTCGTTGCAGAACCGCAGCGTCCCATACGGCTTAGGTATTAGGACTATGGGACTGGCCCACTCACTTTTCGACTCCTCAATGACATCGAGCTTCAACATTAACTGCACTTCCTCCGCGATGGCCCGCCGCCGAGCCTCGGGTACCCGTTATGGTTTTAACCGGACCTTGGCCTGAGGCTCAGTGACGATGTCATGTCGGATGAGAGACGTGCGGCCAGGGAGGTCCGAGAACACATCCGTGTTCCGACTGAGGAACTCCCTGACTTCCTGAACTTGTGTGGAAGACAGGCTGTCTGCAATTTTTACCGTGGTTACGGCTTCACAGGCCTCGAACTGTGGGGCTGGACCCTTTTCACCTAGAAGCCCTGGCCGGGGGCTGTGGTCGTCGGCCGTGTCCCAATCTTTCCACGGCTTTAGCAAATTCACATGGTACACCTGCTCCGGCTTGCGCCGCCCTGGCTGGTGTACTTTGTAATTTACTTCCCCTACCTTCTCGACCACCTCATAGGGGCCCTGCCACCTAGCTAGGAATTTGCTGTCAAGGGTGGGTACCAGAACCAACACTCGATCTCCCGGATTGAAGCCCCGTACCCGAGCCTGACGATTATACACCCTACTCTGGGCTTGTTGCGCTGCCTCCATATGCTCCCGGACCAACGGCAACACCCTTTCTATCCGTTCCTGCATCTGGGTGACATACTCAATGACACTTTTGTGGGGGACAGGCTGTTGTTCCCATGCTTCCTTGGCGATATCCAACAGGCCCCGAGGGTGTCTGCCATAAAGCAGTTCGAAGGCGAGAACCCAGTAGAGGCCTGGGGTACCTCTCGCACTGCGAACATGAGATAGGGCAGAAGCAGGTCCCAGTCCTTCCCATCTCTAGACACCACCCTTTTTAACATATTCTTTAGAGTTTGGTTAAACCTCTCAACAAGACCGTCTGTTTGCGGATGGTAAACGGACGTCCGTAACTGCTTTATACGCAACAATTTACACAGTTCCTTCATTACTTTGGACATAAAGGGGTCCCTTGGTCTGTCAGAACCTCTTTTGGCAGGCCCACACGGGAAAACATCTCCATTAACTCTTTGGCAATGAGCTTAGCTGAGGTATGTCGCAGAGGCACCGCCTCCGGATACCGAGTGGCATAGTCGAGAACTACCAGAATGTGTTGGTGGCCCCTAGCAGACTTTGGTACAGGCCCAATTAAATCCATAGCAATTCGCTCAAACGGTACTTCAATAATTGGCAGAGGTACCAGAGGACTACGAAAATGTGGCTGGGGGCTAGTTACCTGACTGGGGTGGAGATTTCCGGGTTTGACTGGCCCCTCCCAAAAGAACCCCCTGCAGGTTTCTGGTGGCCTCATATCGCTCCACCAGGTCGACCATCTCAAGGGCATTGGTGGGGGATACCTGGCCGATCCAGTGTTGAAGGGGGTAAGGCAAGGCCCTCCAAAACATGTCAGCCAGCAGCCGGTCCAGCATAGCAGTCGGACTTAGAACCTCAGGCTGCAGCCATTTTTGCAACCTGTGCAGCAACTCATAGTACTGCGGCCTGGCGGGTTCAGCCACTTTGAAGTCCCACTGGTGGACCCGCTGAGCCCGGACCAACACGTTTACCCCCAGTCTGGCCAGGATCTCCCCCTTCACCGTGGAATAGTCAGCAGCCTGGTCGTCTGCCAACTCAAAAAAACTTGCTGGGGTCCGGATGCCAGGAACGGAGCAACCACCTCGGCCCACTGGTCACGGGGTAACTTTTCCCTCACGGCGACCTTCTCAAAAACCGCCAGGTACGTCTCAACGTCGCTCTGCGGGGTCATTTTTGGGATCGCCGCACGGACCGCTTCCGGGCATCATGGACGTGGTGGGACGCTCCTGCCGCCTGTAACGCCATCACATGTTGTAGCAGTAGTTGGTTGGTCTCCCGCTGCTGCACGTTAGCCTCTATGAGAGCCTTCACAGCAGCCTCCATGTTGCCAGAAACTCCTGCTTGCAGCTTTGCTGGCTTAATATATTCCATGCACTTTAGAAAAACAAAACTTCGGCGTTCACGCCAGCCTCCCTGCGCATGCCCGCATCCGACACCAAATGTGGGGAGTCGCTCTGGTAGACAGCGGTGCGGGTGCAGTTTAGAGGCAAAACAAGGAGTCCAGATTGTGCAACAAACAGTGTTTTATTCACACTTGCACACCATAAATGAAAAACAGTCTCTTTGGTGACAGTTCACACAGAACGGAAATAACGTGGCAAAACAAAAACAGGCCAACACAGGTTCAGTCACCTGGGAGGTGTAGGTGCAGGTTTGCACCACGCTGTCGGCCCAGCCGCAGGAGAATCCAGCTTCAGGTAGCCAGGAACAAAACACCTCCTTGCTGAGCTCTTTCCTCCAGGACAGAGAACTCCTCAGCCCTGTTAGCAGCTCCAGGATAATCACAGCCTCCAGCTGCTGAGCTGGCTGAGCTTTTAAACCCAGCCCAAAACCAGGACTGGGTCGTGGGGAGCAGCCACCCACCCTACACTTTAGCTGCTCCCGGTAAGAGCCGGCCCGGATCGGCTTTGCAGCCATGCTATTTAAACTCTGTCAGTAGCACTAGCTGCTATTGACATCAACAAAAACGGGCTCTTACCTCACCGAGGCTATGAACCTCGGTGACACATACCTGCCATCCACGACGGCACCCTGCACCTTACCACAGTGCGTTCTGTATTTTTTGCGGACCCATTGACTTGAATGGGGCCTCGGACTGTGATTTGCGGACAATAATAGGACATGCACTACTTTTTTTGCGGAACGGCCATGCGGACAAACAGAAACGGAATGCACATTTTCTACAGCCCAATTAGAGTGAATGATTCCGCATACATGCCATACAAAAGACGGAACGAAAGCGGAAAGAGAATACGGTCGTTTGCATAAGCCCATAGGCTGATGATTTTCAGATGCATTTGTTGAGTACGGCAGCGCAATCACCTTTACAGAGAAATTGACGATTAGAAGTGGTACTGTGCAGTGTCCAAATATACAGAATAGGATAGCTGATATTGAAAATTATTCCCTGTACACAGGACAAGAGAAGTGGTACTGTGCAGTGTCCATATACAGTCATGTGAAAAAATTAGGACACCCTTTGAAAGCATGTGGTTTTTTGTAACATTTTTAATAAATGGTTATTTCATCTCCGTTTCAACAATACAGAGAGATTAAAGTAATCCGACTAAACAAAGAAAACTGAAGAAAAGTCTTTTCAAGATCTTCTGTAAATGTCATTCTACAAAAATGCCTATTCTAACTGAGGAAAAAGATAGGACACCCTTGCCCCTAATAGCGAGTGTTACCTCCTTTGGCTGAAATAACTGCAGTGAGACGGTTCTTGTAGCCATCTACCAGTCTTCGACATCGGTCTGAGGAAATTTTACCCCACTCCTCAATGCAGAACTTTTTCAGCTGTGAGATGTTTGAGGGGTTTCTTGCACGTACAGCCCTTTTCAAGTCACCCCACAGCATCTCAATGGGATTCAAATCTGGACTTTGACTTGGCCATTCCAGGACTCTCCATTTCTTCTTTTTCAGCCAATCTTTGGTTGATTTACTAGTATGTTTTGGGTCATTGTCATGTTGCATGGTCCAGTTCCGCTTCAGCTTTAATTTTTCTAACTGATGGTCTCACATGTTCTTCAAGCACCTTCTGATACACAGTAGAATTCATTGTGGATTCTATGATGGTGAGCTGACCAGGTCCTGCTGCAGCAAAGCAGCCCCAAACCATGACTTCCACCTCCATGCTTCACAGTTGGTATGAGGTTCTTTTCTTGGAATGCTGTGTTTGGTTTACGCCAAACATGTCCTCTGCTGTTGTGTCCAAATAATTCAATTTTGGACTCATCTGTCCAAAGAACATTATTCCAGAAGTCCTGGTCTTTGTCAACTTTATCTCTGGCAAATGTCAGTCTGGCCTCGATGTTTCTCTTGGAAAGCAAAGGTTTCCTCCTTGCACACCTCCCATGCAAGTTAAACTTGTACAGTCTCTTTCTGATTGTAGAGGCATGTACTTCTACATCAACAGTAGCCAGAGCCTGCTGTAGTTCTCGAGATGACACTTTAGGGTTTTGGAGACCTCTTTTAGCATCTTGCGGTCTGCTCTTGGGGTGAACTTGCTGGGGCGACCAGTCCTGGGCATGTTGGCAGTTGTTTTGAAAGCCCTCCACTTGTAGACTATCTTCCGGACAGTGGAATGGCTGATTTCAAAATCTTTAGAGATCTTTTAAATCCCTTCCCAGACTCATAGGCTGCTACAATCTTTTTCTGAAGTCCTCTGACAGCTCTTTTGCTCTCACCATGGTGCTCACTCTCACTTCAACAGTCAGGAGCACACCAAACTAAATGTCTGAGGTTTAAATAGGGCAAGCCTCATTCAACATGCAGAGTAACGATCTACTAATTATGTGCACCTGGTGTGATATACCTGTGTGAGATCTGAGCCAATTTAAGAGGGAATACATGTGAGGGTGTCCTATCTTTTTCCTCAGTTAGAATAGGCATTTTTGTAGAATGACATTTACAGAAGATCTTGAAAAGACTTTTCTTCAGTTTTCTTTGTTTAGTTGGATTACTTTAATCTCTCTGTATTGTTGAAACGGAGATGAAATAACCATTTATTAAAAATGTTACAAAAAACCACATGCTTTCAAAGGGTGTCCTAATTTTTTCACATGACTGTATACAGAATAATAGCAGATACTGTGAATTACACCCAGTATACAGGACAAGAGAAGTGGTACTGTGCAGTCCATATATACAGAATAAGAGCAGATACTGAGAATTATACTCGTTTTACAGGAAAAGAGAAATGGTACTGTGCATTGTCCATATATACAGAATAAGTGCGGATACTGAGAATTACACTCAGTATACAGGACAAGAGAAGTGGTACTGTGCAGTGTCCTTTTACACAGAATAAGAGCAGATGCTGAGAATTGACCCAGTACACAGGACAGGAGACGTGGTACTGTGCAGGGTCCATGTATGCAGAATAGGAGCAAATACTGAGAATTACACCCAGTATACAGGACAGGAGAATTGGTACTGTGCAGTGTCCATATATACAGAATAAGAGTAGATACTGAGAATTACACCCAGTACACAAGAAAAGTGGTACTGTGCAATATCCAGATATACAGAATAAGAGCAGATACTGAGAATTAAACCCAGTAAACAGGACAGGAGAACCAGTAATGTGCAGTGTCATATATACATATAGAGCCGGGCTGGCCAACCTGCGGCTTTCCAGCTGTTGTAAAACCACAACTCCCACCATGCCCTGCTGATGGCTGTAGTCAGTCTGGGCATGCTGGGAGTTGTAGTTTTGCAACAGCTGGAGAGCCTCAGGTTGGCCATCCCTGATATAGAGTATAGGAGCAGATACTGAGAATTAGGGCTCATTCAGACAGCTGCATGTTTTGTTCCGCACCCATTCCGTATCTTTGTAGAACGGTTGCAAACCCATTCATTTCAATGGGGCCGCAAAAGATGCGGACAGCACACCGTGTGCTGTCGGCATCCGTTGTTCCGTTCCGCAGCACTGCAAAAAACATAGAATATGTCTTATTATTGTTCGCAATTGCAGACAAAAATAGGCATTTTCCATGTCAGTGATGGCCATGTGCAGTCCACAAATTGCGGAATGCACACGGGCGGGTATTCGTGTTTTGTGGACCACAAAACACATATGGCCGTCTGGATGAGCCCTAACACCCAGTATACAGGACAGGAGAAATAATACTATGCAGTGTACATATATACAGAATAAGAGCAAATACTGAGAATTACACCCAGTATACAGGACAAGAGAAGTGGTACTGTGCAGTGTCCAAATATACTGAATAAGAGCGGATATTGAGAATGACTCCCAGTACACAGGACAAGTGGTACTGTGAAGTGTCCATATATACAGAATAAGAGCAGATACTGAAAATTACACCCAGTATACTGGACAAGACAAGTGGTACTGTGCAGTGTCCGTATATACAGAGCAAGAGCAGATACTGAGAATTACACCCATTATATAGGACAGGAGAAGTGGTACTTTACAATGTCCACATATACAGAATATGAGAAAATACTGAGAATTACACCCAGTACACAGGAGAAGTGGTACTGTGCAGTGTCCAAATGTACAGAATATAAGAAAATACTGAGAATTACACCCAGCAGACAGGAGAAGTGGTACTGTGCAGTGTCCAAATATACAAAGTAATAAGGATATTGAGAATTACTCCCAGTACACAGGACAAGAAAAGCGGCACTGTGCTGTGTCCAAATATATAGAATAAGAGCAGATACTGAGAATTACACTCAGTATACAGGACAAGGGAAGTGGAAATGTACTGTCAATATATACAGATTGAGAGCAGACACTGAGAATCTATCTATCTAAAGCACAAAAAGGCAGCACAGTCCAAATATAAATAAAACAGGCGTGGAAGCTGTTTTACATTTAGAACTGGCGCTGGATGCACTGAAGTTATGGAGAGGCCTATGCCTCTACACTATTAGTGTTAGGGGCACAGTTATGTTTTAGGGCACTTTGTGCCAATAATTATTGAAGAGGTCTTTTATTCACCCATGTAATCACAATGTTTCAGCTCAGCAGTAGAGCCTTTCTCCAGGCTTGAGAAAGGCTCTATTGCTGAGCTGAAATGTTGCAATCACATGGGTGAATAAAAGACCTTGAGGGATATTTATAAAGACATATACGCCACAATTGTGGCACCATAATTTGGGACTTTTTGAGCCTTTCAGTACTTTTTAGAAGTGTTGAGAAAAAGGGGCATGGTTTAGTGGAAGAGGGTGTGGTTTCGTACTGCTGCCGCATTTACTATAACTTTCACCAGAAAGTGGCAGAAGTTATAGCTGAAGACTTCAGTTTCTGGCGCAGGACAGAGATGCGCCTGATTTGTTAAGAGGCTTCTGACTCTTAACAAATCAGACACATCTCAACGCCAGCGCAGGGAGATCAAGACTGGGGAATGGATCCTCCATGGATCCTCCAGTCTTGATTTGTGGTCATGGCTACGGCCAACGATGCTTGATGAACCCTAGGGAGATAAACATCAAGAACAACCTAACCCGGCTAGCCGTGTGCTAGCTAAACCTAACTTAATGGCTTGAATTGTGCCCTTAGCCATAGCCGTGGGTAGGCCTAAAAGGGGGCATACCCTGTGGAAATGAAAAGAGAAGGGAGGGAGGGTGGGGCACCTGAAGAACACACGCCCAGGAGTGAGGCAGTGGCTTGTTTAAGAAGAGCCTCCGCCCCTCCCACAAATGCAGGCTGACCAGTCAGCCTTAATACATATCTTCCCCCGCATCCCCTTTGCTTTTTATTTATGTTAGGAGTGTGCTTCTTTTTTGCGGTTTATTTATTGGGATTCAGTAAAGTCCTTTTGGGCTTGTGCCTCAATTGTCCCCTCTTTTTTCTTAACTCTATCACCCCCGGTAATCAGCTGTTTGAAGAAGTGGCGCTCCTTGCAAGCAGTACTTTCTCTTTATTACACTGTCCGTCATCTTGGAGGTGCAGTGTAATTACAAGTACTCGCTCCATTCACTTTTAATTTAATGAAAAAAAAATTTTTTACAAGTATGTGTGTGTGTGTATATATATTGTAAGGAATCGCTGTCTCTCAGGGAGTCACAATCACAGACTTCTCTGAAAGCAGGGTTCAAGTCCAAATGGTGCTTTATTTTGGCAGTTCAGCACCATCACAGACATAAACATCGAAAATCAACACCTGCCCATCTGGGCTCTAACTAATTCACGTGTTGTCTCTACCTCACCTATAGAGCGCCGTTCACACACAGGAGTAGATCCAGCTGTGGCCATACTGTGGCACCCTTGGGGGGGAAATGGTCCAGAAGTCCTCCCAACTCTGACCATGTGAGCCCTCCTGACTGAGACCACACAGAGCTTCTCAGGCTCCCCTCTCTCACAGGCTTCCTTAACCTTTCTCCCCTCCAACTCATACACAGAGGGTTGTTGTATCCCTCCTTGATTCTGGCAGCAGGCCTCACCTGCAATGACCTCTGGCAAAAGACAATACATGTAATGGAAGGGTGTTGACTGGCAGATCCCACTACCAAACCTATCCCCCAGTCCACATGAAATCCAGCCCAGAACGACATCGAGACAAAACTGTCTCAGCAAACTACACTTTGCTGAAACCACTGCAGCGTTCTGGATTTCAGTTATCTCAGCCTCGACTTCGCCCCGCTCATGCCAGTTCTTAAATTGTGAGCCTGTGGCATAGGCGGTGAAGGGCCTGCCTGTCTCATTCACTAATTTCTACACCTGTTTTAGGCGTAGAAAAAGGTCTAAATGTAAGACAGCTAGGAAGCTGTATTACATTTAGAACTGGCATTGGATGCGCCAAAGTTATGTAGAGGCCTGCGCCTCTACACTATTAGTGTCATGGACACTAGTTACTGGGTACAGTTATTTTTTAGGGCACTGTGTGCTAATAATTATTGAAGAGGGCACTATCTATGTGGTACTACTAGTTTAAGGGGGACTGTTTCTGCAGTACAGTATTGGAGAGCACAGTGTACACAGTATTTGGAGTGGCAGGATGGGGTGTTAAGAAGGTGGGGAAGATGATGGAAAAGTAGGAAACTAAAATATCTGTTTGAGAAACTCTGCAGAGAGAAGAGATGGCTGAAGAAAATCATCATGACGGTCTGGTCTGAATGGAGAAGATGAGAAAAGAGAACGACTGCATCAGAGGTGCCATTTCAATTTTTGCCTTAGGCTGAAAGGCAAGGTTCTCCCCTTCCCCTTTCCACAAAACATTGAAGGGGGGCCTAAGCTAAATTCTTGCACTGGGGCCCATGAGCCTTTAGCTACACCCCTGCCCATAGCTATGTATATCACTGTCACTCTTATATTTACTATTGCTACTGTTATTACGTTGAAAAGTAGGGAGGGAGGAAAGAAAAAACAAAAATCCCCAAAAAGTCATGAAACATTTGAGTCCAAGGAGACTGGACGGGGTTATATACAAATTTTCAGGGCAACTGGAGAAACTTTAGTTTCAGCGAACATGAAATGAACCAAATTTCAAAAGGTTTGCTCATCTCTACTCTACAGATGTTACTCCAGTTTTTATACCACTTCCTTACTGGAGTGAATTTGTAATGTGTGCAATATTTATGTGAGTTTTTGGTTTATTAAATCTGGTCTTCACCTCACTAACATTGCCAACCACTCCACTTTTTTGGTGTGAGTAGTGTAAAAGCACAAAAACTCTCAAATGATTGCCTAAAAAGTTCTGAAGCCAGATTTCTGGAGTGCAGGGCTTGATAAATCCCCCCTAAATTTATTTGATGACGACTACCATCAAAGCAAAAAATTCTGGTTTTGACTGGATATATGTATGTCTCTGTCTTCCCCAAGTCTTACACACAGAATTCTGGGAATATCAACTTGCCCTGATGGATATTCACAAATTATTTTGATCAAAATATATTTGCTAATACCTTACATTCATTTATATAGTGTGGGGAGTCGCTCTGGTAGATAGCGGTGCGGGTGCAGTACTGAGGCAAAACAAGGAGTCCAGAATGTGCAATAAACAGTGTTTTATTCACACTTGCACAACATAAATGAAAAACAGTCTCTTGGTGATAGTTCACACATAACAGAAATAATGTGGCCAAACAAAACAGGCCAACACAGGGTTCAGTCACCTGGGAGGTTTAGGTGAGGGTTCACACCTAGCAGTCAACCCAGCCGCAGGAGATTCCACCTTCAAGTTGCAGGGAAAAACACCACCTTGCTGAGCTTTTTCCTCCAGGCCATAGAACTCCACAGGACTGTCAGCAGCTCCAGGACAATCACAGCCCCAGCTGCTGGTGCTGGCTGAGTTTTTAAACCCAGCCCAAAACCAGGACTGGGTCGTGGGGAGCAGCCACCCACCCTACACTTTAGCTGCTCCCGGTAAGAGCCGGCCCGGATCGGCTTTGCAGCCATGCTATTTAAAACTATGTCAGTAGCACTAGCTGCTGCTGACATCAACAAAAACGGGCTCTTACCTCACCGAGGCTATGAACTTCGGTGACACATACCTGCCATCCACGACGGCACCCTGCACCTTACCACACACCCCCCCCCTTTGTTCAACCCTGAGGGGGTGGACACATGTGAGGCAGTGGACGCGGAAAGGGCATCTGCATTCCCCTGCAAGCGGCCTGCCCTATGTTCCACGGAGAACTTGAAGTTCTGCAGGGATAGGAACCACCTGGTGACCCGAGCATTCCTCTCCTTGGCCTGACTCATCCACTTGAGAGGGGAATGGTCGGTCACCAGACGGAACCTCCTCCCTAACAGGTAGTAGCGGAGAGATTAGAGTGCCCACTTGATAGCCAGGCACTCCCTCTCCACTATGCTATACCTGGTCTCGGCGGGACTGAGCTTACGGCTCAGGAAGACAACGGGATGTTCTTCCCCGTTGACCTCCTGAGACAGCACAGCACCGGGGCCTACCTCCGAGGCGTCGGTCTGTACGACAAACTCCCGGTTGAAGTCAGGTGTCACCAAAACCGGGGACCCACAGAGGGCCGACTTCAACGCGGAGAAAGCCTCCTCCGCCTTCTCACTCCAGCTAACCTTCCCAGACTTTCGCCCCTTCAATAGGTCTGTCAACGGCGCTGCTATTGTGGCAAAGTGGGGCACAAACCGCATGTAGTACCCTATTATTCCCAGGAAGGACTTTACCTGCCTGGCAGTGACCGGTCGGGGCCAGTTACGTATGGCTTCCACTTTAGTTACCTGCGGCTTGATGACTCCCGCCCAATTACATATCCCAGGTATTTGGTCTCTTCCAACCCAATCGCACACTTCTTTGGATTGGCGGTTAGACCAGCTTTCCTCAGGGCATCCACTACCGCCTGCACTTTGGGCAAATGGCTTTCCCAGTCGGTGCTGTGGATGATTACATCGTCTAAGTAGGCCGAGGCGTACCGACGATGAGGTCGCAGCACAATATCCATTAACCTTTGGAAGGTGGCGGGGCGCCATGCAGGCCAAAGGGTAACACCTTATAATGATACAGGCCCTGCGGGTAACAAAAGCAGTTTTTCCTTGGCCGACTCCGTTAAGGGTACTTGCCAGTATCCTTTAGTGAGGTCTAGCACAGAAAAATAACGGGCTTGCCCTAAATTCTCAACAAGCTCGTCTACCCGGGGCATGGGATACGCATCGAACTTGGACACTTCATTTAATTTGCGAAAATCGTTGCAGAACCGCAACGTCCCATCCGGCTTAGGTATCAGGACTATGGGACTGGCCCACTCACTTTTCGACTCCTCAATGACATCGAGCTTCAACATTAATTGCACTTCCTCCGCGATGGCCCGTCGCCGAGCCTCGGGTACCCGGTATGGTTTTAACCGGATCTTGGCCTGAGGCTCAGTGGCGATGTCATGTTGGATGAGAGACGTGCGGCCAGGGAGGTCCGAGAACACATCCGTGTTCCGACTGATGAACTCCCTGACTTCCTGAACTTGTTTGGAAGACAGGCTGTCTGCAATTTTTACCGTGGTTACTGCTTCACAGGCCTCGAACTGTGGGGCTGGACCCTTCTCACCTAGAAGCCCTGGCCGGGGGCTGTTGTCGTCGGCCATGTTCCTATCTTTCCACGGCTTTAGTAAATTCACGTGGTACACCTGCTCCGGCTTGCGCCGCCTGGCTGGTGTACCTTGTAATTTACTTCCCCTACCTTCTCGATCACCTCATAGGGGCCCTGCCACCTAGCTAGGAACTTGCTGTCAAGGGTGGGTACCAGAACCAAAACCCGATCTCCCGGATTGAAGTCCCGTACCCGAGCCTGACGATTATACACCCTACTTTGGGCTTGTTGCGCTGCCTCCATATGCTCCCGGACCAGCGGCAACACCCTTTCCATCCGTTCCTGCATCTGGGTGACATATTCAATGACACTTTTGTGGGGGACAGGTTGCTGTTCCCACGCTTCCTTGGCAATATCCAACAGGCCTCGAGGGTGTCTGCCATAAAGCAGTTCGAAGGGCGAGAACCCAGTAGAGGCCTGGGGCACCTCTCGCACTGCGAACATGAGATAGGGCAGAAGCAGGTCCCAGTCCTTCCCATCTCTAGACACCACCCTTTTTAACATATTTTTAAAGTTTGGTTAAACCTCTCGACAAGACCGTCTGTTTGCGGATGGTAAACGGACGTCCGTAACTGCTTTATACGCAACAATTTACACAGTTCCCTCATAACTTTGGACATAAAAGGGGTCCCTTGGTCTGTCAGAACCTCTTTTGGCAGGCCCACACGGGAAAACATTTCCATTAACTCTTTGGCGATGAGCTTAGCTGAGGTATGTCGCAGAGGCACCGCCTCCGGATACCGAGTTGCATAGTCGAGAACTACCAGAATGTGTTGGTGGCCCCTGGCAGACTTTGGTACAGGCCCAATTAGATCCATAGCGATTCGCTCAAGCGGGACCTCAATAATTGGAAGAGGTACCAGAGGACTACGGAAATGTGGCTGGGGGCTATTTATCTGACAGGTCGGACAGGACTTACAATAATTTTCTACCTCCTTGAACACACCGGGCCAATAAAACCGCTGCAGTATGCGGTCCTGGGTTTTCTGCCACCCCAAGTGTCCCCCAAGAACATGTTGGTGGGCAAGCTCCATAACCAGCTTGCGATATGCGGTGGGCACCACCAACTGTTCAACGGGCTCACCTCGGATTTGGTTCACCCGATACAACATATCCTGAAGAACAATAAATCGTGGGAACATTAATTCAGCCCCAGGTTTCTGGGGTTTACCATCAATTATTACGACACTTTCCCAGGCCCTGGTTAGGGTTTGGTCCCGGTGTTGTGCGGTCCCAAAATTTTCCCGGAGACATTGAGGTCTGCCAACTCAGGTCCCGGTGGCAAGTCCTCCGTGTCTCCCACCATTACACTCAGTGGGGTTGTCTCCCCCTCTACCGCAGCAGTGGTGGTCACCCCTACCGCAGGCCCTTCGGACTCGGGCTCCCAGGGCTCTGGCCTCCCACTGGAACCAGGCCACTCTGCTAGGGTTACCCCTGTCTCAGGGCTATTAGTCACTTTCACCTCAGGCCATAGTGACGGAAAACCAGGAAGTCTCTCCCAATTATTAGTTCATAAGGTAGCTTTGTGGAGATCGCCACTTCATAAGTCCATGTGCCGGCCGCCGTGGACAGAGACATTACAGCAGTGGGATAGTCCTTTAAGTCTCCGTGTATGCACACCACACCAACTTTCCGGCCCGTATACTGGGTGGGCTGTACCAGGGCAGCACTTACCAAGGTTACTAGGCTCCCTGAGTCCAACAGCGCCACTGCCAGGTTATCACCAACTTGCACCTGGCACAGATGACGATTGTCTATTATCTCGGGGTGCCGGTCGCACACAGTCTCCGGGCATACATGGAAGCCCGGTACCCATAATTAGTCTCCATGGGCTCTCCCGGCGTGGACAGTCGGCCCTTATGTGTCCAGGCTCCCGACACTGCCAGCAGACCACTGGGGATGGGTCTGCAAGGGGTACATCCCAGGCGGGTTTGGCCGGCCGCCGGGTCTGGGGTGGAGATTTCCTGGGTTTGACTGGTCCCCTCCCAAAAGAACCCCCTGCAGGTTTCTGGTGGCCTCATATCGCTCCACCAGGTCGACCATCTCTAAGGCATTCCCAGGTGACACCTGGCCGATCCAGTGCTGGAGAGGGTATGGCAAAGCCCTCCAGAATACATCGGCTAACAGACGGTCGAGCATAGCAGTGGGAGTCAGTATGTCTGGCTGCAGCCATTTTTGCAACCGTTGTAGCAAGTCATAATATTGTGGTCTGGCGGGTTCAGCCGGGTTGAACTCCCACTGATGCACCCGCTGGGCCCGGACCAAAACATTCACCCCAGTCTTGCCAGGATCTCACCTTTCACGGTCGGGTAGTCAGCTGCTTGGTCATCTGGGAGGTCAAAAATACTTGCTGGGGTCCAGACGCCAGGAACGGAGCGACGACCTCTGCCCACTGTTCTCGGGGTAATTTCTCCCTCACGGCCACCTTCTCGAACACCGCCAGATAGGTCTCAACATCATCCGAGGGGGTCATCTTAGGGATCGCTGCACGGACAGCTTTCCGGGCATCGTGGACGTGGTGGGACGCTCCTGCCGCTTGTAACGCCATCACGTGCTGTAGCAGTAGCTGGTTGGTCTCCCGCTGCTGCACGTTAGCCTCTATGAGGGCTTTCACAGCCGCCTCCATTTTGTCAGGGAACACAGGCTGCAACTTTGCCGGCCGAATATATGACATCCAGTCGTGCCCAGCAAAAACAAACTTCGGCGTTCACGCCAGCCTCACTGCGCATGCCCGCATCCGACACCAAATGTGGGAGTCGCTCTGGTAGATAGCGGTGCGGGTGCAGTACTGAGGCAAAACAAGGAGTCCAGAATGGGCAATAAACAGTGTTTTATTCACACTTGCACAACATAAATGAAAAACAGTCTCTTGGTGATAGTTCACACATAACAGAAATAATGTGGCCAAACAAAACAGGCCAACACAGGGTTCAGTCACCTGGGAGGTTTAGGTGAGGGTTCACACCTAGCAGTCGGCCCAGCCGCAGGAGATTCCACCTTCAAGTTGCAGGGAAAACACCACCTTGCTGAGCTCTTTCCTCCAGGTCATAGAACTCCACAGGACTGTTAGCAGCTCCAGGACAATCACAGCCCCAGCTGCTGGTGCTGGCTGAGTTTTTAAACCCAGCCCAAAACCAGGACTGGGTCGTGGGGAGCAGCCACCCACCCTACACTTTAGCTGCTCCCGGTAAGAGCCGGCCCGGATCGGCTTTGCAGCCATGCTATTTAAAACTATGTCAGTAGCACTAGCTGCTGCTGACATCAACAAAAACGGCTCTTACCTCACCGAGGCTATGAACCTCGGTGACACATACCTGCCATCCACGACGGCACCCTGCACCTTACCACAATAGTGAATCGTTGTTTGCAGAGGGCTGTTGTATTGTGTATACTATGATATTTTATGTATTATATTATATGCATTTTAAGTCTTCAAACAAGTAGTTCTTCGACCTGCAGAATAGACATTATCCAACCCCTTTTAAGCTCAAAGACATATCAGTAATGTCAGAGTGACCTATATTGTTTTGGGTAACGCATAGTTGATAGTGTTAACAAACTATTTAAATATACATTGTTCTTAGATTTGTAATGCTTTTTAAAATTAAAAAGCCTTGCAAAATTGATTCCTTTTTGAGGGCACATTCCTACCAGTGATTATAAACGCACAGTAATACCAGAAAATGTAATGTCTTATTCTGAACAAGCAGTCCAAAAATTATACAATACAGGTTCAGATGACTTACTGTGTTTACACACATGGTAGTATTGGAAAAAGCAGTGAGTTGTTCTGAACAAGCAGTCCAAAAATTATGCCTTAATAAAGGCAGATATCTGCCTGTATTTATACACTTAGAGTGTAAAAAGTCTCCCTTCTGCAGGAGAAGCAGCAGTATGGAGCCTAACAGACAAGACAGTAGATGTTCGACTGTGTAGGGGTAGTAGTGGTAGTTGCAGCAGGCTGAGTAGCAGCTCTGGCAGCAGCAACGTTACAGTATAAGACATGAAGAGCAGGCAGACAGCGGCAGTGGCATTATTGTGCCCGGGATAAACAGTCACTGTCAGCAATGGCAGTTCTAGTGATTTGCATCAGCTGAAGAAAGCCATTGCTTTATTCATTTCACAAATCTAATGTTTTTTTACATTTGTGGAAGACAATTTAGTCAGCTTGGTGTGATGACCCCAACTGCCACGATTAATACTGTCTCTGACAGTACACTGGAGGAAACTGGACAAGACAGTACACTGATGGCAAACTGGGCTGGTTCCAACCACCATTTCAATCTGCCTCCCCGTAGAAAGGGCATAGTCCAAGTACAATTGAAGCTGGTTGCTTAGGCGGTGTTTATCCATTTGCTGATGTGCATCAGGTTAATGTGACACTTCAAAAAATTATTCCATCTTGTTCAGCAAACTGTATTGGCTGCTGCTGTGCTGGTGGGGCTTCTGCTACTTGTTGTAGTGGTAGCATTTCCAGAGACAGCAGGAGATAAGCCTCCTGGTCAGACACATGAGCTCCAGGTGTCTGCTCTGTAAAAGCTGCAGCAAGTCAGGTACAGACTGTATCCAATACAACAGCCTTGCCTCCCTTTCGGTATCAGGAAAACATTTCCAAATTTTGCTTTTATAGTGAGTCTAAAAACAGCATTATCCATAAGTCATCACATTGCTTGATGCTAGTAAGCAAGAAAGCAACCAAGCATGCAGTTTGCCATCATCAGCATGTCTGCCATAATGAGTGTCAGCCTTTTGCCCTAGCTATATTCGTCCGTGCAGGTCCCCAACAGCCACAGGGCAAACTGTTCTACTTTCTCCGACACCATCAGCAAGAGTGTTTGCCCTAATATAAATAGGGGATGGCATCATTGATGCTGCTGTTGTCCCTACTCCTAAATCTGGTGGCCTTTTCAAAGGGCCTGCATACTAGATCCATGTCCCTGATGGGCTACTGCCAGAGTTCAAAATAACACATGGTCCTGTCCTGACATATCTTAATTCTATATCCTTTAATTCTATACTGACATGTTTTACAAGAACTGAGACACTTTGTACTTCATGACAGTCAAAATGTGCAAAAATTCACAATTTGAATCTCTCTACTTTTAAGACAGATAGTAGCACCTCATAAAATAGTTATCAATCAACATTCCCCATATGTCTGCTTTATGTTGGCATAATTTTGTAAAACAAAGGATGTGTTCAGTGGCTCACTTGATAATTCAATATAGAAAGGTGCTCGCCCCTGGCAATACCCAAGCCAGTAAAGGTTGCTAGTAGAAATAGAAGGAGTGGGGGGCACACAATAATATAGGGGTCAGATGGACCAGATTGTAAACATATACGTATTTAATGATAAAAGTACATAAACCTAAAAGATTAAAGAAGTAAAAAAAACACTAGTACATTATCATGCTTGTAACCGTTGTGCAAACTAGTTTATGGCGCCAATGGTGGATGATATATTGGTCTATAGATAGAGTCCTGGTATCCTGGGTTCAATCAGAGCAAAGTAATGCATGTACAGTCCACTAGTATAGCGTAATGGATGGTCCACTATATGTCGCTTATCATTGCTTATAATATCGTGTGTAAGAAACGCCCTTAGGGCATGTACTTTACCGCACTCCTAGAATCGTGCATGTGTTCCGACCGAACCGCGCGCGGCGTCCCATGCTGGTTACTCGGTCTAGCGCAGCGTCTCACGTGATCAGCAGCGTGCACATGACTGTGATGTCACAGGAGTAGGCGGTGTTCTTGCAGGTCTTGCAAAGAGTTCGCTTTGCTTTTTTTGGTTATATCCCGAACTTGGTGGACAATGTCTCCGGAGACGATTATTTGGAACAAACTGCAGGACACGCCATATGCGTTTCAGGGTATACGCCCCTTCTTCAGTGGTAGTGACTACCACTGAAGGTTACACAATGGTTACAAGCATGATGATGTACTAGTGCTTTTTTAGTTCTTTAGTCTTTTAGGTTTATGTACTTTTATCATTAATATACGTATATGTTTACAATCTGGTCCATCTAACCCCTATATTATTGTGTGCCCCCCACTCCTTCTATTTCTACTAGCATAATTTTGTAAAAGTTATTTTATTTTTAAGGATGCTAGAAGGCTAGAAGCCCACAGTGACATATCACAGTCTGATAAAAGTGTCGGAAAGGGTGAGGGTGAGGTGTGTTGGACAGGACTTGGGAGACAGATCGGGGGGCTTAGGAGCAGGTAACATCAGAGGAGGAGGGTGGTGGCAGTAAAGAGCAGAAGCAACATACAGCCGAAGCTTAAAAATATGCCAGAACCAGATCTATTTTTATCGTGATCAGCACAGGAACTGGTGATGCCACTGATACTGTGGACACAGGCTCAAAATGTTCCAGTCCTAGCTGCTTTCTCTGTGCGAGTATCTCCCGTCTTACAGTTTTTCTCCAGAGTGCCAGCAGACAAAAGCACGTCCATGTGCAAGATTTGCAGGATGAAAATAAGCTGTGGGCATTCATATACAAACATATGCACCAGTGCCCTATTGCAACACATGAAGCAAAATCCCCAGATCCAGGAAAATAGAACTTGCCACCAGCAATCCAAACAAGAGTGTCCTCCTTCTCCCAATCTTCTTTGCAGCAGCCAGGCTGCAGCCACATGCAGCACAGTGTAATTGTCATCATGAGTTACTGCTTCTCCTGCTCAGACTCCTACTCCACTTCATCGACAGCCTTTAATTATGGAATGTGTGGCCAGGAAACAACTTTATGTACCCGACAGACCAGTGGTGTGCGAGTTTTACTACCACCTGGGAAAGTACAGTAGCTGGTGATGCAGTCGCTGTCGAATCATTTTGTGGAACTGCTGTCATGCGCTCAGCTTCACTGGAAAATACTTGTCGGGTATTATTTTTCCAAAAAAGAAATCCATATCTTGTGATGTCACATGGTGGAGAAAGTGGGTCATTCCTTGCAATTGTTGTTGTGCGGCAATATGTCCACCACCATGGACACCTGGAACAGCTGTAATGGGCAGGGACAACTCAGCAAGATGGTCAGCAACAATGGCAGGAACATTGTGGCATTTGGGGAAATAACACATGCACCATAAAAGTGGTGCCGCACTTTTTAAAAAGTACCGTGGCTTGCAGAAGATGCTGGCCATGATCAGGATACAGTCCTCTCATTTCAGTCATTCTTATGTGACAAGATACTTGTTCCTGGAATTTGCAGCAACAGAATGGTCTACCACTGCACCGCTTGATCTGTGACATTCCAACTCATTGGAATTCCACCTTAAATATCATGCACCAGACCACCACCAGCAGGGAGCAGGTGTTGTTTTGAGGTCAGGCAGAGGCAGCTTATCAGAGATGTATGAAGATACCCTTTGAAGAGACCACCAGATTTTTCAGTAGGGACAACTGCAGCATCAACAATGTAATCTCCTTGATATATTTATATTATAGCAAACACTCATACTGATGCAACAAGGGAGGATGAAAAAAGAACAGTTTACACATCTTGTCCTGTGGCTGTTAGGCTAGGTTCACACGGCAACATTTGTTGCGCAATAATGGTAGTCTATGGTGTTGCACTGTGACATGCAACATGCTGCGACTGCAACACGACAGTCGCAAAAAATCCATTTAACCCCTTAGTGACCACCCATACGTGTTTTTACGGAGGTCACTAAGGGGCCTTAGGCTGGGCTGCCGCGTTTTTACGGCGGCCCACTCTAAGCGCTGCACAGGTCCCTCGTGCAGCGGGGAGCACGGACCCAGCTCTTACACGATCCGGGCTATTTAACACTTTACATGCCGGGCGCAATGGCGCCTGCTGCATGTAAAGTGGTAACAGAGGGAGCGGACGCCCTCTGTTTCCCATCAGCACCCCGCAAATGTGATCACGGGGTGCTGATGTGCTGGGAAGCTTACCTAGCTTCCGATCAGGGCCCCGAGCCTGTCTTCCGGCATCTCCAGCAGACTGTGCCTCTCTGGCGCAGCCTGCTAGTCAAAGTTGGAATAGCATTGCTATTAAAATGTAATGCATTATAGACATAATGCATTACATTTTAAAAGCAATCAAAATACTGTATATTATAGTCCCCTTGTGGGACTATTAAGAAGTAAAAAAATAGAAAAAAATACACATTTATTAAATAAAAAAAATTCCATAAAATAAAAAAATATGCTTTTTTTCCATTGAAAATACGCTTTTCAATGAAAAAAATTGCAAAAAGAAGATATCCCCCATATGTTTGGTATTGCCGCGTCCGTAACGACCCGGACTACATAAATATTATGTAAATTATCCCCTATAGTGAACGACGTAAAAAAATAAATAAATACAGAATTTCTAATTCATTCTTAGTTTCCACCGAAAAAAAACGTAATAACAAGCGATCAAAAAGCGGCATTTATTCCAAAATGATACCAATGAAAAATAAAAGTCTTCCCTCAAAAATAAAGCCCTCAATCAACTCTATAGAATAAAAAATAAAAAAGTTATGGGTCTTGGGAAGTGGCAATGCAAAATCATTTTTTTGGTTAATAAAAGGGGTTTTATTGCAAACAAAAGTAGTAAAACGTAAAAAAAATTATAAGTAATTAGTATCACTGTAATCGTACTGACCCAGAGAATAAATATATTATGTTATTTGTACCGAAAAATTAACGCCGTAAAATTTATAATGTAAAAACGCAGTGGCAGTATTGCTATTTTTCCTCATCTCCCTCCAAGAAAGAGTTAATAAAAGTTAATCAGAAAGTTACACGTACCCCAAAATGGTGCCATTAAAAACGACATCTTGTCCCGTAAAAAACAAGGCCTCATAAAGCTATATAGACGAAAAAATAAAAAAGTTATAGCTGTTGGAACGAGACCATGAAAAAAGGAAGTAAAACGCTTGGTCATAAAGGCCCAAACAGGATTGGTCACTAAGGGGTTAAGATGGATTTTTCTGCGACTGTTGCGTCGCAGTCGCAGCATGTTGCATGTTGCAGTGCAACACCATAGACTGCCATTATAAAAATTGTAGAGCGACATTGGTGCAACAAAATGTTGCAGTGTAGTTTTGCCAAATTTGTTGCGCAACTTATTGTCGCTTGACAAATGTCGTCGTATGAGCCTAGCCTTAAGGACCCACATAGATGGTGTGCCATGGAAGAGGATGAGAAGCTACCACTGGGGGAGGAGGAGTTGGTAGTGCAGGAGGATGAGGCTGATTACTGTTATGACAACACAGACCTTGATAAATATTAGTGTTGAGTGAATCGAAGTATGTAAACTGGACTTTGATCCGAATTTCAGGGAAAATTCAATTCACTGTGAAGCCTAATTTACTGGTGCTTCATGGTAACGAATCAATTTTCACTGAAATGGCGTAAAATAAAATAAAAACATACTCACCTCAACCATTTGAGTGTGAAGTGGCAGCCACAGTTATCTTGATTGAAGATGCCACGAGAAATCTCAGGTGCAGTCGCTATGCTGGCCATCATGATGATATCATCATGCACTGTGGGATCTTCAATCAAGATGGCCACGGCTACCTCTTTGCTTTTAAATGGATAAGGTGAGTATTATTTTTTTTCATGGAATAATCCCTGAAAGCCCTAATTTTTTATCTCAGATGCCACTATTAGTGATGAACACGGGATCATGGGTGCTCAGTGCACAATATAAGATATAGGGCTCATTCAGGCAGCCATATGCTGTCCTCAAAAATGCGGAACTGTTTTTTTGTGGAAAGTTCAGCATGTCCGCAAAAAAAAGGATTGCATTCCGTTTTTTTGCTGATCCATAGACTTCAATTGGGCCATGTCCTGATTTTCACTGACAAGTATAGGGCTTTCATTTTTTCTGCTACGCCGTGCAATGAAAGAAAAGGGCCCCATAGAAGTGAATGGGACAGCATCTAATCCGCAAAAAAAAATGATCCGCATTTTTGCGGACAGCATACGGCCGTCTAAATGAGGCTTAGGCTACATTCACACGTCCGCAAGTGTTTTGCGGATCCACGGAGCCGCGGATCCGCAAAACACGGACACACCAGCAATGTGCATTCCGCATTTTTGCGGACCGCACATTGCCCGAACTCCATGGAAAATGCCTCTTCTTGTCCGCAATTGCGGACAAGAATAGGACATGCTCTATTTTTTTTGCGGAGCCGCGGACCGCAAGATCGACGGCACGCTCCGCAAAATCGGATGCGGAGAGCACAGTGTGTGCTCTCCGCATCGTTCCCGGCCCCATTCACAGTCAATGGGTCCGCATGTATTCCGCGGAATACATGCGGACTACATTGCGGACGTGTGAATAAGGCCTTAGAAAGAAACAGCACAGCCCTCGCCTTAGGACAAATTCACCTTCTATTAGCTCCACAGTAAGTACACATCATGGCTATGACTTAAAACACACAAATTTGCCTACAGCTGTTTTATGTAATTCAATAATTTCTTAAGGTCTTGAGAAAGCGTTGATGGATGTGAAATGGCCGTAGGCCGGTTGGTGTGTATCAAGTCATACCTGTGGTATGTTACCTGCTGTGGAGCTAATAAAAGAGGTGAATTTGTCCTAAGGTGTGTGCCATGCTGTTTGCTGTTTCTTTCTAACTTAGATGTACTGTCTTGTCCAACCTCCAGAATCATCTCAGAGACGGTTTTCAGAATGGCAAGTGCATCACACCTAAACAGATAATGATTAGAAATAATAATTGATCAGAAGTTAACAAAATATGTGGGAACCATTCAATGACATTTGTGGAATATTTTTGTGGATATTTGCCCATTGCAAAGCTCTTACATCAACCTCAATATTTTCTCAAACTGATTAAACAGAAACACGACATATGTGGTCGCAAACTGCTGTATGGACACACTGCAGGGTTTAGAAGGGAAAGAGCACCATATGGTTTTTGGAGGGCAGGTTTTGCTGAAATAGTTTTGGGGCATCATATCACATTTGAATGGACACTAATGTACCTCTACAGTAGAAACCCCTTATAAGTGACCCCATTTTGTAAACTATACCTCTCAAGGAATTTATTGAAGGGTGTACTGACGCTTTGACCAAACAAGCTTTTCATAGAATTTAGAAATACTTGGTCATGAAAATGAAACATTTCATTTCTTCCCATGAAATGTTGAGTAAGCCCTCATTTTTCATTTTCAAAAGGGGCAACAGGAGAAAACGCACCCCACAATTTGTCACTCATTTTCATCTGAATACAGAAACACCCCAGACACACCAAAAGGCTCAGAAGGGAAAGAGCTCTATATGGCTTTTGAAGGGCAGATTTCACTAGAATAATTTTCAGATGTTATGTCTCATTTAAAGACACTCTGAAGTACCCCTACAGTGCAAACCCCTTATAAGTGAACCCATTTTGGAAACTACACCCCTCAATAAATTCTGGTCATGTTGACCCCACAAGCTTTTCATAGAATTTAGAAACAATTGGCCGTAAAAAGGAAAAATTAAATTTCTTCCAATGAAATGTTGCATAAGCCCCCCATTTTCATTTTCACAAGGGCTAACAGGAAAAAAAAAAGTACCCTATTTTGTTAAGTACTTTCTCTAGAACACGGCAACACCCCATGTGTGGTCATAAACTGTTGTTTGGGCACGTGGCAAGGATCAGAAGAGAAGGTGCACCATATGGTTTTTGGAGGGCAGATTTTGGTGAAATAGCTTTCAGGCACCATGTCACATTCGAGACTCTGAGGTACTCATAGAGTGGAAACCCAAACAAAGTGACCCCATTTTGGATACTACACCCCTAAAGAAATTTATTGAAAGGTGTAGTGAATGCTGTGAACCCACAGGCTTTTCATAGTATTTAGAAACACATGGCTGTTAAAATGAATAAAAACTTTTTTTCCAATAAAATGTTGCTTTAGCCCCAGATTTTTTATTTTCACAAGGTGAAACATAAGAAAATGTACCATATAATTTGTTACACAATTTCTACTGAATACAGCAACACCCCATATGTGAGGTATGGGCACACTGTAGGACCCAGAGGGGAAGGTGCTCCATATGCTTTTGGAGGACAGATTTTGCTGGAATGGCTTTTTGTGCGCCATGATGGATTTGATAAGACCCTGAGGTTCCCCTACAGTAGAAACACCCCAAAGGTGACCCCATTTTAGAAACTACACACCTACCTATGAGTTTTTCCAGAGGTGTCCTGAGTACTTTGACCCAGAGAGTGTTTCATAGAATTTAGAAACACTTGGCTGTGAACATAAAATATTAAATTTGTTTTTCAAGAAAATTTCACTGTAGGCCCAGATTTTCCATTTTTAAGGGGTTACAGGATAAAAAGAACCCCACAATATGTTACCAATTTCTTCCTGAATACGGCAACACCCCATATGTAGTCATAAACAGCTGTATGTGCACACTGCAGGGTTCAGAAGTGAAAGAGCACCATGTGCATTTGAGGCCTAGAGTGGTGAATTATACAACACTGGCCAATAACTGCAGAGTCTCTGAGATGAAATAAAAACAGAAACCCGAAAGAAGTGACCCCATTTTAGAAACCACACACCCCCACCCCCACAGAATGTACCAAGAGGTGTAGTGAACATTTTGACACCACAGGTGTTTTACAAAAATTAATTCACAGCAGATGGTGCAAAGTGAAAATTGCAATATTTCAATTTTTTGCCATTTAAGTGCCTAATATGTAGTGCCCATCATGTACGAGTGTGAAAAGTCAGCCCTCTTATTATTATACCGTTCTTCCTGGTTTCATCAACACTCTATATGTGGCTCTAATCTTTTGCCTGGGCATACAGCAGGGCTCAGGATTAAAAGAGCACCATGCGCATTTGAGGTGCAATCTGGTGATTTATTCATCTTGTGCAGACAACTGTAGAGGTTTTGGGGCAAAATAATAAATGGTACACATGAGTAGTTACCCTATTTTGGAAACTACTCCCCTCAAGGTATTTATTGAGGAGTGAAGTGTCCATTTTGATGCCACAGATATTTTGCAGAACGGATCATGTAAAGTAAAAATTGCAATTTTTCCACAGATATGGCATTTCAGTCCCCAATATACTGTGCCCAGCTTGTGCCATCTGAGATTCACACCACACCCTTAAATTGTTAGTTGAGTTCTGCTGGGTATTGAAACCATAAATGTGGGCATAAACTGCTGTTTCATTAAGCTGCAGGGTTTAGAAGGTAAAGACCATCTATCTTTTTAGGGATGAGCTACCATCATTATAGGTTCTATGTTGGGGTACATTTGACCTTTTGATCACTTTTTATTTAGCTTTTTGGGAAACAGGATAAAAAAGGTGGCAACTGTGCCATTGCTTTTTAGATTTTGTCATTGCAGCGAACACCGTGCTGGAAAAATGACATGTTATCTTTATTCTGCTGGTCAGTACAACTACAGAGATTACAATTATATGGAGGTTTTTTTTTCTACGTTTTACCACTTACACAAAGCATTTTTGATAAAAGATCCTGCTTTTGTGTTGTCATTTCCTGGAAGCCATGTATTTTTTAATTTTTATGCATATTGACCAGTGTGAGGGTTTTGTTTTATGCAAGATGAGTTCATGTTGTTGTAACTAGAGTTAAGCAGACACCTGGATGTTCGGGTTCGAGAAGTTCAGCCGAACTTCACGAAAATGTTTGGGTACCGAACTCGACCCAACCTTGACCCCGAACCCCATTGAAGTCAATGGGGACCCGAACTTTTGGCCACTAAAAAGGCTGTAAAATAGCCCTGGAAAGGGCTAGAGGGCTGCAAAAGGCATCAAAATGTAGGTAAATCCCCTGCAAACAAATGTGGATAGGCAAATGACTTAAAATAAAATAAATAAAAATTAACCAATATCAATTGGCAACATGGAGGAGGAGGTGGAACAGGAGGTTGGGGTGGGTCAAGTGGGAATCCTATGGGAGTTGAAGTTCTCATCACAGCCAAAAAGGATTCATGTCTGCCAACAGTGTCACAGGCCTCACTGACAGACTCAGGGCTATGGCAACATACATGGGAGTTGAAGTTCACATCACGGCGAAGAAGGATTCATGTCTGCCAGCAGTGTCACAGGCCTCACTCACAGACTCAGGCCAATGGCAACCATACATGGGAGTTGAAGTTTGTCATCACAGCCAAGAAGGAATCATGTCTGCCTGCAGGGCCACAGGCCTCATTCAAACATTCAGGCCCACGGGAGCGACAAAGAGGAAAGTTAAAATCAAGCCAAGACAGTATTGATTTCACCCAGCAATGCCACAGGCCTCATTCACCGATTTAGACCTATGTCACCCATGAAGAGGAGAGTTACAATCATGCCAAAACAATATTGATTTCACCCAGTAGTGCTACAGGCCTGATTCACTATTTCAGGACCATGGCACCCACAAAGAGGAGAGCAGTCCCGTAACAGCAAAACAGGCGTACTTTCTCTGGAACGGCCGCTGCGCTTTTGCACACTGCTCCCTCTTTTGCTGTGCTGTTGCCTCTGTGCGACCACCGCCTCTTCCTCAGAACTGCACGCCTCACTAGCACGACCTTCAGTCCAGTCTGGGTCTAGGACTTCATCATCCTCCACATCATCTTCCACCCATTCATGATCCCTGCCCTCCTCGTCGGTCTGCACATTGCAGAAAGCCACAGCAGTTGGCACCTGTGTTTTGTCATCATCAGAGATGTTTTGTGGCGGTATTCCCATGTCCTCATCCAGCAACAAAAGTGGTTGAGCATCAGTGCATTCAAGGTCTTCCTCTTCTGGGGCAGGGCTAGAAGGATGGACTGGGGAAACCCTGCCAACAGAGTCATCAAAAAGCATTAGACTTTTTTGCATGATTTAGGGCTCTGACTGCTTGGCTGATTTGCAAGGGGGTGAGGTGGAAGACTGATAAGCATGGGCTGCAGGTGCCAACTCTGAGCTTTCTGCAGAGGACTGGGTGTTATGTTAGATACTGTGAAGGAACTGGAGGCACTGTCAGCCACCCAATCTACTATAGCCTGTACATGTTCTGGCTTCACCATCCATAGAGCGGCATTTGGGCCTATCAAATAACGCTGCAGATTCTGTCGCCTACTTGCACCAGAGGAAGGTGTTTGACTTGGAGCGGTAGTTGGCGCTGAAGGCCACGTCTTCTCCCAGCAACAGGAGCTCCACCAACACCACCACGACCATGCCTACGTCCCTTATTTGATGTTCTCCTCATTATTTGCATTGACCCACCAAGCTGAAAGATTGGTCTCTCTCCGGTGTCAATTTACCTGCCACTAGTTGACAATTACGTTCGCTAAGGCAGTGCCCGTGTCATAAAAATGCTCTGTGGACCCAGAATAATGTTTTTTGTGCCCAAAATACACTGATTCTCAATTTCTTTGCGGAAATGTAAAAAAATGTTTTGGGTACGCTGTATGCACAAGTGGTTTGTGAAACAAGAACAAGTATTTTTGTAATAAAATACAGAAAATTAGTATTTCACTGCTGTAAATTGGAATTAATTATTTGGCCTAAAACACGGCTTTTTTCACTAAAACCCCAAAATGCAATTTTTAACTGGTGTACATTAAAAGTAGATATTTATACTATGTATGGACACCAGATTTGGGGACCCAGAACACGGATTTGGTCACCAGAATTCACAAATGCAGTATTAGACTGTTATAAATTGGAAATAAATATTTAACCGACGGATGCACGACAGTTTTTTCGGCCTAAAACACGGCTTTTTTTCAATAAAACCCCAAAATGCAGTTTTTTACTTCTGTAAATTTGAATTCGATATTTATACCATGTATGTACAACTGCTTTGTGAAGCAAGAATCGTTAATTTCTAACGATAATTTGTTTTCCCTTAGTCCTAACAGCAGCACAGATGGGGTTAACCACCCCCCGTGGACTGGCAGGACCGGCGGAATGTTTAATGAGCCCAAGACTAATAACTCAATTTAACAATTAAGTATCTCCTTAAAAGGAGGAAGTCAACCTCCAGCCCACTGTGTTTATAGTAAGAAAAAAACTAGACTTACTAGGGTGGGAAATTTGTGTGCTGCTGTTAGGACTAAGGGAAAACTTAGAAATTAACGATTCCCTTACGTCCTACCAGCAGCACAGATGGGGAGATAGCAAGAAGAATCCCCTAGGGAGGGCCTTCCTGCCTGGCAGAACTAAGAAAAGTCTGCCCAAAGCCTGAAAACTCAGCTAGACTGGCATCTAGTCTATAATGGGAGATGAATGTCGATTCAGAGCTCCAGGAGGCAGCTTTGCAAATCATGTTGAGAGGCAGAAGACTCCTCTTGGCAAAAGAAGTAGCCACAACTCTAGTACAGTGAGCCTTCACGAATCCCGGAGGGTCCAGAGATTGTGGAAACAAAAGATTCCTTAATAGCCTCCTCAATCCACCGACTGATGGACGGTTTGGATGCCTTATAGCCTTTAAACTTACCGGCAACAGGATTAGCAGATTCTCATCTTTCCTGAACTCCTTGATCTATTCACATAGATCCGGAGACATCTCGAGACGTCCAGAGGATGTCTAGCAGGTTCCTAGGAGGAGGTGGTAGATGTCGACAGAACCGGGAGGAATATCACCTAGTTGATGTTCTGGAAGGAAGGAACTTTAGGCCTACAATACGGGAGGAATCTAAGAAGGTCCCGGTCATGTAAGAAAATGGTATAGGGCTCATGTGCTGAGAGAGCTTGAAGCTCAGAGACACTCTTGGCCAAAGTCACTGCAAGGAGAAACACAAACTTCCAAGTGACGAACTTGATGTCCACCTCCTCTAACGGTTCAAAGGGGGGAGATGCTAACCCCCTGAGAACTACTGAAAAACCCATTGAAAAAAAGGGGTCTCAGTACTGTAGGCTTTAATCTTTCAGCTCCTTTAAGGAACCGTTTGATCAGCGGGACCTGAGAAAAAAGCCTGTTAAGGCAAGCTGAGATGGCTGAAACTTGAACCTTCAGAGTAGAAGGGCAAGGCCTCTATCAAGGCCATCTTGGATAGCGGAGAGGGGCGGATCTGCAGACGCCACCTCAGTTGAGGTACAACAGGATGAGAATATCCTCATAATACAAGAGTAGGCTCTCTTGGTAGAGTCCGCTCTAGAATGAGACAGCGTTCTCAGGACCGACTCTGAAAGCCCTTCTATTCTGGGAAGGGACTGATCAACCTCCAGGCTGTCAGGTTGAATCTGTGCAGATCTGAGCAGAGGTGAGTGTCCCACGACACCAGGGTCTGCTGTGGGGGGAGCCTCCAATATTGTCCTCGACTCAACTGGGTGAGCTAGGTAAACCAGGATCTCTTCGGCCAAAACAGTATGGCTATCACCAAGGCCTGATCCTGACGGATTTTCATCAATACCCTCGGTATCATGGAAAAGGGAGGGAAGATGTAAGCCAGCCTGAACCTCCAGGATATTGACAGAGCATCTAACGCCAGGGGGTTGTCCTCCCTGTAAAGGGAGCAGAACCTCTCCACCTTGGCATTGAACCTTGTTGCCATGAGATCCACCTCTGGCATACCCACTTGAGGACTATCTGCTTGAATATCTCCGGATGTAAAGACCACTCCACCGACGGAAGACCGCGGCTCAGCCGCTATCATATTGAGGGAGCCTTGGATGTGGATCGCAGATAATTGGGAAAGGTACAACTCTGCCTAATCCAGAATCACCCCGATCTCTGACAGGAGGGGAAGTGATCTCGTGCCTCCCTGCTGGTTGATGTAAAGTACCGCAGTCACATTGTCTGACTGGACTTTCACCGCTTTGCCCCGGATCTGAGGGGCTAAGTGAAGGAGGGCTAGCCGGATAGCTTGAATCTCGCTGAGATTGGATGAAAGAAGCCACTCCTGAGGAAACCAGGTCCCGTGAACTGGAGAGTCGTCTAGGTGAGCGTCCCAGCCTACTGAGGATGCATCCGTAGTCAATATGACCCAGATTGGCTGGGTCATAGACTTCCCGTCTAAAAGATGGCACCACCATCCAAGGGAATACCGAGTTTGCCAAGTCAGGGAGCACAGGGAGTTTAGCCCAGCAGGGCTGCCATTCCATTAGGAGAGGACCTCCGACTGTAGAGGGCGGAGGTGCCATAGAGCCCAAGGGTCTGCTTCCGCAGACGCTGACATGAGCCCCAACATCTTCATGAGAGTCCGGATTGGAACTCGCCGGGGAAAGGAACTTGCCGTGTTCTGAACCCGGAATCTTCTTTCTGGAGTCAACTGAAGCGACATCCCAATGGAGTCGATTATGAAACCTAGATATCTTACTGAAGTCGACGGGCTCACGTTCGACTTCTACCAGCTGATGATCCAACCTAGGTGGAACAGAAAGGAGATTGTTACCTGAAGAAGTTGGGTTAGGACCGCTAGAGCAGAGGCTTTCAAAGCCAGTTGTCCAGATAAGGAATGACGGTCAGTCCTTGAAGCCTCAAAGCCACAGAACCACCACCTTGGTAAAAGTGTGAGGGGCAGAAGAAATGCCAAAGGGAAGGGCAACAAACAGAAGATGCCTGACGACACCGGACACCTGGACAGTGATCCTGATATACTTCCTGGAACCAGGATGGATCGGGATGTGCAGATATGCATTCTTGAGGTCCAGGTTTGCCATCACGTCTCCAGGATTGACGACGTGAACTACTGACCTGATGGTTTCTACACGAAACTTCACCTTCCTTATAAATCGATTGAAATATCTCAGATCGATAATCATCCAGAGATCTCCTGAAGCCTTGGGAACCAGAAAAACTGGTGAATAGATCCCTAGGACCCGTTCTCCTGCCGGAACCTCCTCCAGAGCCCCTTTGCAAATGTAGTCCTGAATGTAGGCCTCTAGGATCGCCTCCTTGGCAGCTTGTAGAAGGTTGATCTTGACAAACCTGTCCAGAGGAATAGAGGTGAGGTTGACTAAATAACCATTGGAAATGATATTCAGGACCCAGGGATCCGAGATCTCTTGGATCCATTCTTCTCAGAAGTGGAAGAGACGACTCCCGACGGGTACATGAAGCTTAGGAATGGGGAAGCTTATTGGCAGGAGTAACGGGAATTAACCAAGAGCCTCGAAGAGGCCCGTAGTCAGGAGGTGGTTTTTCCATATTTGGCTCCTCCACGAGAGCACCTCAAACCCTTTCTCTGTGCTCTCCAGTCACTATAAGAGCTTGTTTGCTGGCCAGACCTGCCACCGCGGTCTTGTCTGCCCTGCCCTCGAAAGGACTGCTGGGGAAGGCTCTTCACCTTCTAGTCTGAAAGGCCCTCCATGATCTTATCTAGCTCCGAACCGAACAAATGGTTGGGGTCGAATGGAAAGCCATATAAGCTGTCTTTTTGTCAGCGACCCAAGGCTTAAGCCAAAATGGAATATGGGCCGCCGATCCCAGGGCAATGCTAAATATAGGCCCCTGACTTTATTTGATAGTATTGTTACAGGGTGCCAAATGCGCACTTGGTCTCCCATGAGCCACAGACCTGCTGCTTAGCCACAGACCTGCTGCTTAGCTTCAAGAGCAAGGATCTGTGTTTGGCCTTGTTCCCAGGACTTGCTTTGCTAGCAGGGAAGCTCCCTCGCTAGCTTCAACTGGAGCTGTGCGGTATCGCACAAGAAGTCCGTAGCCAGGTTGATGGTCTTGAAAGCAGCCAGTATGTCATCCTGGAAAAAACCTCTGGTTCACATCAACTTGAATTTGATCCAGGCAAGACCGGAGGAACGTAGAGACTTCAAAACCCGCTATGGCTGTGGAAGCGGAAGCCGCAACTGCCGTAACACCCCGTCTTAGTGTGCACTCTGCAAGGGGGTCCTGCAGCTATACCCATCGTCTGCAGGAACCAGAGTGCGCTTGGACAACTTGGCAATAGCCATGCCCACCTTGGGAATGGATCCCCATGAATCCACCAAGGGTTAAGCCATCAGGAACATGGATTTAAACTTCTTTGTTAAAACCGGACCTTTTCCAGGTTTTTTCCACTCTATATCATGACAGAGAGGAGGGTCTCATCCGCTTTGAAGACACGAGGTGCCCGAGTAGCGGGAACGGCAGGCTCCCCACAGTCAACATCATGGTCCCCCGACCTGATGGACTTGAGCAACTTCTGTGTCTTTCCAGGGGAGAAAACACAACGTCAGCTCCTCCTCATCCGAGGAGGAAGAAACTAAGGAGACCAAGAAGGTCTCTCTACCAGGACATAGGTCTCCACAGGGGCCTGGGCAGGAATAGGAAGCCTTTCTATCCAGCAGGCCTATGACTCCTTTAACAGAGCCATTGATACTTATCCTGCAATGTAGGTTGACTAGAGGTCAGAAACCTCTAACGGCAGCTGTAACACCTGGTGTAGGTTAAGTCAACGGACCCAGGGATTCCCAACCGGTCTCCCAAGCTGGTCTTAGCCCAGCCTGTTTAGCTTCTGCGAGCTCACGAGTGCAGGTATGATCAGCTTACAATAACCGTTGACTGCTGCAATGGTAGCAGGATAGATGCTTCCTCTTGGAATCCACTTTCCTGCCTTCCGAATCCCGCGGAGAAGACATCACTGCGGGAAAAAAAGGGACAAATAAAACATTTGTAAACCACCTATCTACGCAGGAAAGGTAGAAAAACAGACCAGAGGCAGCTGAGGAAAAAAACACCACAAGTGGAACAACACCAATTTTAGGACTCTGGGAGCTAGCTGAAAAAGCATATGTAGCCAGAGACTGAACTGGAGCACACAGCCTCCCAAAATAGGGGAAGGGGAGGGATAGCCAATCCACCCTTCCCCCAGTAAATCCTCCACAGGAAGATGCATAAAAAAATCGCATCTATGAAAAAAATCGTGCCCGTGAAAAAATCACTGCCGGATTACCCGGAGGTGATGCAAAAGGAGAGTCCCCGCGTCACCTCCGGAAGATGGTGGCGCACAGGTATCGAGAATCCTGGACCAAGGACGCCGCCAAAATACCACAGCCAGGCGCAACTGCGCGGGGCCGGCAGCAAATAAGCTGCCGGCCAAACTGACAAGGTACCTAGGAAAAGGGCAATGCCGTTACCCCGCACTTTCCATAAGAAAGGGGAGAACAAACCGCCTAGTCCACCTGTCCAGGAGGACAGAAAAAAACACAGTTGGCTGGGGGTTGACTTCCTCCTTTTAAGGAGATACTTAATTGTTAAATTGAGTTATTAGTCTTGGGCTCATTAAACATTCCGCCAGTCCACGGGGGGTGGTTAACCCCATCTGTGCTGCTGGTAGGACGTAAGGGAATATTGCTTTTTTCCCACAAAAAAGAATAATGCACTATTTCTCAGCTGTAATGTGGAATCAGTATTTAAGCGGTGTATTTCACTCTTTTGTCAAAAAAATACACTTATGCTGTATTTCAAAGCAGCAATGTAAAATAGGTGGTTGTAATGGGTATTTCAGACTGTTTGGTGGACCTTGAATGACGATTTTTTTTTCTAGAGAAAACAAAGAAGCACTATTTCCATGCAGAAATATAAAATATGTCATTGGACGGTATATGCAGAACTGTTTTATGGACAAGGAATACGGTTTTTCCCCCAAAATTACACAGATTCTCTATTCTCAGAAATGTCAAATATATGTTTTGGCGGTGTAAAATAGGCTTGGTGAGTCAGGATGACCACTTTTTTTTTACTAAAATACACTGATGCACTAGCTGAAATGGAATATACAGTTTAGTGCATTGTATGCACAAGTGCTCTGTGGCACCACAGATCCCAGACAAATGGACTATGTCACCCCTTAAATATACAAAAAGCAATATAGGGGACTCGAGCAGCCAGAAAAAAAGTTTTTTTTTCCTTCACTGAGCTACAAAATAGGATTAGGCTGATGTCCCTGGCTGGCTCGCACACATGCAGTACACTGCAGTAGCTAATATGGCCGCCGAGCACCACCTCAGTAACAGATGGATTACAAAAAAAGATTTCCCTTGCAGTGGCTGGGTACAGAAATGTTGGATTGCTGAAGCTCCCTTCCTCTCTATTTGCTGTATCCTGTGGATTATAGTAGCACAGGTTCTTCTGATTTCTTCCCTATTCTGTCCCTGATCGCAGCACCAACATCCTCTCCCTAAGCTCAAATCAGCAGAGTGACGTGCGGTAGTACGTTACTCCAGCTTATCCGCTTCCCGACCTTCTATGAACTCGCCATGTCCCTCACGGAATACCTTGAGGTGTCTTCTTTCCAAAATGGGGTCACATGTGGGGTATTTATACTGCCCTGGCATTTTAGGGGCCCTAAAGTGTGAGAAGTAGTTTTGAATCCAAATGCATAAAAATGCCCTGTGAAATCCTAAAGGTACTCATTGGAATTTGGGCGCCTTTGCGCATCTTGGCTGCAAAAAAGTGTCACTCATGTGGTATCGCCGTACTCAGAAGAAGTAGGGCAATGTGTTTTGGGGTGTATTTTTACATATACCCATGCTGGGTGTGAGAAATGTCTCTGTAAATGACAACTTTTTAAAAATTTTATACAGAGTTGTCAATTTACAGAGATATTTCTCTGACCCAGCATGGGTATATGTAAAAATACACCCCAAAACACATTGCCCTACTTCTTCTGAGTACGGCGATACCACATGTGTGACACTTTTTTGCAGCCTAGGTGCGTAAAGGGGCCGAAAGCCCAACGAGTACCTTTAGGCTTTATAAGGTTGCTCACAATTTATCCCCGCCCAAAATGCCAGAACAGTAAACACGCCCCACAAATGACCCTATTTCGGAAAGTAGACACCCCAAGGTATTCACTGAGGGGCATAGTGAGTCCGTGGGAGATTTTTATTTATTTTTTGCCAGAAGTTAGCAGAAATGGAAACTTTATTATAATTTTTTTCCTCAGAAAGTGTCATTTTCTGCTAACTTGTGAAAAAAAATGAAATCATGCATGAACTCACCATGCCCCTCCGCGAATACTTTGGGGTGTCTTCTTTCTAAAATGGTGTAATTTGGGGGGTATTTATACTATCCTGGCATTCTAGCTCCTCAAAAAAATGACAGGTGCTCAGAAAGTCAGAGCTGCTTCAAAATGCAGAAATTCACTTTTTTGGGTCTCCCCGTTGGGTTTGGTGCCTAAAAAGGAGCCTGGCAAGTTCCGTCTTATCCACCACTTGTCTTACCCTCCAGGGGGTTCGGTAAATGATGGGATAGCGGATGAGCTGTGCTCTGTGTCTAATACGTCTTTTGATGAGGCGGTTAGGTGGGTCCGGCATTTTGGGAAGGGCGCTTTGCTTGCCAAGACGGATATAGAGGCGACTTTTCGGTTGTTGCCTATTCACCCTGACAGTTTTCATTTACTTGGTTTTAAATGGGAGGGTGGTTTCTACGTAGACTGTTGTTTGCCAATGGAGTGCGCCCTTTCGTGTTCTTTGTTTGAATTGTTTAGTGCGTTCTTGGAATGGGTGGTAAAGCAAGAGGCTGATTGGAACTCTGTTTTGCATTACCTGGATGATTTTTTGTTTTTGGGTCCAGCTGGTTCCAGGGTTTGCGCGGTTTTGTTTCATACTATGGAAAGGGTGGCCGTGCGTTTTGGGGTTCCTTTGGCGGTGGAAAAAAAGGTGGGGCCTCCCACGATTATCACGTTTTTGGGGATTGAAATTGATAGTGTGGCCATGGAGTGTCGGTTACTGGAAAGCAAGGTATTGGATTTATTGAGCGAGGTGGTTTCCCTTCAGCGGGTTAAAAAGGTGCAACTTCGTAAGGTCCAATCCGTTTTGGGAAAATTAAATTTTGCCTGTCGGATTCTACCTATAGGACGGGTTTTTTGTCGGCGTTTGGTGCTAGCGACTGCGGGTGTGCGCGCCTCTTTTCATTATTTGAGGTTGTCCTCTGAGGTTAGAGCGGATTTAGCTGTATGGGAGATTTTTTTGGGCGAATTCAATGGGCATTCTGTGTGGATGGGAACAGCGGTGTCTAACGTGGACTTGGAGCTGTTTTCTGATGCGTCTGGTTCGCTTGGTTATGGTGTTTTTTGTCGAGGGCAATGGAGTGCGGGGGCATGGCCGGTGGAGTGGAAGCAGACGGGTTTTCTCAGTAATTTGGTGTTGTTGGAGCTTTTTCCCATTGTGCTGGCTACCGAGTTGTGGGGGGACTGACTTAGGAATCGGTGGGTGCGTTTCTACTATGACAACATGGGTGTGGTTCAAGCGATCAACAGCCAATCAGTTAACTCTCAGCCGGTGTTGAATTTGCTTAGGCATCTGGTTTTGAAGGGGCTTAGGTTGAATGCTTGTCTTGTTGCTGAACATGTGCCAGGAGTAGATGACTCAATTGCCGATTCCCTTTCTCGTTTCCAGTGGGATCGCTTTCGCGAATTCTGGATGTTGTTAATATTTTGGGTAGGTCTGTTTTTTTCGGCGGGATTGTCTTTTTCTGTTGCGTCCAAGAGGGTGGCTGCAGTGGCTTTTTAGATACGCCTTTGTGGGATGGCGGATGTGTCAAAGTGTTTTTTGGTGCGACAGGCGTTAAAAGGTTATCGTCGTAGGGTGCTTCAGAGGGACACCCGTCACCCGATATCTTTTGAGGTGTTGCAGAAGTTGTGGGAACAGCCCGGGGTGGTATGTGTGTCCGCCTTTGAGGCTTGTTTGTTTAGGGCCGCTTTTTCGCTCGCCTTTTTTGGAGCGTTTAGGATTTTGGAATTGGTAGCGACTAGTCGGGCAGGAGTTGGTGGTTTGTTGCAGGACTATGTTACTTTTTGTGAAGAGGCATTTGCGGTGTGTGGTGCGCAGGTCAAAAACTGATCAGGTGGGGAGAGGTGTGATTTTGTGGCTGTGGCCTTTGGTGGGGTCGGTTCTTTGCCCAATGCGTTGTTTGGAGGAGCTTTTGGCTTCCCGGCCTGAGGGTCCGGCAGTGTTGTTGGTGCATCAGGACGGTTTTGGTTGTCTCGTTTTCAGTTTGTATCTGTTTTGAAAAAGTGTTTGGCGGCTGTGGGTTTGCCCGCTAACAAATATGCATCTCACTCATTCCGGATTAGGGCAGCGACCGAGGCCGCCAGGTGGGGCCTGGGGGCGGATGTTATAAAACGAATCAGGCGCTGGGAGTCGGATTGTTTTAGATCCTATGTATGGTCGCACCTGTTTCCTGTGATTCAGTGATTGTGTGTGTTAAATATGATTGTTACAGTTCTGGTTGTGGTCCAACTTTGTTTGTTTTGTTTCAGGACTGTTTCGCAGGACTTCCACAGGTGAGGGGTCACCAGTGGTCGTTGGTGGCTGCTTGATATATAGGGATCCTGGGGGCAATGAAATGGTTAAGAGGTGCATGACATGTTGGAGCATGCATCTCATGTCGTTCGGTAATGCTGAGTATTGGGCTCCTGTTTGGGCTAAAGGCCTACAGGGGGAGATACTTGTGTACTTCAAGGTTTGGTGACCTTGGGTCGGTGAGTGCGGCCAAGGGTAAGGTGGAAGTACAGGTGGAAACGTTCAAGGAAGAACATAGATTTGGTTTGGTTGCCTTCCAGGATCCTTGACTACGGTGCAGAAGGTGATAATTCGGGTATTTGTTAAAGTGCCTGTTATTGTTATTATTCTTGTTATTATTATTATTTAAAGTTATGTGTGGTGTAAGATATTTTATGATATGCGGGTTAATAAAGCTGGCCGCCATGCCCATTTTTTCTTCACCATGATATTTGTTGGAGTGATTATTGGAGGAAATTGGGTCCAGGTATAGGCAGCCGGAAGTAGTTCTTCCATTCTATTAAGTCAGGATAGCAACAGAGCGAGGCGCAGACGTAGTGTAGTGCGTATTGACTTAGGGGGAAACCGCAGGCTGGAAGGGTTAATTATGTTAATATTGTGCATGCCAGTTAACAACATAGACTGAAGAGGAGGAAGACCGAGTGCGGGAAGTGAGGAGTGGCAGCGTCCGGAGCAGGAAAGGTAAGTGGCTTTTTTTGTGTTTTTTTTTATGAGACTGATGGAGGCACTGGGGGCTGATGGAGGCACTGAGGACTGATGAGAGGCACATTGGTGCTCATGGAGGCACTGGGGTCTGAAGAGAGGCATATGGGGGCTGATGGAGGTATATGGGGGCTGATGGAGGCACTGGGGGCTGAAGAGAGGCATATGGGGGCTGATGGAGGCATATGGGGGCTGATGGAGGCATATAGGGGCTGATGGAGGCATATGGGGGCTGAAGAGAGGCATGTGGAGGCTGAAGAGAGGCATCTGGGGCTAATGTAGGCACTGGGGGACTGAAGAGAGGCATGTGAGGGCTGATGGAGGCACTGGGAGCTGAAGAGAGGCATATGGGGGCTGATGGAAGCATTTGGGGGCTCTGAAGCGAGGCATATGGGGGCTGATGGAGGCAATGGGGGCTGATGGAGGCATATGGGGGCTGAAAAGAGGCACTGTGGGCTGATGGAGGCACTGGGGGCTATGCAAATGTCAACACAGTGGGCTTGTGCCCTGGATGTTTTCAGACCCTAGCAACGCCCCTGCCACATACTAACATCCATAACATTTTTCCACCAACCTAGCTGTCTGAGAACTTGCTTTTTGTGGGACAGTCACAGTTTTTATTGGTACCATTTTGTCAAGCACATGAAAAAGGTATTTTTTTATTGACATTTTTATTTGTAACTTTTTTTAAACCCTTTTTCTTCAAGATCCAGTGGGTCTGTTGTCTGTACAATACTCTGCAATAGTGTATTGCCGTGTACTGTCAATGACACTAATAAGCCTGAAAACATGGATGCCATTGTACGGTGTCTGGTTGGCATGGTAACCATCTGGAAGCTGCCACAGCTGCGGAGCGGTCTGATGGGAGAGGGAGGGAGCTCCCTCCCTCTGTCAACCCCTTTCATAGAGCGGTCTCTACGGACAGAGGCGTGGAAGAGGTTAAATTGCCGACATCGGTGGCAGCACTGATATTGGCCGTTGCAGCAGAGTGTCGGCTGTATGTTACAGCTGACACTCATTGCTACCGCGTGGCCCTGAACATTATTTGGGGGGCCCAATTGAGGACATGCCGCTCGGCCATCCTGAAACAACTTGGAGCATGATCGGGGCACATTAGGGCTACAGGTGCTGGATCAGGGAAGAATGGGGGCTGCAGGGGGGGTCATTTATACATTTCACTAGGTTCTGATCCCCACAGCGGCTGCTTCTACCACCATCCCTTCTGCTGCTGCTATCTGTATCAGCTACAGCAACTGTCCGTTCCTTTAGAGGGCACAGGCAACTGTCTGTTGGCCACAGTGTACAGTAGCTGTATCAGTAATGTAACAGATTAACTGCGAATATGCCAGTCAACAAGATGCAGACAGCGATATATTACACCGCATTTTAATATTGAGGCAAAGTAATTCTATGTATAAATTAATAGATTAACTGAGAATATGCCAGTGGTTCAACAAGATGCACATGGCCATATATTACACCTCACTTTAATACTGAGGAAGAGTAATTCTATGTATAAATTAACAGATTAACTCCAAATGTGCCAGCAGTTCAACAAGATGCAGATGATGATATATTACAACGCACTTTAATACTGAGGCACAGTAATTCTATATATAAACTAACAGATTAACTGAGATTGTGGCAGCAGTCCAACAATTATTTCGCAATAAGGCCTGGGTAAAGGTACCTTTACTCCAAAATTTTCATTAAAGCCAAACGAGGCTCTTAACCTAACTTGACCCAGGCTTAAAGTGAATCCAAAACATCACCTTTTATTAGTACAGTTAAAACGGCTGTGAGCCAGGACACAAGTTAAAAACATTCCCATTTACACTCAAATTGTCTGCTATGAGGGTGTTAGAGATGTGTACAGTCTCCTCTCACACCTCAATGCCCAGTACAGCATTGTCTATGAGCCAGTTAATTCACGGACCCACGGACCACCAGCTGAGTAATAACCAGTATTGTCTGACACTATGTTAATAGCTGTCAGACCTGTAATTGAGCGTCAGTTGATTCACTGACATCCATATACCATAGGTGCGTGCTAGAGCTTGGCTGACCTTATACTATACTAATTCTGAGATTGAGAATCCGTTACCTCACTTGACATACACATACTTTCGCAACAGTGCAGACTTATCTGACACTATGTCAATAGCTGTCAGATATATAGTCACTCAAATACAGTCACACTGCACACACTCCCATGTATAGCCGCTGTCTAAACCGGCTGACTGATTTTACCTACAATAGGCTCCCTGGCTAATGCTGTAACAAGCGGGCAAATTCCCTATCGCTGAATGCTACCTAGCTAGCTGACTACATTGGAGTGGACAAGCAAACATTAAAAGCTGTATCTGCTTCCCGACATGTTTCGCCAATCAACTGGCTTCATCAGGGGTTTGGGCAGAGTTCGACTAAAACCAGTATAACCAACTCTGGAAAAATCTTGCTTCTTGATTCATTTTAAAATCTGTAGAGCATATGGCCACACTACTGGCTCACACATCCATGGCCCGATAGTTCAAAACTAATATAGCTGTAAGATTTTTCCTAATACAGTAAACTTTGGTACTGAACCTTTTTGTTTTCTACACTGTCTGCCTTTCTCTGGGAGTCTGTGCATGGAAAATTTAGTTCACACAGGAGAGGTGATCTGACACTAATTTGCAATGTGAAAAATTAACTGTCCCTTTAATTAGTCAACATATTGACCTGATCCAAGGGTAAATATAACCACACAGGGCAGCTGAGAAGATTGTTACAAGGACCCTGCAAGCTGTGCTGGCATTCAAGTAACCCATTGCAAACTGATTGCTTTTTCACTTTGCATTGGTAATGTTCTCATGGAAACCTGTAAAACCATGCAGTGTAGCAATGTCCTTAATGAGTTAAATCCAGGAAAATACAATTTTTATGTTGGGTCAGACAGAAATGTTTTGTTTTGCAAAATTTAATACAATTAGCCAGGAAAGTTAGTTTTTTTCCTTCCACTGGATTACAAATCTAGGTTCACAAGTATTAAGTGATTAAAGGAGTTGTCTTGTTTAGCTATCCTTGTGCCTGCAGAAGATACGACATCTAGTACAGGACTTGAAAAATTCCAGGAGGAAAATATGTAGAAAAGGATCTGGCATACCGCACAAGGAGGACTGTGCAGTTGCAATGGGGCCCCCTTTCTGACCTAAATGCACAGCTCCCTTCCTCCTTGCCCATTGACATTCTAACAGGGGCATTCAGTCCTTAGGCTACTTTCACATTAGTGGCAAGGAACTCGGGCAGGCTGTGCTGCCGCTAGTGCACGCGTGCCCCCGGACTACCGCTCCGGCCCCATTGACTATATAAAAGTGCTACATGTTCCATTGGAACAGCCTGCCGGAGTTCCTTGCCACTAGTGTGAAACTAGCCTTACCCCTCATTGCACTATTACTAAAAGCCTATTTCTAATAGGGCAAAAATAGACAGGGACTGAACCCTCTAAATATATATATATAGACAGATATATATATATATATATATATATATACACACACACACATAAAACATACCGATGCTGCTCTTATTAGGTGCAATAATTGTATCTTTTAATGGGTGGGGGGGCCCAATTCTGAGTTTTATAATGGGTCCCCATGATTTCTATGCACACCCTTGGTAAATAAAAAATGTCACCAAAAACACCGTAATAATGGATGTTAAATTTTTAAAAATGATGGCATTTTCATGCAATTTAAGGTGACAGAAAATGGAAGCTTTAACAATTAGACATTGTAAACAGTATGGCATTTATTACAGTATTTTTCATCCATGTACTATCCGCATTTTGTGCTGACCGCACACTGACCCATTTATTTCTACACGTCAGTATTTTTACAGATCTGTTTTGCAGATGATAATAGCCGTTTCTATTAATGGAAGTGAGAAAATAAATGCAATGCGCACAGAAGGACTGAAATACAGACACAGTAGTGTGCGTGAGGTCTTAAGATTATTCCAAAGCATCACAGAAGTAAGGGAAAAAAAACTTGCCAACATTCAGCATATGCATTTTACAATGACTTTATTTACAAGATACAAAGAGAGCAATATTGAGTCTTTATAATATTCAGGTACATCGTTTCTCCAGATTCACATGGCAAGTAACTTAACATTGGTTCTAACTAGTCTCAAGATCAGTCTTCCTACACCGGTTCTCTACTCACTAATACCATGTCACCCGCTGATTAATAAATTAAGTGACTGTAATAGAATAGGTAAATTGCTTGATATGCAAGGATAAATGGACTACAATCTAGAATTTAGTCATTATTGCTTTTTGCACAAGTAACATATGGTTAAAAATTGCATTTATTTTGAACACAGGGGAATAAGTGTAGCATAATCTGTTACATATTTTAGTGATTTACTCATGAGATAGATTTAGGCAAAAAATGTTATTCTATCCACAATTACTTCCTCTGTTGTAATAGTTGTTGTTGTAGTAGTGCTTGTAAAATTGCCATTATCAACTGTAAAGGTCTCAGTTATGGTCTTGGTTTGAGCGGGAGTACTGGTGTACAAGTTAGCCTGAAAAGGTTGCTGATTTGGAGCAACACTTTCATTTCCTGAGTTTTGAGGTGCTGGTCTGTCGGTGAATGTCAGAGGGGGACCAAACCCAATAGTTGTTCTGGAGTAAAATGGCATAACTGAGCTGTTGATGTTGGTTGTAACAATGGTGGGACTAATGGTTTTCACTTCAATATAGACAGTTGTAGTCTTATTCAGCTCTAAACTTGACATCTCTGTGCCATTCATCAGTTCAGTTTTGGATGTGACACTGACTACGCTGCTGCTTCTCAGTGTGGTCACAGTGATATTTGGTTGTGGCTGAATGGTAGTTTGCAATGATGTTGTTGGAATGGATGTGGTAGTTAGTGGTGGGGGTGTAGTAGTGATTGGAGTTGTAGTAGTTGGGTTGGTAGTTGTAGTTGGAGTAGTAGTGGTAGGAGTTGTAGTGGTTGGAGTGGTAGTAGTTGGTGTTGTAGTTGTGGGGGTGGTAGTTGTTGGAGTTGTGGTAGTTGGAATGGTAGTTGTTGAAGATGTGGTAGTTGGAGTGGTAGTTGTTGGAGATGTGGTAGTTGGAATGGTAGTAGTTGGAGTTGTGGTTGTTGGAGTAGTAGTAGTTGGAGTTGTGGTAGTTGGAATGGTAGTAGTTGGAGTTGTGGTTGTTGGAGTAGTAGTAGTTGGACTTATGGTGGTTGCGGTAGTAGTGGTTGGAGTTGTGGTTGTTGGGATGGTTGTAGTTGTAGTAGTTGGTGTCGTGGTGGTGGTAGTAGTTGGAGGCAGAGTTGGAACAACAAATGGAGATGGATCTAAAAGGAAAACATAAATAATTAAACATATATAATAACTTATACCATATAATATGCCAACTTTTAGTAAGAAAATAAATAATCCCTTTAAATATGTAATTCAGAATGATAAATACTAACAAAGGGAGAAAGGGACACACTGAAAACTTTTCTGCTGCATAAGATTGAGACTATAAATATAAGTACATTTTGTTCATGGTGTAGAAGCAGTTAAAGGTGATGACCACTTCAAACAATCCCTTTTGAAGAGAAGGCAAATATGATTCTAAAAAAAGATGCAGAACCGTTCACATGAATACAGGCTGTATGCGCATTTCCACTGGGATAGATCAACCCCTTGCAAGAAAGGCAACAACATGCAAATGTTACTGTGAATTTTTTTTTTTTTTCGAGTTTATTCACAACATGCACTTGCGTGGACATGTACAGAAGGATTTATCTTTTCCCCTACACCAGCTTTCTGGTGAAAAGAAGTTGCAAACCTTGTGTTTGCCACTTTTAAATGCCATTGCACTTAAATTTAGGCGTAATTACCATTTCTACTCTGCCATTGGCACTTTTCCCGAGAAGTGGACATGGAGAAAGTGAGGACGTTTTACACCAATTTTCGGGAGTAAAAAGACTGAAATCTACTCCAGATACAAGCAGGCGCACGGACTGCTGTATGATGTGCTTAATTTCTGATGAGGCATGCAACTCTTCATAAATTATGAGCATCTTCCGATAGAGTAGGGGATATAATAGACCGATGTAAAACAGTGATCTTTGATACACCCCCCCCCCACCCCCGATAAAAAAGCTATATAATGGATAAATGTTATAATTTTATAAAAACAATATTATAAATAGGGTCATTGATTCTCACCTGTGCAATAAACCTCAGACTGCAAACTTCCAGAGAACTTATAGACGTAGTATCCTCCGGGGCAGGCTTTCACAGGAATGGTTCCTGCTGCTTTGCATCCACTTACTGTGTTAGATTGCAGACTCATCATAGAAATTCCTTGTCCTATAGCTGGATGGGTGCTATTAAGAGTAAAAGGTTCAGCTGATCCACATTTTACAGCACCAACACAACCTTCTTGCATTCTTAAACCAGTTCCAGTGTAGCGGAACCAACCAAAGTTGAATCGATCGGTGGTGAATACACCGGTGGAGTTGATTGTAGACAACCTATCAGTTCCATTCAGCAACTGGTAGTTTAAGCATGGGTCTGCACACTGTACAACCCCAGTAACACTTAGACAGTCTTGGTCAAAAGCACAATTTGCACTGGAGCATGCAACATTTCTGCTGCTGCCACAAAGAAAAATGCCAACCTTATTTACACAAGTTGTTGATGGGACACACTTGTTGAGTGTTGAATCTGCACATTCATTGATATCTGTGCAGACTTTATACCCTATTCTGTTATCCCAGTAATAACCTTGGGAACAGCAGGTACTTGTAGTGCATGAGGCAATAGGGGTGCAGTTCGTTCCATTTCCAACATAGCCAGCAATACAGCTGCAGGTCACATAGCCTGTTTTCTGGGTGCACACGCCAGCAGTAGGATGGCAAGAAGCACAAGTCTTTGCATCTGTGTTAAATAGGAAGACAAATAACATAGTAGTTACAGAAAAATAAAATGCATTATCTATAGAATTGCAGGACCTCCAACAAACAGCTCCATGTATAGATTTCAGGGGTGTAGGTATAGGGAATGCTGGTGTAGTAGTCAGACCTGGGCCCTTGCAAATGGCACATGCAATGTGTGGGACATGGTGGCGGACAGAAATGAACAAATGATAGATGCAGTACACACGTTATAAAATAAACATACAGTGGTACATATGCATGTCTATACATGTAGAAGCCTTATATGAAAAATGTTTTATGCAAGAAACGAAATGGTGCTGCAGAATAAAAGTACCTCATATAACATATGACAAAACCAGGATGAATCGAATTATCACAGTCTAGATATTAAAGACTTCTACATTGCCTAATACTGTATTAGTAAAAGCTAATCCATACATCTGTCAGAGGTACTATGCAGATTTAGCATTGGGAAACAGTTCAATAAAGAAATGCATATAATCAGATTGGGAACTGTCCTCTGGCCATTTAAAATACCAGTGTCCTGTGGCAAAGGGGCTTTAAAGGGGACCTGTTACCTTCCCTGACATGCCTGTTTTAGTAAATAACTGTATTCCACACAAAATGACAACTCCAGAGCATCTGTTATCGTGACTCTATGTAGTGCTATTCTTTTATTATTCTTGCAAGAGGTTTATGGATAAAGGTACAGATGGGTGTTACCAGTTTGGGAGGGGGGGTGTTTCTGCACAGTCTGACACTATCCAATTGTTTCGGGTCCGAATCTATTCGTTGCGAACCACAGTTGCTCCAATTGCCCTGGAAATTGGTATATAACCCCCTCTAGTGCTCTAAATTACAGCTCCTATATATCGTTTTGTTAACTTTTTACAAATTTTTTCATTGTCACTCGCTCGTCTCCTTGGTCCGATACAGCGTAAGGTTTAGCTGTATCTACTTTTATTGTTGCTGCCGCAAACTGTGGTTGTTGCCTGGCCGCAACTGACTGCAATTGCCTCCTGCCTGGTGCTATCAGAACACTATTGATTGCTTATGCGCTGGGCACCGTTTTACAAGATTCCTCCAAATCGAACCAGAAAAAAAATCGGAGAGGTGACAGGTCCTCTTTAAGGTTCTTCTCATGCACCAGGGCTCAAGGGCCAGAAAGGCGCAAGGTATTATGTGAGGGCAATATATTGACAATGCAGGTAGCTATAAAAGGTACTGGTATTCAGTGCACATCATTACCAGAACATGCCCTCTTGTAAAGGGTATGATTATCATAATTACCTATCAGGGAGTTTCTAGTTATGCATTCACTAATCATTAGCAGTTGTCCCATCCATTGTGCTATCCATTAAAATAGATGTCAGTGGTGCTATTCATAAATGTATATATTTTATATATTTATGTTTTTTTTTTTCTTCCTGTGAAAGGAGCACATGTGGGCATAACTACTCTGAGGGGGCACATCTGGGCATAACTACTATGAGGGGGCACATCTGGGCATAACTACTATGAGGGGGCACATCCTGGCATATCTAGTGTGAAGGGGCACATATCTTAGCATTACTACTGTGAAGGGGGCACAATTTGTGTGTAACTACTATGAGGGGCACAATGTGGGCATTAGTACCCTAAAGGGGCACATATGGGCATTACTACTGTGAAGGGGGCACAGTGTAGGCATTACTACTATGTGCTTGCACAAAGGGGGAATAAATACTATGTGGGGGCCTTAAAGGGACTGGGTGTGTATAGTTATGCTTTGGCCAGGGTTAGAGGCATGGCCTAGTATGGAAAAAATTGCTATGCGTGCCGCACATGTTATTTCTCTTTGCAATTTTCTAAAGTTGCAAGGTATGCCAGCGATCTTGAGCTAGGGACAGTGTTAATGCAAACTGTTAATAGGACAATATTGGAGAGGGAGAGTACAGGGAGATGGCAGGGTGAGTACAGGGAAAGTGATGGGAGAGTGTATTTCCGTGTGCATCACTGTGCACTGCATTGACATTCAGAGTTAATCCATTATTTTAGAGATACAGTTAGTGTACTTCCGTATTATGGGCAAGTGTAACTTATCATGCTGTACATAAGTGTGCAGTAAAGCAAAATTTACCAAAGCTAATCCCTTCTGTTAGTGATACAGTTGTTGTACACTACGGCCAACAGACAGTTGCAGACAGTTGCCTGGGCCCTCCAAAGAAATGGGCAGTGGCAAAAATGTTGCTGCGCAAGTAGCAGCAGACAAAAAGGGGTGGTAGCAGCCACAGCCAGGGCCGTCTTTAACATGGGGCAAAAGGGGCAGCTGCCCTGGGCCCAGTTGCTCCATGGGGGCCCAAGGCAGCTGCCTCTTAAGCCGCATATTTTTTGCCCCATAAGACACATTTCCCCCCCACCCCAAAAGTGTGTGGGGGGGTGCCCCTGCGTCTTATAGGGTGAATACTAATCAGCGCTTCCATTATGGAGAAGTGGGAAGCAGTGAAAGCTCTGTACTTACCGCTTCCTGGTCCTCGGCTGTCGACTGTGCAGGGCTGCGCTCAGTGTGACCTCAGTGTGAGACTGGGGGCTGATGTATGAGGTTGGGGGGCTGATATATGGCATTGAGGGGCTGATATATGGGGCTGAGGGGGTTGATATATGGCATTGGGGGCTGATATATGACATTGGGGGGCTGATATGAGGTCTGATTAATATTGGTGGTCTGATTGGGGCTGTCAGCTGAGGTCTTAATAATATTGGGGGTCTGACTGGTGGTCTGACCTGAGGTGTAATGAAAAATATTTTTTTCTTATTGTCCTCCACTAAAACCTAGGTGCGTCTTATGGGCCGGTGCGTCTTATAGGGCAAAAAATACGGGTACTTGCTTGGTCCTCCTCCCGACCTTACCTCTGCCCTTTGTGTACGCCACTCGCCGGGACATCACGCGGAGGCACTGCAGCAGTAGGGTGAGCTGAGCCCCGGTCTCCTTCCTGAACTGCAGAGCGGTGACCACTTCCAGCCCTGAGCCCAGCTGCCCAGAGCACTGATCCTGAGCCTGCTGGGGTCTTTTAGAACTAAGTATTTACAGTAATTTTTTGTGTGTTGTGGTGGAGGGCGTAATTGCATGCTAGGGTGTGGAAAGGCCGGATCCAGGGGGCCCAAGGAAATTCTTGCCCAGGGTCCAATCAATATTAAAGAAGGCCCTGGCCACAGCAACAAGCCAGAGCTGCCACTGTCATTCAGCGGTCGTGTTTTGACCAACAATCCAGCTGTACTGGAATGGTTGACTCGCTCTTCAAGATCATCTCAACTGACAACAGATATCCACAGCCAGGAATCAGTGGGTTCCTCTGGCACCACACTTAGTTGGCATGGCCAGGGAACTGCCTCTACGCACTCACCTGTCCTGAACCTGCCTCTTGCTTTTGCTGTTCCTTCTGCTAGCCAAGTATTGATAGCTGCCGTCTCTGCTCCACTTTTCATTGACTATGAGCTTTGTGAGGACAGTTGGCAGTTACAGGCCAGTCAAGACTTGGAGGAGAGGTCTGCTGCACACCCCTTTAGGTGTGCAACTACCGATGATGACAGCGAGCATATGTTGCGAGAGGTCAAAGATGTGTGCAAGAGACAAGTGAAAGTGACACAAGTGATGACCAAACATTTGTAGGTGATGATGTAGCTGATCGCATGTGGGAGTCGGGTGAAGAGGGCGCATCATCATCATCAGGGGCAAAGTTGGCAGTGTGCCTGTGAGACGATAGGGTGGAATCAGTGGGAGACCTGGAGCCAAATGCAGGAGGGATACACCGTCTGCCACTCGGAAGACTACCTGTTAGGAATACACTAGAACTGCATAGGTCCGTAAAAGCAGCAGCAGGCCGGCATCACGCAGTGGTAGAGGGAAAATATACTCGGCAGTGTGGAAATTTGTCCCAGTCACTAGGGGATGTTAGCGTGGTGGTATGCAGGATGTGTGGGCAGAGGGTGAGGAGTGGCCAGGGTGCCATTTTGGCTCGACAGCCCTACAATAACACATTGAGCATCACCATAAAGTGGCATGTGTGGGAGCATGGGAACAACCATGCCATTCATTTAGGCTACTTTCACATCTTTAATTAAGATTTTGAGATCTGGCAGAGGATAGGTTGACAATGGATGGGGACAAAACTCATCCGTTTAATTCAGGTTTTGAGATCCTCTGCTGGAGGTCAAAACCTGAATTAAAAACGCAGATGTAAAAGTAGCCTTAGTGTTACAGCGTGATGCAGCAACCACTGTATCTCCCACCGGCCCATAGGGGTGCATTATAATACAGTCCAGAGCACTACAGGGGGCATTGTACTAAATGTGGAAATGGGGAGGGGGCATTATAATACAGGCCCGACCACTACAGGGGGCATTATAATACAGGGGTACCATAATACATGAGGCACCACTGGGAGGAATTACAATTCAGGCCAGAGCACTACAGGGGGAACAACAGTTGGGTATTATAATACAGGCTGGAGCACTACAGGGGCATTATATATACAAGGGGTGCATTTACGCACTGGCAATTATAATACAGAAAGGGGGCACTGCATCAGGGCTTTCTAAATACTTGGGTCACTATAGGGGGAGTCATAACTACTGGGCACACTATGGGGCTATATTATTACTGTGGGCTCTATAGATCGGCCTTATTACTACTAGGTGCTCTAAAGGGGTCCCATATAGAGGAGCCTTATTACTATAGGAGGAGCTTTATTTCTACAAGGGGCCCTATGGGGGTGTTACTAATATTGTGTTTGCTGTGGGGCATTATTATTGGGCAATGGAGTTGCTATTGGGGGTACTGTAGACACTAATACCCTATTTCCCTGATGAAGCCGCACATGCGGCGAAACATGTCGGGAGGGTTAGTGCCTGCTGGCTTTTAGACAGGGACCAAATCGGAAGCATACAATTGTATGAATGAATGTGTGGTTAGTAAGCGCTAAACAGCGTGTATCTGCGTGGCTGAGAAAGTTGGTGTGATATGGCTCATAGTAAAGAGGGGTGAGCAGTGGGCGCCCCCTTTACGATAAAATAGGGAAACCATTCCCTGGTAATTTTGTAGGAATCTATTTCCTCTCTCATGAGCCATAGTGTGACAAAGCATGTGTGCACAAACATAGGAATTAGTCAAGTGGTTCCAGCGCCATAATAGAAGTGCAGTAGGAGCAAATAGAAATCTGCTCTATTATACAATCACATTGTTGCAACACTGACTTACAATCTGAATCTGACTGCCAAGAAGCTTCAAAGAGTGAGCAATTGGCTACACATTCCAGTGTTGCAACAAAGTTGTAGGTTGCCATCAAGCACAACAAATGAGCAACAAATGCGCTGGATTCCTGATAGGAATGTAGAAAAACATATGCATTAACCTATGGCAGATGCACACATTATAACACAGCAAAGTGAACTGCAGCCATAAGCAGTACCTCCAAGTAAAAGAGGATTACACACATTCAGTATTGAGTGGAATATCTGATTCCTTCCCTGATAAAGGTTACGTTTTAATATCTATGCTGTAACCTCTAAAAGGATTTCGTAGGTCTATGTGACCTTTTTGTAAATAAATACTGTAGACGGCACTACTGAGGGCTGTCTGGGAGCATATTACTATTATTTCTGCTGTAAAGTGTTTGTGGACATTGGGGAGCACAGCGGGCACAGTATTGGAGGTGGCAGCAGGATGACAATGTTGGGCACCCGGAGAAAGTGAGGAACCATAAAAAAGTAAGAGACCTAAGATGTCTGTGTGCCAAATTCTGCAGAGATGAGACGTGGCTGAAAGATGTCATCATGGCAGTCTGTTTGAAATGGAGAATATTAGAAAAGAGAACATCTACATCAGAGGGGACATAACTGGATGTAAGAGGTATGTGGTGCTGTATTTTCCTATATGTGTGATAGCACTGTATGTAACATTCATCATTTAGTGGGGACGGGGTGGGGGGACGGGGTGGGGGGATGGGGTGGGACTGGGGCATATTTTTGCATCAAATTTTGCCTCAGGCAGCAGAAAGGCTAGAATTAGCCCTGAAGCCGTGTGCATTGAGCCAGTATGAAGACACTGTTCCTTCCATCTTATAGAGTTGTAGGCACTTGTGCTCATATTTCTGTTTTTCTGTTCTGTTATAGGAACAGAAAAATGAAAATAACGGCAGTCATGGAAATTTGACATGACTAGCTATTAACTATAATAAGGTTCATCGGATTTCTATCTTGGTGTCCATCATGACATAATCTACATCAGGGGCTCCTAACGTAGTCTCCAACACAGATGTAGTCTGTGTGATGTAGCTCCAAAAGAGCCTAAAATATTCTCTCCTGACAATCTGTAGTCTGCTCTAATAAATACTGGAGGAATTATAACGCATATGTATCATTTCATGTCAAGTTAAGATAAAATAATGTAATCAAACTTTTATCAGCACAATTTATCAAAATCTACAAAATGAATGAAATCTATAAAAACAATTCTGTACTGATAGTAATTTATACAGTACATTCTAATATACATGTTAAGATGTTGAAATTTCTGCTATAGAAATCATTAAACGTTAACTTAAAAATTTGTCTTAATTTTGTTGGGAAAATAATTATTACTTACTTTGGGAGTTGGCAGCTCCCAAACAGAGGGCCAGGAGAGATAGCCAGAGCAACGGATTCATGTTCTGTCCTACAATGAGAGAGAGAGGTACAATCAGCCAAAAATAACATCAAATTAAAACTTTTTAGGAACCGAAAAAATGCCTCATTATTCTAGAGGGACAGAAGAATATAAGGGTTAATTTATTGCCTGAGATTGCCTTTACTTTACCAAATACATCAGTTACATAACAAATTCCATTGTTCTATACATCTGCATACAAATCAGCCAGATGTGCTGAGAATCCTGAACCTGGAGAATCAGTTTTAGCATCTCTAGTACATATGTTTCTATAAAACAAAATTTAAGCAAACACACAAACATATACAGGATTTACCAATCGTCTTTCTTACCTTCTTGCTCTATCCAATTCCTATCCTTTTTGTATATTACTCTGACTTCTATGTTCCTGCTCCTGGAGTTTGGAATTAAACCGTTCTGTTTACAACAGACTTGCCAAGTCAACCAATCACAGCACAGGGGCGGGATTACACACAAAAGGCGCATTATGCTAACTGATGGTAGATTAGTGAAAAGAATGCACACAATCTGTATTGAGCTTGGGACAATACAAACATCCATTTTGTTTGCTTTTTTACATAGTTTAGTCTTTCATCTCCTGTGACCATGAAGTGTAACTTCACACCTACATTTCAACCTGATCTAAAATCATCACCATCTTTCTCCTCTCAATAGACTGTGGTCATAAATGGCCTTTACTTTACTTTACGTCTGTCAGCAACCCTCTATATAGGAATTAAATAAGGTTTCCTATAATGCAGCTGTAGGCCATTTATAGAACTGACATTCTAGTGCACTTACATGTATTGCTTAATAAAGGGACACGTCTGTCAGAAATGTTTATTCATAGAAAAAATATTTTTAGATTTTTTTGCAGTTTTTATTTTTATTTTGGTGGTTCTGCATTACTCACCATTAAAGAGGTTCTCCGGGCTTTATTTTTATTGATCAGCTGTTTGAGTAGACGGCGCGCGCAGTGTGCACGTCCGTCTCCCGACTTTCTTCCTGCCCGCTGCTGCTGTCTCACAGACATACACCGGTGAGCAGGAAGAGAGAAGGGAGATGGCATGTGCGCACGGCTCGCGCTGACTCCTCAAACAGCTGATCGGCGGGGGTGCCAGGTTTCTCACCCCTGCCGATCTGATATTGATGACCTATCCTGAGGATAGGTTATCAATAAAAAAAAGCCCGGAGGACACCTTTAAATTCAAAATATTGTCCTTCTGTAACAGTCAGCACAGACAGATAACACTTCTATATATATATATATATATATATATATATATATATATATATATATGAAATTTGTATGTTCTCTTTAAGTTTGCATGGGTTTCCTCCAGATTATTTGGCTTCCTATGAAACTGTCTGTAATGTGTATGTCTGACATCAGGAAATTAAACAGTGAGCCCCACATAGGGTCATGGATTTGTGTGATTATAATCTGTGTACAGTGCCTTAGAATATGCTAATGCTACATTAACCATGTGACATAACAAATCTGCATAAAAGCCTTATATACAAATTGACCATTTTTCCTGGACTTTATTGGTGTTGACCGAGTTCGGAAAAAAGTACAGCAAGTCCTAGAAATCTTAAAGAAGTTTTCCGACCCCTGGCACCCCCATTGATAATTTTTTTGAAAAGGCACCGGTGCGTGTATTAACGCCTTTCTCCAGCTCACCAAGCACAGCATTGTACATTGTATAGCGAAGGTATGCCAAAATGCTCATTGGGTTGACGCCATCCTGGACACACACATCATGGGTAAATTTACTCTTGTTATTCTGACTTTGGCCTAATGTATGGCTCTGTAGGGCTAGGGTTCTATGTCTGGTAGTTTCTGCCCCACCTGTTTGTGACTATTACATCCGGTTATTTCCATTTTTGCCGTAATACAAATGTTAATACCATTACTTTTAAACCCCTGCATGGTGTATGTTCGCCAGTGATGATGCCTCATTCTGCTTCTCATGCTTATATTATGTATTGCTATTACATTGTACTAACTCAATAAAGATTTTCATATTTTTGCATATCTTTATTATGTTGTGGCTGTTTTGTGGGGTTTTTTTGTGATAATTTTGGAGTTTTAACAGTCACAATATTGGTATATATTCTCAGGTACTTGGTATACACACCAAACGGACTTACTAGATAGGTTATGAGTACCTTTATTGTATGTTATTTTTTTCTTTTTCAGGCCTTTGCTCGGCATAGAACTGTCCTCTGCCAGGGAAGAGACTGGAGAAGCCAGCTCAGTGCGTTGCCTATATTGTTTTGCACTTGAGTTCCTCTAGTAAAGAAGCACAATAGTTTACTGAAGACCCTGACTCTCTGGACTTATTTCCCATTACCAACCCCTCTGGAGAGCAGCAACACGTGGTGACACCTCAATGGTGTCCTGGGGGACCCAGGGTAGCGTTGGGACCTCCCCAAACCTAGCCACTACATACACAATACTGTTTACATTAAGTGCTAACTCATAAGCGCAACAATCTTTATGTTATGTTCAGTAATCTCATTTTTTGTAATTTATTTTGTTTGATTTTTTTTATTATTATTTTCTAGCACATATTTAACATATTTAGAATGTATTAGCATACTTCTATCTATGTGTCTGTCTGTCTAAGTGCAGACAGAGTGAAAGAGATACTTAAAAGGTTGTCCGGGAATAAGGTTCTTTTTTATCTAATGCTGGCAGCCTGCGTTAGTAAGTGAAAGATTCATACAGATCTGCTCCCAGCCATTTTGGTTATCCGCGATTGCCCCATCTTCTGGTCCCTGGCTTGTTTTCTTTCGGTGCAGCATAGGCATATCAGCATGGCTTCAAGAGGGATTGATCATGTCAAACTAATTTAATCAGTTTCTATGAGGAGGTAAGTTCTAGACTTGACAGCGGCGAATCAATGGATGTCGTATATCCAGACTTCTCCAAAGCATTTGACACGGTACCACACAAAAGGTTAGTATATAAAATGAGAATGCTCGGACTGGGAGAAAATGTCTGTATGTGGGTAAGTAACTGGCTGAGTAATAGAAAACAGAGGGTGGTTATTAACGGTACACACTCAGATTGGGTCACGGTCACTAGTGGGGTACCTTAGGGGCCAGTATTGGGCCCTATTCTCTTCAATATATTTATTAATGATTTTGTAGAAGGCTTGCACAGTAAAATAAATTTTTTTGCAGATGACGCTAAACTGTGTAAAGTAATTAACCCTGAAGAGGACAGTTTTCTGCTACAGAGGGATCTGGATAGATTGGAGGCTTGGGCAGATAAGTGGCAGATGAGGTTTAACACTGATAAATGTAAGGTTATGCACATGGGAAAGAATAATGCAAGTCACCCATACATACTAAATGGTAAAACACTCGGTAACACTGACATGGAAAAGTACCTAGAATTTTAGTGAACAGCACACTAAGGCCTCTTTCACACTTGCGTTGTCCGGATCCGTCGTGTACTCCATTTGCCGGAAGGGCCCGCCGGATCCGTAACAACGCAAGTGACCTGAAAGCATTTGAAGACGGATCAGTCTTCAGTATGCTTTCAGCGTTACTATGGCAGCCAGGACGCTATTAAAGTCCTGGTTGCCATAGTAGTAGTGGGGAGCAGTATACTTAGAGTCTGTGCGGCTCCCGGGGCGCTCCAGAATGACGTCAGAGCACCCCATGCGCATGGATCACGTGATCCATGCGTGTAGGGCGCCCTGACGTCACTCTGGAGCGCCCCGGGAGCCGCACGGATGGTAAGTATACTACTCCCCCGCTCCCCACTACACTTTACCATGGCAACCAGGACTTTAGCGTCCTGGCTGACATAGTAACCATTGAGAAAAAGCTAAACGTCGGATCCGGCGATGCGCCGAAACGACGTTTAGCTTAAGGCCGGATCCGGATTAATGCCTTTTAATAGGAAATTATTCCGGATCCGGCCTTGCGGCAAGTGTTCAGGATTTTTGGCCGGAGCGAAAAGCGCAGCATGCTGCGGTATTTTCTCCGGCCAAACAATGTTCCGGTCCTGAACTGAAGACATCCTAATGCATCCTGAACAGATTTCTCTCCATTCAGAATGCATTGGGATAATCCTGATCAGGATTTTTCCGGCATAGAGACCCGACGACGGATCTCTATGCCGGAAAACAAAAACGCTAGTGTGAAAGAGCCCTAAGCTGTAAAAACCAGTGTCAGGCAGCTACTGCCAAGGCCAATAAGATAATGGGTTGCATCAAAAGGGGCATAGACGCCCGTGATGAGAACATAGTCCTACCACTTTACAAATCGCTAGTCAGACCACACATGGAGTACTGTGTACAGTTCTGGGCTCCTGTGAACAAGGCAGACATAGCAGGGCTGGAGAGGGTTCAGAGGAGGGCAACTAAAGTAATAACTGGAATGGGTGGACTACAGTACCCAGAAAGATTATAAGAATTAGGGTTATTCACTTAAGAAAAAAAATGACTAAGGGGAAATAACTATGTATAAATACACCAGGGTCAGTAAAGAGATCTCTCCATCATCTATTTATCCCCAGGACTGTGACGAGGGGACATCCTCTGCTTCTGGAGGAAAGAAGGTTTGTACACAAACATAGAAGAGGATTCTTTACGGTAAGAGCAGTGAGACTATTGAACTTTCTGCCTGAGGAGGTGGTGATGGTGAATTCACTGAAAGAGTTCAAGAGGGGCCTAGATTTATTTCTGGAGTGCAATAATTAGGGATGAGCGAATCGACTTCAGATGAAACATCCGAAGTCGATTCGCATAAAACTTCGTTCTAATACTGTAAGGAGCAGGAGCTCCATACAGTATTAGAATGTATTGGCTCCGAAGTTATTTCTTCGCGACTTCGCGCAATAACTTCATAAATTAATTGGTACTGTATAAACCATTTCCCAAACTCGGGTTCGATTCCAAGGTACTACTTGGAACCGAACCCGAGTTCGGGAAATGTTTTTTTACAGCACAAATTAATTTATGAAATTATTGTGCGAAGTCTCGCAAGACTTCGCAAAGCAATAACTTTGGCTCATCAGAGCCAATACATTCTAATACTGTACGGAGCTCCTGCTCCGTACAGTATTAGAACAAAGTTTTATGCAAATCGACTTCAGATGTTTCATCCGAAATCGATTCTCTCATCCCTACTTGTGGATATATCACTGCTGGAGCCAGTCATTGCCTGAAGGAGAGCATATCAACAGGCTCATGCTACACCAAAAGAATACAAGCCAGGGATTGGAAGATGGACAATCTGGAACTGTCAAGGGGGACTAAAGCAGTAGGGAGCAGGCAAGTATGAATCTTTCACTTACTGAGGCAGGCTGCCAGCATTACCTAAAAACACCTTATCCCTGGAAATCCTCCTTTAGGTGTGCAACACAAACAATCCAGGCACCATGAGCTTGCAACAAACACTTGATGCTCTTCTCACCATTTGTTGACAGGCTGCTGGGTACCTCCATAATGCTTTTTATAACCTTGTGGTCTCTTGTGAAGCTAAACAAATGGCACCCACTTCTCTAAGCAAGAAATCAGGTTGCCAATTAATGAGGTAGAAGTTGTACTTGACTAAGAGAAATGTGAAGAAATAACACCATTTTAAAAGTTATTTAGGGCTATTTTTAATCACTCCTTTATAGTTAGACTTTTGTTCCTCATCTACTTCCTCATCTACATATTATTTGTGAGGAAATTAACTTTAATATCAAAAGTTGTGAAATATTAGCACCCTTGATATTTTCAATGTCAGAACATTTTGGTTATCAAAGCTTCTGCTAAACATACACAGGGTGGAACCGTCATAGTGTTCGGTTGGGTAGGGCCATTAAAAGAGAAATATGCCTATGCGGTTTTAGGTGATGAGGGGTCAGCATAATCAAGAGTAGCTGTAGGCAAGTTCTGACTAATGTCATAGTTTGGGACGGTTATCTTTAAAAGCATATTTGTATACATGAGTGTCTGCTATTTGCCTAATTCAGCTAATAGCTCCAGGAGTCTCTACTATTTTAGAGCAGAACAAAAGAGCCAGGTAGACATTTTGTGTTGAGTCTAAACATTTCTCAAATGTTTGTAGCGCACAGGAAGGGTGCAGCAAATGTGAAATATTAACCACGCATACTGTAGTCAAAAGAAGGCTTTGAGGAGCGCTATAGGGCTGGTCAGACCAAGGTGTATCAATAACGAACATGCGTGTGACAAGAGACATAAAATGTCAAAGATATAAATATTTTTCAAAATTGTACAGAACGTAAAATATATGAATGTCATGAATTCATCAGAAATACCTGAAAACAAAGTGAACCATGGACGTCATCAATGCACATCTATGAGGTAAACATAAAGGGCATTTTCATAACTTCTATATAATTTAATATAAACAAAGAACATGCTGTAAAATTCTATAAAATGTTGACAGATATAGAAGCCAATTATATAATCAAAATGATATACACTGCATTATATTTTAATGAAAGCAAGCCCAGCCTGAGTAAAGATTAAGACAGGACCAGTGAATTGGGATTTCACCTAGACTCCTGAAAAGACATTCTAGGTATTTTCCTATCTGCCTGTCTAGCTACAGATGTACCTTGACACTTAGAGCCCCCATACACATAGATTATTGTTGGCCGAACCCAGCCAACAGTCTAAAATGTATGGGGGAGAAGTACTGTACTGGCCATGTTAAATTTCAGCACCTGATTCTTCTATTCTTGCTAGAGATAAGGCATTAGCAGAGGAGTATAGCAATGGGATTCTCCTCTTTCCACAAGCATTCATGTTTATGGGGGAACGGGGAGAGAGCTCCAGTCAAACGAGGTGTTTAGGCACCTTTAGGGTCTATTCACACATCCGCAACGTGTGTCCGGATACGTCCAGCAATTTTGCCGAACAGGTGCAGACCCATTAATCTTCAATGGGGCCGGAACGGATGCGGACAGCAAACTATGTGCTGTCCGCATCCGCATTTCAAGAACCGCACTTCTGTTCCCGAAAAAAATAGAACACGTCCTATTCTTGTCCACAACTGCAGACAAGAAAAGGCATTTTCTATTATAGTGCCGGCTATGTGCGGTGTCCGTGTTTGCGGACCACAAAACACCTACGGACGTGTGAATGGACTCTTAATATGTTAAATAGATTGTTGCAGCAAAATTCATAGATGGAAATAACTACAGTAAGTGCCGGGCAAGGTAAGGAGAATTAAATAAATGGCCAAATGATTGATACTACGCTGATTCCATACCTTCCATAAGCTATGGCTATGCTGTTTCCATAACTCAGGAGCTGTGCTACACTGTTTGCTTAGCTCTATTCACTGCTATGGAAGTCATGGAAACAGCAGAGAACCAGCCACTCGACTGTTTCTTTAAGGCCATCCACCCCTGGCCGGTGTTTACTGTGGTTATTCCCATCTTGTCTATGAAAGGCGTGATGGAACAACCCCTTTAACGCAACAAAAGCCCTTGAAATACAAGTAAAAGACTGCTACGTCTATCTATCTATCTATCTATCTATCTATCTGTGTATGGAGACTTATTGGCAAAGCACTATGGGAAAATAATATGCAAGGGAAAGAGAACCATCTCACTTGCACCACCTTGAGGAAGTGCCTTCCTATGAGTCAAAGTCCAACTTTTTGACTAAGCCTTGGGACATGACAAGGGATAACAGCCAAGCCAAATATCCACCCACAGACAGGTGTCTCGTGTTGCTTGTCCCTCATCAGTATGGAATAGGACATGTAACAGGTCAGCCAGTTACATAGGTACAAATCTGCTGAAAGATGCCCTTTAAATAAAATTACTGTAAAGGACAAATATCCAATAACATCAATCCCAAGTTGACAAGATGTTTACCAGGCTAGATCTGATCTGAGATGAGTGGAAAACTGCCTTTAATACCCACAATGACCAATATAAGTATTTAGTCATGTCCTTTGGCCTCAGCAACACTCCAACAGTTTTCCAAGAATTAGTGAATGACATACGGTATGCAGCAAGCCGCAGGTTCGTGTGTGAGTGTGACCAGGAGTAGTAGTGCTCTGGGTTCTGACGCTCCTTGGGCCATGTAGTAATGAGGAGGTGCACCTTTTACTCCCTTTGGGCACTCTCTGCATTTAGGACTCTCCTGCCTGATGACAGTTGAGGTGCCCTTGGTGTTGGTGGATTTCAGGTGCAAGGCAGGATCCCTTGGTGCAGTTGTGAATGTCGATGCAGTGTGTCAATACAAGAATTAAGAGGGTAGTCCAGCACTACATAACCTATGGACAGGTGTGGTGCTGTTTTTAAAATAAGATAGCCATATTTTTCTAATCCTGGACAACCCCTTTTAAGCAGGTCATATTATCAGCAAACTGTTTTGTTTTGTTTTTTACTGAGGATTTAAAGGGTTTCTGTCACCAACTTTTGACATTATAAGCTGTCTGACATTAGCTATGTGCTAATGTCAGACCAGCTTGATAATGTCTTTTTTATAAAAATCCGCTGTATATATAGTCTGAAAAACTTACTTTTATATTATGTAAATTAGCCTCTAGGAGCAGGGGGGGCGTTGCCCTGCTCCTAGCGGCTCCGTCCGGCAACCTGCTGGCACGCCCCTTCACACTTTGATTGACAGTGCAGGGCAGCGATCCTCCTGCACTGTCTCGTTCTGAAATCGCGCGCCCGCGCCGCCGCTCTGTATTCGGCGCAGGCGCGGTGAGCAGAGGACAGCAGGCACCAGCGTCCTCTGCTCACCGCGCCTGCGCCGAATACAGAGCGGCGGCGCGGCGCGCGATTTCAGAACGAGACAGTGCAGGAGGATCGCTGCCCTGCACTGTCAATCAAAGTGTGAAGGGGCGTGCCAGCAGGTTGCCGGACGGAGCCGCTAGGAGCAGGGCAACGCCCCCCCTGCTCCTAGAGGCTAATTTACATAATATAAAAGTAAGTTTTTCAGACTATATATACAGCGGATTTTTATAAAAAAGACATTATCAAGCTGGTCTGACATTAGCACATAGCTAATGTCAGACAGCTTATAATGTCAAAAGTTGGTGACAGAAACCCTTTAAGTTCAAATGCACTAGACACAGTTCTTAGCATGCATGGACAGACAATCCTTACACAAATGAAAGTTTTCACCAATGTCACAGGTTTCATGGCTGCAGCAGGAGTGAACAGGCTTGGTTGTCTTTTTAGAGCTATTATGCTTATGCTGCACTTCCCCAGCTGACCGGTGTTGTAGAGTACCCAAGAATTTGGGGTTGCAAAACTAGAATGTTTGTGAGACGATCCAACCATGGGGTGGTCCCCAAATGTCAGACATAGTGCTGCACCTTTTTTAGACAGGTTGTCCTACTCACATAATGTGGAAATTCACAGAGGTGATCAGTCTGCATTTCAGGTGTATCTGGGCACTGTAATACTTTAAACTCTTTGACACTGGCTGGCTATGGAGGCTAGAGGTCCTGATCAGACATAAATTCTCCACAGACTTTATCACGCATCACCTTGGAATTTGGCATACTCCTTTGCAATAGCACTGGAGCTGTCCTCCACTTTGCTATCTAGTGCTTAACTATAGGTGGAACAATCCAGAGCAGGATTCAGCTAAGCAAGCTCCTTTCTCCAGACTAGGTAGAGCTAGACTGACTCAAGTTAAACCTAACTCTTCCTCCCTTATAAGTAGAGGGTAAACAGCCTGATCTAGTGGGCTGGAGTTCACGGCCTGTTAAGTCCATACTGGTCTTTTATATGTAAATGCATTAATACACTGCAATATACATTAAATTACGGTTTTGACCTTACAGCAGTATAGAGACATAATAAAAGTTTAGATCGATGGGGGGTCTGAGCGCAAAGACCCCACCAATCTCTACAATGAGTGTGAGTGAAGTGAGTGCATATTGCACTCTCTCCTCACTGCAGAGGATGAAATATGGATGGGCCCATAGACTTCTATAAAGACCGTCATGCAGCAAAGTGAGATAGTGTTATATCTGAGCACTTCTATCCCATTTTGATAGAGCTCGCTGGGGGTTTCAGCTCTCTGACCCCCACCAATTTAAATTTTTGATGTGTTTTTATGACATAACAAAAGTTTTTTGAAAAGTTAGTGACCCATTAAGGCGCCATACTTTCTGGAACATAGAGTTCCCTACAGCTCCATTACCGAGTTTCTGCCACAATAATTGTTTTCTTTGCTACAATGGAGCAAGCCACATTTCTTCCGGTCAGTTTCTTTAATAAACTCTGTAAAGACATATTAAGGTATAGCAGAGCCCCAGAGAACTCAGATTGTACAGATCAATAAAATATACATGTGCAAAAGACCATATTGTGGACAGCGGTACACAAGAGACCATACCTCATTGCCAACACAAAATGCATGTAAACTCATCTTATTATGGTGTACAGAATGTAATTTTTCCCATTCGTGTGAATGTAGCCTAATTGTAATACACCCCTTAGGCCTCTTTCACACGGGCGTCATGTTTGACGCCCGGATAAGAGGCGGGTGCGTTGCGGGAATATGCGTGATTTTTCTGCGCGGGTGCAAATGTTTGTAATGTGTTTTGCACGCGCGTGAGAAAAATCGCCATGTTTGGTACCCAGACCCGAAGCTGCACTTCTTCACAGAAGTGCATGTTTGGGTATTCTGGAGAATTTATTATTTTCCCTTATAACATGGTTATAAGGGGAAATAATAGCATTCTTAATAAAGAATGCATAGTAAAATGAAGAGGAAGGGGTTAAAAATAATAAAAGTTAACTTACCTTAGCCACTTGATCGCGTAGTTGCGATCTGTCCTCTCTTTCCCAGCATCAGCTAACAACTAAAGGACCTGTGATGACGTCACATCACATGGTCCATCACCATGGTAAGATGGACCATGTGATTGGACCATGTGATCTGACGTCACATAAACGCAAGTGTGAAAGTACCCTTAACTGAATTAATTCAAGAGACACTTAGGCTACATTCACACAACTGGTGTAAAGGAAAACTGACATAGTTGCCCATAGCAACCAATCAAATTGATCCTTTTATTTTCCAAAGGGGTCTAAAAAATGAAAGGTAGAATCTGGTTGCTATGGATAACTTAGTCAGTTATCCTTTGCACCAGTTTTGATAAATCTCCCCCTCTGTCAGTTTTTCATGGCCGTTTTTCAATCATTTGTGCATCCATTTTTTGTCTGCCCTTTTTTAACGTCCGTTTTTGTATCCACTTTAATGGAAAACTGGGATGATTTTCATAGTTTTTTTTTACGTTAAAACCCCCAACACTGCAGTGCGCTCAATATATATATTATGCCCCCCATGGGGGCAGCACTGTGACGTCACATGTGCGCACTGCTGCATTCCATAGAAGAGGTATTTTTCTATTTGAACTCCTGAAAAACCCTTACAGCCATTTTTAATGGCCATTAGACGGGTGCACTCCAGTCTATATGCCGTAAAAAATGGGCCCATTAATTTCAATGGGGTCTGGCCATGACCATGGTCAAAAATAGGACATGTCCTATTTTTTGACAGCCGTTATAAAAACGGCCATGTGAATAGCCCTGTAGAGTTTCAATGGCTCTGAAAAAAAGTCGAGCTGCGTCTAAATGTAGCTTTACACAGAAGTCCACACTATCTGTCCACATTAATATAAAATAACAATGCACTGAACATATAGAAATATTTAATGAAAACCAGTGTTGTGGTCCAGAAGCAGACAGCAGAAAGCCCGTGTGCAATGGTTGCCTTGCTTTGCAATAGACCATCAATTTCTCTCTAACAATCCACCATTCATGTTGAGCTATAACATTCAGTTGCTCAGCCCCTTCAGTTGTATGGCTGTCTTTTGGTCACCTTATTCATTTGTTGCTCCCTAGACAAGTTTCTAGTAATAGACTAGTAGTGTTCCCACATTCTGGCCTGCACATCTGTCTGCAGAACACAGATTGTACCCCAGCATATAGTGAACCATATTCTGCAGATCATGATTATAAAGCAGCCAGAGTGATTTTGCAGGGATAGGATGTTCCGATCCACTGCAGTGTTCCTGCCCTGTCTTGGGAGTCCTCTGAGTTCCTTTAAGTCTTCACATTTGTTCCTGCTGCATGTTTGAATTACCAATTCGTTTTTAATACAACTACCTTAAATATAAGTATGTATTTGATTTCCCATGGTTACACAAAGCTGCAATGCAAATAAAGTCCAAGAGATGGCAATAAAGTTCTGTCGTTCGGCAACTACCAGTGATTTGTTAAACCTGAAAAGTTCATCTGTGACGCTACATTCCTCCCTTCATGGTCTTATGGAATTCACTGGTGTACAAAGGATGACACTTGCGTCATGAAATTATTTAGCATACAACAGGTATTTACTTATATCATGAACATGTAGCCAGCTATAGGTGGCCCTAGAGACTCGGTTTTCTTTCCTTCTGGTAGACAGCTAGTTTGCATATTTTTCAGATGGTACACTGTGGACACATCCTGAGCTTTCCAAACCATTCCAAGGAATTTATACCCATTAACAAACTCAAGAGCATTATTCATTTTTGGCACCTATGTTGTGGCTAAAAAAAACACCTATGAATATTGTACCAGCCAAATGTAATGTACTGTAAAATACAAACTTTATTGAAAACACTAGCAGGAGGACTCGGCTTCGCACGGGTATATTTCATCTATTTCATTTAATGTTTGTGTGTTGTTAAAAGATATCGACAGTATCCACTATAACAGAAACATCTACGGTACCCCACCCCCTTAACAGTGACCTCCACAGCCCCTCACCCCTAACACTGACCCCCCACAGTGCCCCGTCTCCGTAAAATTGGACCTCCACAGCAGTCCACCTCCTTAACTTTGACCTTCACAGCAGCCTGCCCCTTTAACAGTGAGTTCCACAGCACCCCACCCCTTGACAGTGACCACAGGGGCTCACGCCTTAACAGTGACCTCTACAGAAACCGACCCTTAACACTGACCATAGGTTACAGTCCCCTTAACTAACCTCCACCATTCCCGGCCCCCTTAACAGAGACCTTCACAGCGACTGCCCCTTTAACAGTGACTGCCACAGTAACCCGCTCCCCGCTTCCTTAACAGTGACCTCACAGTACTCCACTGCCTTAACAGTGACCTCACAGTACCCAACTGCCCCTTTAATAGTGGCCTCCACAGTCCCCTCCTCCCTTAACAGTGACCTCCACAGTGCCCACCCATTTAACAGTGACCTCCACAGCGGCCTGCCCCCTTAACAGTACAATCCACAGCGCCCACCCCTTTATTAGTGACCTCCACAGTACCCTGTCTCGTTAACAGTGATTTCCACAATAACCCGCCTCTTAACAGTGACCTCCACAGAGCTCCATTCCCTTAAAATGTGACCTCCACAGAGCTCCGTTCCCTTAAAATGTGACCTCCACAACATCTCACCCCCTTAACAGTGACCTCTACAGCACCCCACCCCTTAACACTGACCTCCATAGTGGACCGTCCCCTTAACAGTGACCTCCACCATTCCCCACCCCCTTAACAGTGACCTCCACAGCATCCCGCCCCCTTAACTGTGACCTCCACAGCGGCCTCCACCTTTATTAGTGACCTCTAGAGTACCCCATCTCCTTAACAGTGATTTCCACAACACCCCGCCCCTTAACAGTGGCCTCTACAGCAATCTGCCTCTTAACACTGAACTCCATAGTGAACCGTGCCCTTAACTGTGACCTCCACAGCAGCCTGCCCCTAAGGTGACCAGAGGTCCGGTTTTAGGCCGGACAATCTGGCTTCCAGACTCTCTGTCCGGCGCAGGTCCTGGACGGACACAGAGATGTCCTTTTGAACAGCTCACTCTCAGACAGCAGCACTGTACTGTCTGAGCATGAGCTGCAGGGAGAAAGTCACCCTCCCTCCCACCCCTACAGCTGATAGAAGTAGATTTTTACTTTCATTTTTTCAATCCCCGTCGGCTGCAGAGTGGGAGGGCCGTGGCCTAACCGGGTCGGGGACCTGGGGGTGGGGTTTTTAAGTCTGTCTTTTGAGGGTGGCCTCAATGGCCACCCTACCTGCCCCCTTAACTGTGACCTTCACAGCACTCCGCTCCCTTAACAGTGTCATCCACAGCACCCTGCCCCTTTAAAGCTGACCTACAGCAGTGAAGAAAAATGGCTGGGTTGTTATGGAAACCCGATGTAAAACTGCGTGTATGTGTAGACTAAGGGCCTGTGAGCTTCTGTTGGCTGATAAGGGTCATGTAACTGTGTGTATGGCAGTTAGGAAATGAGGAGAAAGACCTAGAGGCTTCTATTGGCTTATGTAGGTCATGTGATGTGCCATATTTGCATTCTTTTGGAGGGAATATCTCAGTAACGGTATGTGCTAGAGAGCCGAGACCCAGTCTAAAACCTCCCCGGACGCCTGATGTACCAGTGTGACAAATTTCATTATTGTAAATGCAACGGTGTGGATTCCTTTAATGGACAGACATACACACACTCAGCTTTATATATTAGATAATAGGATATAAAATGGTTATAAAAGAAGGAATCAATACCCACAAAAAACAGCAAGAAATGTGGATAACATATGAGTAAATAAACTAATACAATAGGCACAAAGGCTAATAGATAATGTCTAAATAAACATTTAGGGGCACATTTATTAAGACCAACGTTTTAGACGCCGGTCTTAATAAGCCCCTGCACTGGCAGTGGATTGCCAAAGTTATATAGAGGTGTCGGCCTTCAATGTATCCGCTGCCGATTCTAATTGTAAGACAGCTTCCTTGCTGTCTCGCGGACAAGTATAGGATATGCTCTATCTTTTTTGCGGGGCCGCCGATCGGATCTATGGATGCGGACAGCACACTGTGTGCTGTCCGCATCTTTTGAGGCACCATTGAAATGAATGGGTCCGCACCCGTTCCGCAAAATTGCGGAACGGATGCGGAGCCATTCATACGGTCGTGTGAATGTAGCCTTAAGAAAATACTCACTGGGAGATCCCAAGGCTTAAATTAATAAAAATGCATGACAAGGGTGCACAGTGACTGCACGATTAAAGTCAGCAAGGAACATACACCGTATATCAATGAAATGTGACTTGGGAATTAAAGTAACATCACACCAGATAGGCATGTAATGGTTTCTTATCGCCTGGTCCCTCCAGAGCCACAGATCATATGACAACAGTCTAGCAGATTTGCCCTCTAGAATGACAAGAAGTGCAATATTTACTGAGCCCTTGAAACCAGCAACAGGAAACAGTCAATGGATCATCAAGTGGCCTTAGCAATAGGCATCTTAGATCAAGACAATGTTCTGCTTGGGCTGAGGAGACCACTTGTGCGAATCTCTGGGGAGCCCAGGCAGCGGCAGCACCACAACTAAACATCTCAACTAACATGAAACTAAACCATGAACACAATTAGAAAAACATTGATCATTCCCGTTCAAGTGTCCCCTGCCCATTATAGTAAAAGAATATTCAGCAGGATTTGACCAGTCTCAACAGCCCCTCTGAGCCCAGGATGACAGCTGGCGATGGGCACAGGGTCAACGCACGGACCACCATCCATATGTAGAAACTAAAGAAAGAGGAGAGAGCATCCAAATCAGAACCCTGCAGCAGTTAGTCACAAGGCAGAATCAGATGAGCTTTCTGTCTGGAACCATGTTGTAGAGGAAAAATGTGTGTAACTGCAGATGAGTTTCCCAGGGTAACAGTGCAATAAATTTACCCCAGACTGCAAAAAAGGATTTAACTTTCCGTTCTTTTTGTTGAGCCGCCTCTCTCCAGTCCATTTTCATAACATGAGTTTCTCTAGTAGGAGGTTAGAGGAGGATGACAGAGGCTTCTTCCCAAGCTGGAATATCACTTTTTGTGCTGCTGCATAAACCATATGTAGCAGTTGAAAATCCTTTCCAGGGATGTTGTGTTTTATCTATAAATCCCAATATTTAATGACACTGCAGGTCACAAATTTGCGTGTTAGACCAGAATGATTGTATATTCGGGCAGTACCCGACACAATGGTATACATTCTTCTCTGGGTCACACTCACCACATAATTGGAGGTAGGGAAGGCTCCTATTTTATATTACTGAATAGGCATCATATATCCTACGCACTACGGGACTTTTGTGCCAGGTACACTAGGTTGTCGCTATCAATGGATTGGTACTAATAAATTGTGCGCTGTGTGTAATAGGATGGTCAAGGAGATATTGGGAATAAATAACTATTCTAGGGGCATGTCCATATGGTATTTGGTGAGCTGTGGCCAGCCTGTAATATTCCTGGCCAGAGCTGCCAAGTTGTAATAATAATAATAACATATAATGGGGAAATTAAGACCCCCGTTCAGTCTAGGTTGTAGTAGGTCATGATTTTCACCATACCCCCTCCCCAGATAAACATTTTCTATACAAGAAATGAATCTGTTTTTCATCCCGTGGGCTTAGATATAAAGGGAAGCTCTGGAGCAGGTACAGCATAATAGGAATTTCAACCATTTTTAAGAGATTATCTCTCCCCATAAATTAAAAGGGTTTCCACAAGAAATATTCTGATTGTATATGTTTGTTAGTGAAGAGTGAGTAATTACAAAATAGACGAAGCCCAAGTAGGGATGGGGGTCCTTTTGGCATTAGGGCTTCGCATTCATCTAAGGCTACTTTTACGCTAGCGTTTTTTGCGGATCCGTCATGGATCTGCAAACACACCTCCGTTACAATAATACAACCACATGCATCCGTCATGAACGGATCCGGTTGTATTATGTGTCTTCTATAGCCATGACGGATCCATCTTGAACACCATTAAAAGTCAATGGGGTACGGATCCATTTTCTATTGTGCCAGAGAAAACGAATCCGTCCCTATTGACTTACATTATGTGCCAGAATGGATCCATTTGGCTCCGCTTCGTCAGGCGGACAGAAAAACGCTGCAGGTAGCGTTTTAGTGTCCGCCTCCAAAGCGGAACGGTGACTTAACGGAGGCAAACTGATGCATTCTGAGTGGATCCTGTTCCATTCAGAATGCATTAGGGCAAAACTGATCCGTTTTGTACCGCTTTTGAGAGAGCCCTAAATGGATCTCACAAACAGAAAGCCGAAACGCTAGTGTGAAAGTGGCCTAAGTTTAAAGTATCCTATTTGAATAATCCAGTAGCAATGGGTTAGAAATCATGAGGTGGAGATCTCCCGCAAAAGATGCGATTCACATTTCCATACTGCCCAGTTTTATACCGTTATGTTGTCGGTGGTATGGAAGAGGGTCATTTGATAAGTTAAACAATAATGGGGAGGGGGGCATGCCTGGTAAGGGATGAGGTTATTAGAGAGGGAAAGCTTACTATTAAATAAAAGAGAGGTATAAGTTCCTGCATGTGAATCCAGAAGTTGAGAGAGATGAGACCATCAGAAAATGGGATGCATAAGCTGGGTGAGAAAAAGCCTATCCGATAGCCCGAGCAATGTAGAAAAGGATTTTGCAACTTCATACCTAGCTTTTGTATCCAAAGAGGGATTTTGGGCATGTGTGTGTTGGGTTTTGAGTACCACAGTGTGAAGCAAATGAAATATTTTCTTAGTAAGTTTGCGGGTATTGGCTACAATAACTCACTGTGTGTATCCACATGACAGCTTTAGAGGTGGTGGGCCAGTTATCTTTGATAAAGTGATCTCAGTTGATTTTTTAAAATTATTTAAAGTCATCTAATTCTGAGAGATATGTGGGAAACCTCCAGGGTTTTGTTAGTGTGCAAGGGAGGAATCCCTCAGAGAATAAAACAAAAATGGTTCTGAGATAATGATTGGGTGGTTAGTTGTGTCTCGGACATTGTGGAATAAACTGTCTGCTATGAGTGTAAAGCCTATTCTGGAAAAGGAACCATGAGTTGATAAGTAGTAGGTATAATCCCTACCTGTAGTGTTGGATAGCTGCCAGGATTCACAAAGTAAAAATTGTTCCACAAATTGAAAGAAGGACACATTAGGGGTGTTAGAGGAATTACTAAAAGGAGACCTGTCGAGTGGCTGTGGAGTTGAGTCATGGCAGTTGGTGTGAAACCACTGTGTGAACCAACGTTTGACTTAGAGCTAAACCTAAGGGCGTTACACTGGCGGTCCCCTAGTATTCTCTCTTATACCCCTATACAGGGATATGTACTTTTCTGCAGGAGAGCCACCAGGTTGACAGCTGACCTAGAGGGGTCAGAGACAACTGTGCAGGGCACTGAGGGATCAGGCAAAACTCTTAGTCAGTAACTGGCTGAAGTCAGGGCTAGCAGAAAATGTGTGAATCCATGAAATAAGTTTAAGATCAAGGTAAGCAGACAAGGGTCAGTACAGTAATCAAACACAGGTCAAGACAGGTAGAGGAGAGTCAATACAGGTAAACAAGCAGAAGTTGGTACAAAAGCAGACAACAGAGCAGCACACATTCACAGGAAATTTAGAAAGCTAAGTCCGTATTTGGCACTTTTCCACTGGAAAAAGTGCCTTAAACACCACCGGTTGTCAGCCATTGGTAGATGAACATTGGAACTCGCACACTGGCCCTTTAACAGCCGGAGGGAGTGTATGCACGCCTTATGGGAGCAGGAGGAGAGGCAAGCTAGGACACAGCCGACACAAGTAGGCCAAGCATGCCTGGCGGCCAGGCCCAGCCAGAGAAGGCGAGCTGGTATGACCCAGCATGTAAGTATCATAGGCCAGTGACAGCTGACATTACTATGATGAGCTGTATTAAAATCACCAGTTACAATCAAGTTGTTGCAAGTTCTCTGTAGAAGGAAAGCTAAGAAGGAAGATAACATCCTGATCCAGTTGATTGGGGGCATATATATTTACTAGTGTAAAAGTGCAGTCCCTAATAAGTAGTCATAGATATATAAAGCATCTACAGTGGGATGCGAAAGTTTGGGCAACCTTGTTAATCGTCATGATTTTCCTGTATAAATCGTTGGTTGTTACGATAAAAAATATGTCAGTTACATATATCATATAGGAGACACACACAGTGATATTTAAGAAGTTAAATTAAGTTTATTGGATTTACAGCTATAATTGTTTAAACAAAATTAGGCAGGTGCATACATTTGGGCACTGTTGTCCTTTTATTTATTCCCAAACCTTTAGAACTTATTTTCTGGAACTCCAATTGGCTTGGTAAGCTCAGTGACCCCTGACCTACATACACAGGTGAATCCAATTATGAGAAAGAGTATTTAAGGGGGTCAATTGTAAGTTTCCCTCCTCTTTTAATTTTCTCTGAAGAGTAGCAACATGGGGGTCTCAAAACAACTCTCAAATGACCTGAAGACAAAGATTGTTCACCATCATTATTTAGGGGAAGGATACAGAAAGCTGTCTCAGAAATTTCAGCTGTCTGTTTCCACAGTTAGGAACATATTGAGGAAATGGAAGACCACAGGCTCAGTTCAAGTTAAGGCTCGAAGTGGCAGACCAAGAAAAATCTTGTATAGACAGAAGTGACGAATGGTGAGAACAGTCAGAGTCAACCCACAGACCAGCACCAAAGACCTACAACATCATCTTGCTGCAGATGGAGTCACTGTGCATCGTTCAACCATTCGGCGCACTTTACACAAGGAGATGCTGTATGCAAGAGTGATGCAGAGGAAGCCTTTTCTCTGCCCACAGCACAAAAAGTGCGGCTTCGGGTGGGCTAAAGCACATTAAACGCTAGCGTTTTTTGCGGATCCGTCATGGATCTGCAAACACACCTCCGTTACAATAATACAACCACATGCATCCGTCATGAACGGATCCGGTTGTATTATGTGTCTTCTATAGCCATGACGGATCCATCTTGAACACCATTAAAAGTCAATGGGGTACGGATCCATTTTCTATTGTGCCAGAGAAAATGAATCCGTCCCTATTGACTAAAGCCAGCTTCATTTTGGAATAAGGTGCTGTGGACTGATGAAACTAAAATTGAGTTATTTGGGCATAACAAGGGGCGTTATGCATGGAGGAAAAAGAACACAGCATTCCAAGAAAAACACCTGCTACGTACAATAAAATATGGTGGTGGTTCCATCATGCTGTGGGGCTGTGTGGCCAGTGCAGGGACTGGGAATCTTGTCAAAGTTAAGGGACGCATGAATTCCACTCAGTATTAGCAGATTCTGGAGACCAATGTCCAGGAATCAGGGACAAAGCTGAAGCTGCGCCGGGGCTGGATCTTTCAACAAGACAACGACCCTAAACACTGCTCAAAATCCACTAAGGCATTTATGCAGAGGAACAAGTACAACATTCTGGAATGGCCATCTCAGTCCCCAGACCTGAATATAATTGAAAATCTGTGGTATGACTTAAAGAGAGCTGTCCATGCTCGGAAGCCATCAAACCTGAATGAACTAAAGATATTTTGTAAAGAGGAATGGTCCAAAATACCTTCAACCAGAATCCAGACCCTCATTGGAACTTACAGGAAGCGTTTAGAGGCTGTAATTTCTGCAAAAGGAGGATCTACTAAATATTGATTTCATTTCTTTTTTGTGGTGCCCAAATTTATGCACCTGTCTAATTTTGTATAAACAATTATAGCACACTTTCTGTAAATCCAATAAACTTTATTTTATTTCTCAAATATCACTGTGTGTGTCTCCTATATGATAAATTTAACTGCCATTTTTTATCGTAACAACCAACGATTTATACAGGAAAATCATGACGATTAACAAGGTTGCCCAAACTTTCGCATCCCACTGTATATATTCATCCTGGATCTACGCGGTCAGAGGAAAACTCCAAGGAAGTACATCTGATTGCCACTGACCTTTCGTCCCAGCATGTGAGGAGGATACCTGGCAACAGATTCTAAACTGGGAGCCCGTGTCTCAAAGGGATGACTCCGAAACAAGAAAACTCAGCATAATCACAAAAAACAAGCATACAAAGAAAACATTATCATCTATTGAAGAATGTCAATTGTAGGACAAATTGTTCCCAAACCCCACTTTCATTAGAGGCCTCGGAGAAGTTGTTAAAGGCTACATGGCATAATCCCCCAGGAAAGATCACCTGGGGATATCAATCATCTGCAGCTGGAAGGAAGTGATAGGTGGCTGTTCCTCGATCTCCAAAGTGGTCAACCATCCTACAGAACTTTACGTTTGGCCTGATATTGCACGTGGAAATGAATATTGCAGTCATGGAAAAGTTTGCAGATCTGATAGAAGACTTTTCTCTTTCTCTGCTTATTTGCATCCCGGTGAAAACTATCGGTAAAGGGGGAGATGTTATCAGTGACTGACAGCTATCTCTCTATGCACACTTATACACACAATGCTATCAATCATTGATAACCCCTCCCTCCTGTACTAATAGCATTTCACAGGGATGCAAAAAAGCAAAGATATACATGTATAAATTACAAGTTTTACTGAATCTTTTCCCACAAATATATATATCAATCTGCTTGGCTTCTCCTACTCTATAACATGGTTCCTTCCGATTGCATTGCATTTTGTGATGACAGGTCCTCTTTAACCTGTTACGGACACCGAGTCCTTAAGGAAAAAAGTTTTTTTTTGGGCTTAGCACCCGGATTGGGTGTCACACACGCACACACACACTACCATGGCCTGCTGGATGTTCTCGGCCGAGGAGGCATATGCCCAGATGCTCTCCGACTTCGAGAGCCCCAGTGAGGACGAGGATGACCCCACTTTCCTTTTGTCATCCGCTTCCTCCTCATCATCTAGTGATGATGATGAGCCCCCAAAGCAGCGGAAACGCCGCCAGGCGGAGCCAGGAGCCCCCCATGCCAGGAACCCTGTGGCCCACACTAGTATGAGCAGCCCTGGGGCTCGTACTAGTTTTCCGGCCCATCAGATAAGTCTACCTGAGCCCCCTACCGGTGAACTTGCCTAGTGTACCCCAGAGGATTTTAAACCCGTGATTCCTAACTTTGTTGGCCAACCAGGAATCCAGATTCCCACAGTGGGCCTCACTGAATATGACTTTTTTAGTCTTTTTTCAGTGCCTACTTTGTGAATCTGATGGTGCAGCAAACGAACTTGTTCACCCAACAGTTTATTGCACAACACCCGGGCTCCTTTTTGGCTAGGCAGTGCAGCCGAGATGAGGACATTTTGGGGCCTAGTAAAAAAAAAAACAGTGTCAGGCAGTACAGACCCCACTCTACTGTATGGCCATGACACGTTCCCGTTTTGAGGCCATTCGGAAATGCCTGCATTATGCATATAATGCAGCATGTCCCCCCAAGGTGATCCTGCCTTTGACCGCCTGTACAAAATCAGGCCGGTCATCAATCACTTCGGAGCCAAATTTTTGGAGGCCTATGTACCTGTAAGGGAGGTCGCTGTTGATGAGTCTCTCATTACTTTCAAGGGGAGACTCATTTTCTGCCAGTATGTTCCCTCTAAGTGGGCGAGGTATGGCGTGAAGCAGTACAAACTTACAAGTTTCATGTTTACGAGGGGCGAGATTCCCGTATTGAACCCCCAGAATGTCCCCCCACTCTGGGTGTTAGAAGGAAACTTGTGTGGGACCTTATGCACCCACTGCTAGATAAGGGTTACCACCTGTATGTGAATAACTTTTAAACTAGTATCCCCTTGTTCCAGTCCCTTGCCGCCAGATCCACGTCCGCTTGTGGGACCGTGCGGAAAAATCAACGCGGCCTCCCTACCCATCCCCTCCAGGTACCTATCCCCAGGGGTGAGACCCATGGCCTTACCAGTGGAAACGTGTTGCTGGTCAGTCATAAGGACAAGAGGGATGTCCTTATACCGTCCACAGTTCACGGTAACGGCATCACTCCTTTCCTTGTGCGAGGTACCGCAGCAACGGTACATGGGAGGAGTTGATCTCTCTGATCAAGTCCTCAAGCCATATAATGCCATGCACAAAACCCGGCATGGTACGAAAAAGTTGCCGTCTACTTGGTGCAGGTTGCCTTGTACAACTCTTTTGTGCTGTCCCGGAGCACTGGCAACACAGGAAAATTCCTGCAGTTCTATGAGGCAGTCCTCAAGGACCTGATATTTTCTGACCGGGAAAGAGCAGGCCGGAGTACCTCGGGAACTGGAGGTATGTCCTGAAAAAAGAGCAGAGTGTATCACAGGAGGGGGATACGGAAGGACACCACCACTCAGTGTGACACGTGCCCCGATCTTCCGGGCCTCTGCATTGACGGTTGCTTCAGGGAGTACCACACTTCCATGGAGTACTAAATTTATAATCCCCTTCCCAAATTTAATTCTATTTGGCCACAGAAATCGCCCAGAAAATAATAAATAAAAAAAACTATGGCTCTCAGACTTTGGAGACACTAAAACAAAAAAAAAATTTTTCAAAAATGATATTCTTTTGTAAAACTAAAATAAATAAAAAAAAGTATACATATTAGGTATCGCCACGTCTGTAAGAACCTGAACTATAAAAATACCACATGAACTAAATAAAAACGGTGCCAAAACAGCTTCATTTTTTCCAGTAACAAAGCAAGGGTTAATAGCCAAACAAAACTCAATATTTATTGCCCTGATTCTGTAGTTTATAGAAACCCCATATGTGGTCATAAACTGCTGTATGACCAAACGGCAGGGCGCAGAAGGAAAGGAACGCCATATGGTTTCTGGAAGGCAGATTTTGATGGCTTTTTTTTTTTACACCATGTCCCATTTAAAGAACCCTGGGCCCTGATGCACCCCTAGAGTAGAAACTCCATAAAAGTGACTCCATCTAAAAAACTACATCCCTCAAGGAATTCAAAACTGATTTTACAAACTTTGTTAACCCTTTAGGTGTTCTTCACGAGTTTATGGCAAATGGAGATGAAATTTCAGAATTTCTATTTTTTGTAACCTTGCCTCACAAAAATTTACTATAGAGCAACCAAAAATCATACGTACCCTAAAATAGTATTAACAAAACTGCCACCTAGTCCCGTAGTTTCCAAAATAGGGTCACTTTTTTGGAGTTTCAACTCTAGCGGTGCCTCAGGAGGGTTCAAATTGGACATGGTGTAAATAAACCAGTCCAGCAAAATCTGCCTTCCAAAAACCATATGGCGTTCCCTTCCTTTAATGCCCTGCCGTTTGGCCATACAGCAGTTTACGACCACATATAGGGGGGGTTCTGCAAACTACAGAATCAGGGCAATAAATATTGAGTTTTGTTTGGCCGTTAACCCTTGCTTTGTTACTGGAGAAAATTGATTATAATGGAAAATTTGCCCCCCCAAAAAAACAACGAAATTCTAAAATGTTTTCTCAATTTGCCATTAACTCTTGTGTAACACCTAAAGGGTTAACAAAGTTTGTAAAATCAGTTTTGAATACATTGAGGGGTTTAGTTTCTAGAATGGGGTCATTTTTGGGTGGTTTATATTATGTAAGCCTCACAAAGTGACTTCCGACCTGAACTGGTCCTTAAAAAGTGGGTTTTGGAAATTTTTTGAAAATCTTCAAGATTTGTTTCTAAACTTCTAAGCCTTGTAACGTCCCCAAAAAATTAAATGGCATTCCCAAAATGATACAAACATGAGGTAGACATATGGGGAATGTAAAGTAATAACTAGTTTTGGAGGTATTACTATGTATTATAGAACTAGAGAAATTAAAACTTGAAGATTTGCACATTTTTCCACATTTTAGGTAAATTTGGTATTTTTTTTATAAATAAAAATGAACTTTTTTTGACTCAATTTTACCACTGTCAAGTACAATATGTGACGAAAAAACAATCTCAGAATGCCCTGGATAAGTAAAAGCGTTTTAAAGTTATCACGACATAAAGTGACATGTCAGATTTGCAAAATATGGCCTGGTCTTTAAGGTGAGATATGGCCGTCTCCTTCAGAGGTTAAACAGTTTCTGTCACCTGAAAAATGGATATTAAGCTGTCTGACATTAGCACATCGCTAATGTCAGATGAACATAGCTATATTAGTGTCACCTCACTGCCTGCCACCATTATTGAGCAAAAATAACTTTTTCTATATGCTAATTAGCCTCTAGGAGCAGGGAGGCGTTGCCCCTGCTCCTAGAGGCTCCGTTCTTCCACCTTTGGCCACACCCTGCTTCACTAGATTGACAGGGCCAGGCAGCATTCAGTATTGCCTGCGCAGTGAGGAAGCTGGCAGCCAGCGAGCACCCTTCACTCACTGCACTGTATACTGAACGGGACGGCACAGGAGCGAGATTTACACTGCAGACAGGGCCGGAGGTAGGACACCAACGCTGCCTGGCCCTGTCAATCTAGTGAAGCAAGGTGTTACCAGAGGTGGCAGAACGGAGCCTCTAGGAGCAGGGGCAATTCCCCATGCTCCTAGAGACTAATTAGCATATTATAAAAGTTCGTTTTTCTCAATAACTGTGGCACGCAATGAGATGGCACTAATATAGTTATGTTCAGCTGACATTAGCACATCGCTAATGTTAGCCAGCTTAATACCCATTTTTCAGGTGACAGAAACCCTTTAAGTAGCAAAGAGGAACAGAGGGACTTGGGTCAAAAAGAGGGACTGTTACTCCAAAAGAGAGACACTTGGGAGGCATAAATAATGACAACAAACAAATCCCTAAGTTGGGGCCCTCGGGATTGAAACTCACTTTATGTACAAAAGGTCATCAAGACCAAAAAATCCCTTCTAAACTACTTCTTTATTTGTACCTTTAAAATTAAACCTACAGACGACAGATCATGTACAAATAAAAGTATAAAACTGTACATAAAGCATAAATAATGAGCAGCAATATGTTTTTACACAGTTAATATTTACATTAATGTAGATGGGAATTTATATAGTTTATTCTTTGAACCATTTCCTATGGATAGTTCTATGGTTAGTTCTATATGCTTTTTAGTAATGCACTTGTTTTTCATGTTCCCTTCCTTGAGATCTACGACTCATTTCCTTTGCAATGCTCCACTCTTCTGCTGGAGTACAGCACTTCCTGTGTTATGGATGCAGAAACAGGCCACATGTAACAGGGACACATGTATTCTTCATGGTACGCTGAAGAAAGTATCATCTTTTGACCACATAATACTGAGATCCATTCATTCTGCAGTATCCTGTTTGGCGTACAGAATAAAGCAACTTTGTGGATGAACACGGTATTGGTGAGTTCAGCTATCTAATAAGGATTGTCTGCAGTGTTTATATCTGCTTATACAGGCCAGGCATAGAGGTCTTACAAGGGATAAATCGCTATCACAACAATCGGAGTCAGAATAAGCAATGTTCAACTGAAATACCCTTTCAGAGCCACGTGGTGTTAGTATAGGCTTGAAAAATAATGAGCAGCAACATTATAACAGATATTCCCCCTCAGAGCCACTAGATGGTAGTATAAGCTTAGAAAATGAGGAGTATCTGGAGGCAAGAAAATACACTTTACAATGTGAAAATAAGAGATTGCTATAGATGGCTTTTACCAAATGTACTCAGTCTCAACTTACGAGGACCAGGGTCCACCTAGATAGCACTGTTGCATACAGCTTACCCTCAATGGTGGAAAGGAGGCTCACTGTTGAAGGGTTGCAATGTCCCGATCCCTCAGGTCAAAAATGGCATTCCTCCGGTGTCAAGCAGATGAAAGTATCTGTATTGCCTCAAAGAGGCAGTCCCCCAGGAGTGGATGCCAGGCATCCTCCCTTTAAAAATTCTCTTGGCAGGTCTCTGTGCCCAGTCTATAATGGCCTTAAGGTCAGCCAACGATTGGTACTGACTCTGAGCTGTTATTTAAGTCGGGCTTGTCTGGAGGCCTTATTTAAATGGCCGGTGGCTGTCCAGGTGTTAGATGCGAGAGGATCTGTTATGGCCCGGGAGGTGGTAGGACCACATTTAATTTGAGATTATTTTGGTGCCCCTTTATAGCTCACTGCCATTTTCAGATGCAGACGCAACCACAAGTCTGGTTCTGCATCTCAGCCTCAGTCAGGAGGAGCCACCACCACTTTTCTCCACTCCGGTCCAGCCTTCAGCCAAGTGTTTCTTGCCAATGCTGTTTTTCTGTACCCTAAACGCTGCTTTGTTATCCTCAGGAGTCTTGCTAAGTCTCGTGAGTTGTACTAATGAGAGAGGCTGCAGAAATCATGAGGTGCCTGGTAGGGGTGGCAGCAGGCCTCAATGGCGGTTGTGCATTTTAAAATGTTTTTAAACACGCTGATAGGAAGACTGAAGTTCATTTACCGAAGTCGAAACGTTTTCCTACACAAAATACAGTTGTGTTCAAAATTATTCAACCCCCAATGCTGTAAAGGGTTTTAGGGAATTTAGTGTACATTTGTAATTGTGTTCAAAATGAAATCTTACAAGGACTTTTTAAAGAACCAAATGCAACTAAAATTACATCAATTGTTTTTGTAATACAGTATTAAATGTTTTTTTTTTTTTGTGATTTCTTCATTGACACAATTTTTCAACCCCTTAAAGACTACCACTCTTAAGAACAGAGGTTCATTCAAGTGTTTTCAATCAGGTATTGAAAACACTTGTGGATGTCAAGGAGCAGCAATCAAGCATAATAAGCACCAATTAGGCAGATGTAAAATGACTGTGATACTCAGCTCCTTCTAGACATTTACTGGTGTGTTTACAAACATGGTGAAGTCAAGAGAATGGTCCAGGAAGACAAGAGAAGAGGTGATTTCTCTTCACAGGAAGGGCAATGGCTATAAGAAGATTGCAAAGATGTTAAACATACCAAGAGACACCATAGGAAGCATCATTCGCAAATTCAAGGCAAAGGGCACTGTTGAAACGCTACCTGGTCGTGGCAGAAAGAAGATGCTGACTTCGACTGCTGTGTGCTACCTGAAGCGCAAAGTGGAGAAAAGTCCCCGTGTGACTGCTGAGGAACTGAAAAAAGATTTGTCAGATGCGGGTACTGAAGTTTCAGCTCAGACAATAAGGCGCACACTGCGTAATGAAGGCCTCCATGCCAGAATTTCCAGGCGCACCCCCTTGCTGTCTCCAAAGAATAAGAAGAGTCGACTGCAGTATGCCTAAAGTCATGTGGACAAACCACAAAAGTTTTGGGATAGTGTTCTGTGGACTGATGAAACAAAATTAGAACTGTTTGGGCCCATGGATCAACGCTATGTTTGGAGGAGGAAGAACAAGGCCTATGAAGAAAAGAACACCTTGCCTACTGTGAAGCATGGCGGGGGGTCAATCATGCTTTGGGGTTGTTTTGCTTCTACAGGTACAGGGAAGCTTCAGCGTGTGCAAGGTACCACGAATTCTCTTCAGTACCAGGAGATATTGGATGAAAATGTGATGCAGTCCGTCACAAACCTGAGGCTTGGGAGACGTTGGACCTTTCAACAGGACAATGATCCCAAGCATACCTCCAAGTCCACTAGAGCATGGTTGCAGATTAAAGGCTGGAACATTTTGAAGTGACCATCGCAGTCACCAGACTTAAATCCGATTTAGAACCTCTGGTGGGACTTAAAGAAAGCAGTTGCAGCGCGCAAGCCTAAGAATGTGACTGAACTGGAGGCTTTTGCCCATGAAGAATGGGCGAAGATACCCGTAGATCGCTGCAAGACACTTGTTTTAAGCTATGCTTCACGTTTAAAAGCTGTTATAACTGGAAAAGGATGTTGTACTAAGTACTAAGATTGAATGTCACTTGGGGGTTGAATAAAACTGATAATGATGTGAGCACAGAAAAGACATTTGTGGTTATTTCATTATAAATGTTATGTTATATTTGTCTGACTTACAAGTGCCTCTTTGATTTAATTGTAAACAAGATGACTGAAATGATCAAAATCAATGTCAAACTGGCCAAAACACTCAATTTCAGTGGGGGTTGAATAATTTTGAACACAACTGTACATACATTTTAATGCTGTATGAAAACAGCATTATAAACAAAGTTTTTTTAACAAATCGATCTAAGATCTATGATCCCGGAGGTCGATTCGCTGAACCCTAGTAGTGGACAAAGGACGTCAGGAGCAGGAATGGTAAAGATACATTTTCAGGCCGGATGGAGGAGCTTGGTTGCAATGTGGCCATACTCGATGTCCCACCCCAGAAGTCTGTCCACCAAAACTTTTTATATTTGCAGCTACAAAACTGCGTGACAGCTCATTTTTTTCCGAGATGATCTGTATTCTTCATTGATATCATTTTGGAGTGTGTATAGAGTTTCTACCTAACCAGTATTTTGTTCAGACTGCCGGTACCTGTATATTGTTTAACTGGCCCATTGACTTACTGGTAATTTTGCTGCACTGCTTGGGTGTCACTACACTGTGTCCATATATGGACTCAGTGCTTCTGGGAGTCCTTGCTTTGACTCCATATATGTATGTATATGGAGTCAGTGCTATGACCCTTAAGGGGGTATTCCAAAACGCTGTCAGTGTGCCTGCACAGACTCACTCTCTCCAATCAGTGCTGCCATTAACTGTGCAGGGCAATCCCCCCCCCCTCCCCCCCCCTCCCCCCCAACTTGTTACCACCCCTCTCTACCCTTACTGAAGGCCAATAGCAATTCATTCATAACTTCTAGTAGAAATAATAAAGGAATGGCATAACATAGAGCCATATGAATAGATGCGCCAGAATTGTTATTACATGGGGAATGCATGAAGCTATTAAAACAGACATGTGGTGAAAGGTCCTCTTTAAGCTCCATGGTTAGAATCTTTGGGGCACATTTATCAAGCTGGTCTGTTTTTTAGACTGCAATTAGACAGGAGTAGTGGATCCGCCTGCCTTTAGTATGTTGCAGGCTGTTTATTAAAGGTCACACATCAGTTGATGAATGAGGTGAGGTGTCTTTGTATTAGGCAGGTCTCTGGTGGTTCAATTTCAGTTAAACTAGTCTAATTAGTATGAGCATGAAAAAAGGTGCAAATGTGATGTGAAAAGTCGCACGTCTACCTGAAAGTGTGACTTTTAAGGCAAAAAACTGACTACTCAAAACTGATAAATAAAAATAAGCCAGTCCTGGAATAAGTTTTTGCACACATTTCAGTTGTAAAATAGACACACCTACATAAAAATTAGAGAAAGACAGAACTAGTCTAAAACTTTAAAATTGTCGAACAAGATGCAAATGAGGTTGAGCCTACTTTTCAGTAGTGTAGCTCTTGGTGAGAGATTGTTGATGCACTTGAAGATATTTTGCCTAAGGTGTTAAGAGGGGGTGCATTATTGGTCTGACAAAAGCAGCATGGTCGTTTCAACAAACTGTCCACCATGTAGGCCGTTCTGATCTAGCTGTGAGGAAGGGGAGTATTGGCGTTTCCTGATCTCTATATACAGCGTGCCTTGAGTGCCATGTATAAAGCGATAGGGAAGGCAGGATTGGTGAAAAACCATCCCTGCCTTCTCTTTGGAGGGCCCTGCTGTCACTGACAGGGTGCTCCAGCAACTGCGATCTCTGCAAGTATATTTTAAAACATCTGTGCAGACATATGTGCTGACTGCCTGGAAATATATAGTCAATGGGTGGTCAGCAAGGTGTTAAACTGGTTTAAGATACTGATGGCATACTGCCATGATATCAGTGCAGGCCATGGAAGTTACATGAGACTACCTTCCTAAGCACCTGTTCAACTTTTTTCCAACATGAAAGTCAAGTAAATGGGACAAAATCACCACATTTTTATTCAAAGATTCCCCTGTAAATAAATTGTCACTTGCAGGATTGCCTTACTAAATTTTGTGAGGTTTAGTTAAACGTGAGCTGCAATGTTTAAGAGAAGTGCAGCAGCAGGACCAGGTAAGTACTAAGGGGGGTATGTGGATGGCTAGTACTGTACCTGGAGACTTTGTGAGTCTGTCACTGTTGGCTTGGTCCTGTTATAACTAGTAAAGTGTATGAGCTCTATTTTGTCCCATCTGGATACATGGTAAGTTACTAATTCCTGGACAACCCCTTTAATACCCTCTTCCTGATCTGTCTAGCAGTTCTGAGATGACTGCAGGCATGACAAGTGGTGATCTTCCGTCTCCAGTCTTCAGACGAGAAACTTCACTACTGAGCATGTGCAGCACAATCTCAGGCATTGAACCTTAGTATAAGGACAGGAGAGAACACAGTAGAGGTAAGAACTGATTATCTATCACCACTAGAACACCCTGCTTATCACAGTTTATAGTATAAGGGGCAGGAGAGAACACAGGAGAGGTAAGAACTGATTATCTATCACCACTAGAACACCCTGCTTATCACAGTTTATAGTATAAGGGACAGGAGAGAACACAGGAGAGGTAAGAACTGATTTTCTATCACCACTAGAACACCCTGCTTATCACAGTTTATAGTATAAGGGACAGAAGAGAACACAGGAGAGGTAAGAACTGATCATTACCAGTAGAACACCCTGCTTATCACTGTTTATAGTATAAGGACAGGAGAGAACACAGGAGAGGGGAGAACTGATTATCTATTACCACTAGAACACCCTGCTTATCACTGTTTATAGTATAAGGACAGGAGAGAACACAGGAGAGGTGAGAACTGATTATCTATCACCACTAGAACACCCTGCTTATCACTGTTTATAGTATAAGGACAGAGAGAGAGGTGAGAACTGATTATCTATCACCACTAGAACACCCTGCTTATCACTGTTTATAGTATAAGGACAGGAGAGAACACAGGAGAGGTGAGAACTGATTATCTATCACCACTAGAACACCCTGCTTATCACTGTTTATAGTATAAGGACAGGAGAGAACACAGGAGAGGTGAGAACTGATTATCTATCACCACTAGAACACCCTGCTTATCACTGTTTATAGTATAAGGACAGGAGAGAACACAGGAGAGGTGAGAACTGATTATCTATCACCACTAGAACACCCTGCTTATCACTGTTTATAGTATAAGGACAGGAGAGAACACAGGAGAGGTGAGAACTGATTATCTATCACCACTAGAACATCCTGCTTATCACAGTTTATAGTATAAGGACAGGAAGAGGTGAGAACTGATTATCTATCACCAGTAGAACACCCTGCTTATCACTGTTTATAGTATAAGGACAGAGAGAGGTGAGAACTGATTATCTATCACCACTAGAACACCCTGCTTATCACTGTTTATAGTATAAGGACAGGAGAGAACACAGGAGAGGTGAGAACTGATTATCTATCACCACTAGAACACCCTGCTTATCACTGTTTATAGTATAAGGACAGGAGAGAACACAGGAGAGGTGAGAACTGATTATCTACCACTAGAACACCCTGCTTATCACTGTTTATAGTATAAGGACAGGAGAGAACACAGGAGAGGGAGAACTGATTATCTATCACCACTAGAACACCCTGCTTATCACTGATTATAGTATAAGGACAGGAGAGAACACAGGAGAGGTGAGAACTGATTATCTATCACCACTAGAACACCCTGCTTATCACAGTTTATAGTATAAGGGACAAGGAGAGAACACTGGAGAGGTAAGAACTGATTATCTATTACCACTAGAACACCCTGCTTATCACAGTTTATAGTATAAGGACAGAAGAGCTGAGAACTGATTATCTATCACCAGTAGAACACCCTGCTTATCACTGTTTATAGTATAAGGACAGAAGAGGTGAGAACTGATTATCTATAACCACTAGAACACCCTGCTTATCACAGTTTATAGTATAAGGGACAGGAGAGAACACAGGAGAGGTAAGAACTGATTATCTATCACCACTAGAACACCCTGCTTATCACAGTTTATAGTATAAGGGACAAGAGAGAACACAGGAGAGGTAAGAACTGATCATTACCAATAGAACACCCTGCTTATCACTGTTTATAGTATAAGGACAGGAGAGAACACAGGAGAGGGGAGAACTGATTATCTATTACCACTAGAACACCCTGCTTATCACAGTTTATAGTATAAGGGACAGGAGAGAACACATGAGAAGGGAGAACTGATTATCTATTACCACTAGAACATCCTGCTTATCACAGTTTATAGTATAAGGACAGAAGAGGTGAGAACTGATTATCTATCACCAGTAGAACACCCTGCTTATCACTGTTTATAGTATAAGGACAGAAGAGGTGAGAACTGATTATCTATAACCACTAGAACACCCTGCTTATCACAGTTTATTGTATAAGGACAGGAGAGGTGAGAACTGATTATCTATCACCAGTAGAACACCCTGCTTATCTCTGATTATAGTATAAGGACAGGAGAGAACACATGAGAGGGGAGAACGGATTATCTATTACCACTAAAACACCCTGCTTATCACTGATTATAGTATAAGGACAGGAGAGAACACATGAGAGGAGAGAACTGATTATCTATTACCACTAGAACACCCTGCTTATCACTGTTTATAGTATAAGGACAGGAGAGGTGAGAACTGATTATCTATCACCACTAGAACACCCTGCTTACCACTGATTATAGTATAAGGGACAGGAGAGAACACAGGACAGGGGAGAACTGATTATCTATCACCACTAGAACATCCTGCTTATCACTGTTTATAGTATAAGGACAGGAGAGGTGAGAACTGATTTTCTATCACCACTAGAACATCCTGCTCATAATTTATTTTTATTTTTTTTTATAAATGAGGGCTTTAGATTGATGGCACATAAAATATATTTATGATTAACATTTCTAAACTTTTCAAGATGTATATGAAAGTTGATAAATTAAATGACATATTAATAACATATATCTTTTAAAGCTGAAGTAGGCAAGGTTTGCTTACTTCCAGGTTTAGCCATAGACTTCTATTATGACGGAATGGAATATAGAAAGTCTGTTATAGGCTTCTGTGGTGCATGACGTTATGGTCCGTAGTAACGGAATTCAGAACGATCATCTCACATACCCTGTCCATACTGTTATTCTCGTGGCCATATCTAGGAAGAACTCCAGCAGTTCCTTTTGGAAGGACCATCGGCACAATAACTGTTCATCAATCATTCCTGGTCTGATTGTATTTCTTCCAAGGTCCACACTAAAATTTCTAATGGGTATTCCCTTTGCTGACATTTTAAAGGTGTTGTCCTGCCATTTTCTATTGATTGAATTTAAGAAACCTTTTATGTAACCATATCACTGCAAATCTATTCCCAACTGGGTGTAAGTGTAAACTATCACCACACAGAACAATTTATTAAAATATAGCCTATAAAAAAGAATTACTAATTAAAAAATAATCAATTAAAACCCCAAAACGCCAATGAAGATGGCAAGCAAAATCAATAAAGTGCCATTCCAATGTATAAGGGTTGAGAAATAATCAGTTACTTCCACAGAGCAGGCGAGGATCTATTCTTAAAGGGGTTGTCCCACGAAAAATATTCTATAGTTTTCAAACCAGCACCTGGATCTCAATACTTTTGTAATTACAAGTAATTAAAAATATACAAACCAATATGAATTGACCTAATAGGGCCACATATCTTCGATATGCATATAACCTACAAATAACAATGTGTATGCCCAAATAATATAATAGAATATACACGCATAAGATATCTAATAAATTTTATTTATTTAGTAAAATTGTATATCATATAGAAATCACATCCCTCCATGGCAAATCACATGGCCAGTAACAACAATTCTTCAATTGGTCACACGTAATGTTATCAAAAACGGCATTAAAAAAACTAAGTATATACAAAATTCATATGTTTTGTAGTATACCATGTGGCATGATGTGGCAGGTTCAGTTTCAAAGTAATCAAACCATATCAAACATTATGAAAACCATTCCACATCATATCCCATGGTAATAGCATCAGTGCCATCAATATAAGCTAAAGCTTTGCAGCAATATTGCCACAATGATTGCATTATATTGAACCCAAAAGATCACCAATTCAACCAAACCGCGGCTGCACCTCAATAAGGTAATGTATACATACAACCCCCTACCCGGTGTCCCCTCTCACCCTACGCATTTCGCCAACAGGCTTCGTCAGGGGAAGTGAGAGACAGCGTAAGGTTGTAGTTTATATAGCCATGACATTATCGTTAATGGGAAGCATCTGGAGCGAGGGGTAGATCTCCGAAACATCGCGAGATTTCACCCGGTCACATGATCACATACACAGGATTCACAGTGTGAGTGCCGAACAAGGAAGACAAAATAATAAGAAAATATACTATTTGGGTATACACATTGTTATTTGTAGGTTATATAATTAAAAAATATAGCATAGCCACAGAGTTATTCATTAAAATGTATCTGTATAGCTCTACCTGCTGTTTGTTCTTTTTCCCATTTATTTGACCTGCTCACTGAGATGGACGCACATGCTCAGTTAAATCCTTCAACTGCCTGCTGAGCTGTGATAGGAAGAGCTGAGATACGCCTCCTGAGCAGCAGTAGAAAAGACACTCCCCTTGAGCTGTAAGCTTGATATAAATCTAACAGAGCAACGAATGTGGAGATCTCTGGATGGGGCTGGTTCTAGCTTTGTTAGAAAGAGGTTGTCATGTTCTATATGATGTCTGATTTTCATTTTTTACATTAGTCATGGGATAACCCATTTAAGGTCAAGTATCCTGGTTTGAGTGCTTGCTTCACTTCCAATTATTCAGAGTTTGTACAGCTTGGCATACCAGAAGAGGTATTCTGTTCGTCACAGATGGGTATCTCATCTCCCAGGTACCAGATTTCATATTGTTCTTGTTCAGAGTCACTTCTGACAAGGCAATCGGCTCCATAGAGTCAATGGATGACCGTATATATAAAATGTATATTCCCAATGTATTTTCCCGTCATAGTAATAACCGGGTTCTTCAGGGGAGTCAATGTTATAGCACACTTGCTGTAAAAAGCAGGGAATAGTGGTGTTGGATTGCCCCGTTTTAGAATGCCCCCAAGACAGTCTGGTCTAGGCAGCCTCCATTGAGCCAAGGGCTAGCCTGGCACAGACTATATTCTACCTTTGAACCCGAAGAAGGTGCTTTAAACAAGTACACTATGAAATCTCGCTCCTGGGAGATGAGATAGCCATCTGTGATGTACTAAATACCTTTTCTGGGATACCAAGATGTTCAAGCCCTGAACAACTTGAAGTACTGAAACCAGGACACTTTACCATAGAGTCATAGGCGTGCACAGCCGATTGCATTAGGGTGTGCACCATAAAACACACGCCACACGCGAGTGTGTATGTATGTATGTATGTATGTATATACAGTCATGTGAAAAAATTAGGACACCCTTTGAAAGCATGTGGTTTTTTGTAACATTTTTAATAAATGGTTATTTCATCTCCGTTTCAACAATACAGAGAGATTAAAGTAATCCAACTAAACAAAGAAAACTGAAGAAAAGTCTTTTCAAGATCTTCTGTAAATGTCATTCTACAAAAATGCCTATTCTAACTGAGGAAAAAGATAGGACACCCTCACATGTATTCCCTCTTAAATTGGCTCAGATCTCACACAGGTATATCACACCAGGTGCACATAATTAGTAGATCGTTACTCTGCATGTTGAATGAGGCTTGCCCTATTTAAACCTCAGACATTTAGTTTGGTGTGCTCCTGACTGTTGAAGTGAGAGTGAGCACCATGGTGAGAGCAAAAGAGCTGTCAGAGGACTTCAGAAAAAGATTGTAGCAGCCTATGAGTCTGGGAAGGGATTTAAAAAGATCTCAAAGATTTTGAAATCAGCCATTCCACTGTCCGGAAGATAGTCTACAAGTGGAGGGCTTTCAAAACAACTGCCAACATGCCCAGGACTGGTCGCCCCAGCAAGTTCACCCCAAGAGCAGACCGCAAGATGCTAAAAGAGGTCTCCAAAAACCCTAAAGTGTCATCTCGAGAACTACAGCAGGCTCTGGCTACTGTTGATGTAGAAGTACATGCCTCTACAATCAGAAAGAGACTGTACAAGTTTAACTTGCATGGGAGGTGTGCAAGGAGGAAACCTTTGCTTTCCAAGAGAAACATCGAGGCCAGACTGACATTTGCCAGAGATAAAGTTGACAAAGACCAGGACTTCTGGAATAATGTTCTTTGGACAGATGAGTCCAAAATTGAATTATTTGGACACAACAGCAGAGGACATGTTTGGCGTAAACCAAACACAGCATTCCAAGAAAAGAACCTCATACCAACTGTGAAGCATGGAGGTGGAAGTGTCATGGTTTGGGGCTGCTTTGCTGCAGCAGGACCTGGTCAGCTCACCATCATAGAATCCACGATAAATTCTACTGTGTATCAGAAGGTGCTTGAAGAACATGTGAGACCATCAGTTAGAAAATTAAAGCTGAAGCGGAACTGGACCATGCAACATGACAATGGCCCAAAACATACTAGTAAATCAACCAAAGATTGGCTGAAAAAGAAGAAATGGAGAGTCCTGGAATGGCCAAGTCAAAGTCCAGATTTGAATCCCATTGAGATGCTGTGGGGTGACTTGAAAAGGGCTGTACGTGCAAGAAACCCCTCAAACATCTCACAGCTGAAAAAGTTCTGCATTGAGGAGTGGGGTAAAATTTCCTCAGACCGATGTCGAAGACTGGTAGATGGCTACAAGAACCGTCTCACTGCAGTTATTTCAGCCAAAGGAGGTAACACTCGCTATTAGGGGCAAGGGTGTCCTATCTTTTTCCTCAGTTAGAATAGGCATTTTTGTAGAATGACATTTACAGAAGATCTTGAAAAGACTTTTCTTCAGTTTTCTTTGTTTAGTTGGATTACTTTAATCTCTCTGTATTGTTGAAACGGAGATGAAATAACCATTTATTAAAAATGTTACAAAAAACCACATGCTTTCAAAGGGTGTCCTAATTTTTTCACATGACTGTATATATATATATATATATATGATATACATACATATATACACTCACCTAAAGAATTATTAGGAACACCTGTTCTATTTCTCATTGATGCAATTATCTAGTCAACCAATCACATGGCAGTTGCTTCAATGCATTTAGGATTGGGGTCCTGGTCAAGACAATCTCCTGAACTCCAAACTGAATGTCAGAATGGAAAGAAAGGTGATTTAAGCAATTTTGAGCGTGGCATGGTTGTTGGTGCCGGTCTGAGTAGTTCACAATCTGCTCAGTTACTGGGATTTTCACGCACAACCATTTCTAGGGTTTACAAAGAATGGTGTGAAAAGGGAAAAACATCCAGTATGCGGAAGTCCTGTGGGCGAAAATGCCTTGTTGATGCTAGAGGTCAGAGGAGAATGGGCTGACTGATTCAAGCTGATAGAAGAGCAACGTTGACTGAAATAATCACTCGTTACAACTGAGGTATGCAGCAAAGCATTTGTGAAGCCACAACACGCACAACCTTAAGGCGGATGGGATACAACAGCAGAAGACCCCACCGAGTGCCACTCATCTCCACTTCAAATAGGAAAAAGAGGCTGCAATTTGCACGAGCTCACCAAAATTGGACTGTTGAAGACTGGAAAAATGTTGCCTGGTCTGATGAGTCTCGATTTCTGTTGAGACATTCAAATGGTAGAGTCCGAATTTGGCGTAAACAGAATAAGAACATGTACCCATCATGCCTTGTTACCACTGTGCAGGCTGGTGGTGGTGGTGGTGTTATGGTGTGGGGATGTTTTCTGGGCACACTTTAGGCCCCTTGGGCATCGTTTAAATGCCACGGGCTACCTGAGCATTGTTTCTGACCATGTCCATCCCTTCATGACCACCATGTACCCATCCTCTGATGGCTACTTCCAGCAGGATAATGCACCATGTCACAAAGCTCGAATCATTTCAAATTGGTTTCTTGAACATGACAATGAGTTCACTGTACAAAAATGGCCCCCACAGTCACCAGATCTCAACCCAATAGAGCATCTTTGGAATGTGGTGGAACGGGAGCTTCGTGCCCTGGATGTGCATCCCTCAAATCTCCATTAACTGCAAGATGCTATCCTATCAATATGGGTCAACATTTCTAAAGAATGCTATCAGCACCTTGTTGAATCAATGCCACGTAGAATTAAGGCAGTTCTGAAGGCAAAAGGGGGTCCAACACCGTATTAGTATGGTGTTCCTAATAATTCTTTAGGTGAGTGTGTGTATATATATATATATATATACATACACACACACACAAATACACTCTGCATACATACATACCCGCACTCATATAATTATCAATATAAACAAAAATGAAAGTTATATAACTTATACAGCGGGTCTCACCCAGGGCACTAGGCAGAGTTCTTTTAACAGACTTTCTTGTAGACAGTCCAGACCGAAGCAACTGGGCACCAAGTTCCAACGCTATCACGCCACCGCCGTCCTCGCCTCACTAGAAGGCACGCGGGTCACGCAGCGTGACATCAAACTCTGCTGCCCAGACGGAACCACTCCCAGCCTGCGCCTGCACAGTGCACACACGGCTCTGCCTCTGCCGGCTCCGCCCCCCTATGTGAATTACTAGCCACCGCCCGCCGGCAGGTATTGCAATTGACAGTGCGGCGGCCAGCGTAACTGCCAGCGGCGGATCCAGAGCCTGGTCTCGGGAGGGGCACTTCCAGATTGTTTTGTGGCGGCGGACAGAAAATAATGTGGTGCTCACTTTTTTTTTTTTACAATGTGCAGATAGTATTGTACCCCTCCATCACCCTTCTCCACTCCCCCCCCCCACCTCCCCCTCCAACCACCCAGCACCCTTACTCACATAAAACAAGTAAATAAATATATATATATATATATATATGTTGGCAGTCTGTTAGACTGCATTTGTGGGAGGGGCGGAGGCTCTACTTAAACCAGGCACAGCCCCACCTAGGGGCGGGCGTTTTCTCAGTTGCACAGGGGATGCTGGTGTGTCAGCAGGGTGCACTTTCCTCTGCTAGGAAGTTTCTTTCGCTACAGTATGGACCTGGAATGGAGCTTTTCTTCTGCCCGTGGCTACCGTAGGGACGCGTGCGCCATGTATGTAAGTTAATTGAGCCGTGTCCGTCGCTCCGGCCGGCTGGAATCTGACCTTTCTTGCGAGCGGGAGGCATCGCCTCAAAATCGTCTGCCTCAGCTTCTTAGGTTTGTTTTGTCGGAGTTAAACAATTCCTTTCACTTTGTTTGTTTAGGTAATCTGATTTAGTTCCCCTTCTATCTCATGTGTTTTTCATTCACGTTGTTTCGCTTTAAAAAGTTACTTCAGCCTGCGTGCGGTAGGGAAGGTTTACCTGGGCTGCATGTGATGGAGATTGGATGCAGCTGTTGCTTGTTACGGCTCTTGCTATAGCATATACTTCCCATGTGACCCGCCCCTCCCCGCAATCAGGGCTGCGTGTATGCTTCAACTCTTTACGCCAGGTTTTGCCCTGTCAATTGAGACGCTGCCTTCTCATGTCTGCTCTTTCAACATGCTCATTTCTGAGCGGTGCTCTCGTCCGCTCTCGCATCACGTTTACGCTCCACGCATGGTCACAACAGTGGGTAAATCTGTCTTATTCCCTGTGCATTGATTTATTTTTCTGTCATCCTGTTTTTTGCATTCATACCGCTTTTGCTTTCATATGTTTGCTTGCACTACACTCAGACTGGTGTTACACGTCCACTGTTGCTTAGGCCCATTGCATAAGCGCGTTCATGTCACCGTTACAGTTTGTTTATGCCTCGTTCACTGCAGGCTGCGGTCATACCAAATTTTACGTTTGGCCTATTGCCAGAGTTGGGGATCACACTACCGCTGTGACTCCGGGTTTCACTTTCACGCTTACGTCTCAATGTTCCCGCCCATCCACGGCCGCATCTCACGTCTGCTGTTACAGCAAGTTAATACTCCTTTCACGCTCTAGCTGAGTTCCCCGTTTGCTGTTACATCTAGTACTACACTCCATTCCCTGCTAGAACTGCGTCCATGCGTTCGCTGTCGCGGCAGCTATCTTACTCCGCTCACATTCAGGTCTGCATTTTGGTTATACCATGTTTTTAGGTTTTACTCATTCCAGGTCCACAGTTCACCCATTTGCTGGCACACCATGCTCCCATTCTAGCCACATTCTCCCGTCAGTTTCTACGTCACGGTTGTTTTATTCGATTGTCACACTGAGGCAGCTGGTGGCTCGGTGCCACTCTCCCGTCAAACATGACGGGCATCAATGGTCATTTCCTTTACATCTGGTTTTTCTGCGCGTATACATCAAGTGGGTATTTGCTCTAGTTGCAAGCAAAAAAAAAAAAAAAACTGTCTGCTCCCCTTTACTTCTGGTTTGTATTCACTAAGATTGTTCCCACTGCCCCAGTTCAATAAACAGCCTCTCAGCTGGGGCCAGTGGGTCATTAGGGTTTGAGCTTCCGACTCACTACTGTTTCTTTCAAGTTTTTCAGTTCTTTGTCGCGACAAGGGACTTCGCAAATCACAATGCATCAGGTTTTGGTTGTACTCTCTCTTCTCAGTTTCATATTCCACGTTTGCATTTTTAAGTTATATGGCTGGTTTTAGTTTTATGCTTATGCCCGTTGTTCGGATTACTAATGTCCATACCTGTCAGTAGTCTCGTTCCTTTCCAGGCTACTTTAGACGTCCCAATCATCCTAGTAGTTTGCTTTTTCCATCATGTTGGGCTCACTCTTACTTACCTTTACTCATCACGTACATCTCGGACGGCCTCATGGCCGCAGGGGCCCCTTGATTGCTTTGCCCGCAAGGCCGCAGGGGCCCCTTAATTGCTTGGGCCGCCAGGCAGTGGCGACCCCTTGATTGCTTTGGCCTCATGGCCGTGGAGGCCCCATAACGGCTGGCCTCAGGGAGTAGGGATTCCATGACCGTTTCGACCCCATGGTGTCGGGGGCATGATGACCGCTTCGGCCCCTTGGCATCGGGGTCCCGAGGACTACCTTGGTCTCACGGCTTAGGGACCTCATGACTGCTTTGGTCTCATGGCTCTGGGGGTCCCATGATTGCCTTGGGCTCATGGCGCTAGGGTCCGCATGTCTGCATGGCCGCATGCCTTGCGGGCCCCATGGCTGCTTGGCCTCATGACTTAAGGTCCTCGCGATTTCTGTGGCCTCATTGCTTTGGGGGCCCATGTTTGCTTTGGCCTCATGGCTGTGGGGGCCCCCTTACGGTGGCTTGGCCCTCATGGCTTGGGGGCCCTATGATTACTTGGCCTTAGGATTTGGGGGGCCCCATGTTCGCTTTTGCTTCATGGCTTGGGGGCCCCTGACTGTTTCGGCCCCATGGCTTCGAGGGCTCGCTGACTGTTTCGGCCCCATGGCTTTGAGGGCTCGCTGACTGCTCCGGCCCCATGGCTTCGGGGGCATGATGATTGCTTCGGCCCCATGGCTTTGGGGAAGCGGCGACTGCTACGGCTCCATGGCTTCAGGGGCACGATGACTGCTTCGGCTCCATGGCTCGGGGCACAATGATTGCTATGGTTTCGGGGGCACGATGACTGTTTCGGCTCCGGGGGCACAACGACTGCTTCGGCTCCATGGCTTCGGGAGCACGATGACCGCTTTGGCTCCATGGCTTCGGGGGCAAGATGACTGCTTCGGCTCCATGGCTTCGGGGCACGATGACCGCTCGGCTCCATGGCTTCGGGGCACGATAACTGCTTCGGCCCATGGCTTCGGGGGCTCGATGACCGCTTCGGCTCCATGGCTCGGGGCACGATGACCGCTCCGGCTCCATGGCTCGGGGCACCATGACCCTTCGGCCCCATGGCTTCGGGGCACCATGACCGCTTGGCCCCATGGCTTCGGGGCACCATGACCGCTTGGCCCCATGGCTCGGGGCACCATGACCGCTCGGCCCCATGGCTCGGGGCACCATGACCGCTTCGGCCCATGGCTTCGGGGCACGATGACCACTTGGCCCCATGGCCGGGGCACCATGACCACTTCGGCCCCATGGCTTCGGGGCACCATGACCACTTCGGCCCCATGGCTTCGGGGCACCATGACCACTCCGGCCCCATGGCCGGGGCACCATGACCGCTTCGGCCCATGGCTTCGGGGCACCATTACCACTTCGGCCCCATGGCTTCGGGGCACCATTACCACTTCGGCCCCATGGCTCGGGGCACCATTACCACTTCGGCCCCATGGCCGGGGCACCATGACCACTTCGGCCCCATGGCTTCGGGGCACCATGACCACTCCGGCCCCATGGCTTCGGGGCACCATGACTGCTTCGACCCGATGGCTTCGGGGACCGACGACTGTTTTTCGTCCTGCCTGGCGATTTACCCGGTGGGTTGAACTTCCGTGAATCCAGGTTGATTTGTCCCATATGTCGCACACCCATATCTGCTTCTTTGTTCATCCGGGCGCAGGCCACTTTTCCAAAGTCTGTCGGTGGTGCATCCATTGTCTGCCACGCTTCCCCAGGTGTACTCTTCCACAACGGAGCTCAGCCTGGCAAGGGTCACCTGCCATGCGGGTCAGGCGACTTTTTAGTAACATTAGCCTGTCAGGTATTCAGGCTAGACCCTCGGTTTCAATTAGTACGCATATTATCAAGGCCATTTGTCATAGTTATAACTTCCTGCGGTCTGCCGGTTCAGGTATCATATGTACATATGCATTCGTTCTGCATGCCACAGGCGGTATCGCTGTGCGGCTCCTCCCCCAGGCAGTCCTTGCATTGCGCCCTCCTGTTCTTTTAGTCCCCTCGGCAAACATCATTTATTATTCACCATTTTGTTCTGCTTCAGTCGTCATTTCCTTGGCTGGTCTCTCCTTATCACCACCTAGCTTTCCTCCAGACTCTCCTCTTATGGCACCACTCTCCCTGCTGGTTCCACCGTCGCTTTGCTCCCTCTGACGGGCACTTGCTTTACTGCACTGCTCCCTCGGCTGGAGAATCTTTTGCTGCACGGCTACCTTCACCGGATAGTCGGTTATGCTTACTCTCCGGGTTTAGTCTTTACTACACTGTCCCTCTTCTGGACAGGCTTCTCTACAACACGGCTACTTCTGGCGGACTTTGGGTGCCGCATGGATTATTTCCGTTTGCTCCTTCATTTCTGCATTGCTTCCTTTGCTGGTCACTCCTCGTTACCATTCCGTTCCCTCTGCCGACAATTTAGTGCTTGGCAGGAATTGTGGTAGGTCGTTTGCTATGCTCTGCTCACAGGGAGCTGATTCCAGAAACATACTAATAGCCTTATTTGTGGTACATGCAGGATGGGCAGCGGCGCCACTGCTGCCACATATAACATATCGTTATTGTCATTAGGAGCATTGGCCACCCCGGGTGTCATAGCTCTTGTTCATTTTGTTAGGCCCTTGTTCTCTAACTCAACGTTCTTAGCCCGTTACATTCCAATCATACACAGTCAATTATTTATGTCACTCTTAGGCTACCGTTTTAAACCTGTTGTCTGTTCTGGTTGCATTCTTCATCCTAAGTTTTCAATCACCATAGTTGGTTGCCCGCTTATGTTTTTCTTCACGTTCAATAATCAATGTGGCCAGCTCACGAACTCCTGCCTGGTCGACAGATCACCTGTCTGGCTATGCTCCCCCAGGACCAGACTTTAATTTCCAGAGTTCAAGTCATGGGTGTCATCGGCCACCTTCAGGTTCTCGTACCGAATGACACTCGTCATTAGGTGTCACCGGCCACGTTGGTCTGGTCTCGTGTTCACGATATTCGCCTGTCAGGTTTTTTCAGGAAATATAGTTATTTTAAGTATCGCCTATCACATCGGTCAGGCCCATGATGTAATCCCGCCTGTACTTTCTTCAGGCCACTTTTTAGTTTATTTTCTTGTTTACCCCTCATATTTGTCATTTGTATTTCCATGCCGGTTACGTTTTCAATCAGCTAGGTCTGCGAACTAAATCGCCAGCAGCTTATCGCAATCGCACTCCTTCACTCACGTGAGGGCATCGACAGGATTCCATATACTACGTTGTTAGCTTATTGCTTTACATCCTTTCCTGGCCTACATGGTATTCTTCGGGCCCTTCTTTCCATAGTCTAGACAGTTAGGCTCTCAGTTCTCCAGTCTCATAAGGCTAGGGGATTTTGTCAGTGCTCGCACCACAACCAAGTCTTCAGGTTTAGTTAGTACCGTCCACGCTTCCTTCTGAAGCGTTTCCAGTTCCTCCCTCGTGCATTGGGGCAGTATCTGCGACATTCAGCATTCTGTCCTGGCTCTACCCACAGGACGGATGCAGGCGTCATTATGGTTGACTTATGTATCCGAACTCTCGTGGGAGATATTGCTTCGCAGTTTGGATCAGGGGTTTCTTTGCACAGGCCATTCAAGTCTCTTTTCACCCTACATGGCTGGTTTTTGCCCCCTTTTATAGGCCTACCCACGGACATGGCTACCGGCACACCACTAGCCATTTAGTTAGGTAAGATGCGTCTTGCAGTTACGGTGGGTCTCGGTGTTTAGCCCACTAGGGCTCTTCGGCTTTCGTGTCCGTAGCCCTGACCACAAGTTGGCAGTCTGTTAGACTGCATTTGTGGGAGGGGCGGAGGCTCTACTTAAACCAGGCACAGCCCCACCTAGGGGCGGGCGTTTTCTCAGTTGCCCCACCCTCCCTCCCTTTCTATTTTCACTTCTACAGGGTATGCCCCCTTTTATAGGCCTACCCACGGACATGGCTACCGGCACACCACTAGCCATTTAGTTAGGTAAGATGCGTCTTGCAGTTACGGTGGGTCTCGGTGTTTAGCCCACTAGGGCTCTTCGGCTTTCGTGTCCGTAGCCCTGACCACAAATATATTATAGCTTACAGTGAATGACTGTAAATAGTTACAGTTCTGAAGACTCCAGCAGGCTCAGGATCAGTGCTCTGGGCAGCTGGGCTCAGGACTGGAAGTGGGCACCGCTCTGCAGTTCAGGGAGGAGACCTATAAGACGCATCAGCCCATAAGACGCACCTCGGTTGTAGAGGGTGACAATAAGAAAAAAAATATTTTTAATTACACCACAGATCAGACCACCAATCACACCCCCCCAATGCTAATCAGACCTCAGCTGACAGCCCCAATGAGACCCCCAACGTTAATAAGACCCCAAATCAGACCTCAGATAAGAGCCCAATGCCTCTCATCACCCCCATAATAAGCCCTTATGCCTCTTAGCCCCCATTATGTCTTTCAGGAGTCTCAGCCCCCATTATGTCATTGCCTCACCGAGTCAGTCCAATTTATGCCTCAGCCCCCTGCCACATTATGCCTCTCAGCCCAACTTATGTCTCAGCCCCCCCATTATGCCTCTCAGCTCAATTTATGCCTTAGCCCCCCCCCATTTTCCTCTCAGCCCAACTTATGTCTCAGCCCCCCCCCCCCAATTATGCCTCTCAGCCCAATTTATGCCTCAGCCCCCCCCCCCCATTATGCCTCTCAACCCAATTTATGCCTCAGCACCCCCACCCCTCATATTATGCCTCTCAGCCCCAATACCAGCCATTATGCCCCGATTGCCCCCAGCAGCCTCGGATAAAATAAATAAAACACTTACCTCTCTTGCTCCTGGACGCCACCTCTCCTCACCAGCACCTCCCGCGATCTTCTTCCTCCTACTGTCCGCTGTCGCGCACAGCATGACGTCACAGAGCAACTCACGCTGTGCGCAGCCCTGCACAGCAAAGAGCCAAGGACCAGGAAGCGGTGAGTACAGATCCTTCACCGCTTCCTGGTCCTCGGATACTAATCAGAGCTTCCAAAATGGAAGCGCTGATTAGTATTTACAGCGTTAAAGGGAATCAGCGGGGGGGGGGCACCTGGGAGCACAGAGGTGACAGGCACACTCGGCACACCCCGTGCACACGCCTATGCATAGAGTCAATGGGAATCTGTCAACCAGTTTGATGGTGTCCTAACCAAGGGCAACATAAAACTAGTAACAAGTCTCCTTAGCAAAACGATGGGTCATTTTCTTTAATTGACCAAGCCTTTTGTCAAAATCTTGTACTGAACAGCCCCAGTGCATAATGAGGAGTCCCAAATATTCATGAGCTCCTGGCTTTCCCCACCCACCTGCTGCTGATTTAGTTGGAAAATACACAGTAAGGGTCCATTCACACGTCCATAGAATGGGTCCATATCTGTTTTGCAACGCTGCGGAACAGATCCGGACCCATTCATTTTCAATGGGGCTGCATTTTTGGTGCGAGTCCCCGATCTTCCGATCCACGGCTCACGAAAAAAATAGAACGTCTTATTCTTGTCCGCAGTAGCGGACAATAATAGGCATTTCTATAGGGGTGCCGGCCTGGTGTATTGCGGATCCGCAATAGACAACGGACGTGTGAATGGACCCTTAATCAGAGGTAAGTGGGTGGGGATAGCCAGGAGAGCATTTGCTAGAGCCATTAGTATTTAAAAGTGAGGGCAGCAGAAAACTGGTGACAGATACCTTTAATAATAGATCCTTGCCTGCTTTGACTATTTCTCAACTCTTATACATTGGAATGGCTCTTTATCGATTGTGTTTGTCATCTGAATTGGAGTTTTTGTTTTTTTATTGATTTAAAGGCTATGGCCCTGTTTTATCATACCTTAACTCCAGAATTCTGGCATCAAAAAGTCGCAAAATAGGGCTTTTGCGACTTTTTACACTCACAAATATGGGTGGGAAAGTGGGTGTGGTTAGCTATGTTAATGAGTTTTCCTCCAGATTTATAATTCAATCTCACTGCAGGAGGAGGTTGAAGTAGGAAAACTGGACTGGCTTCTCTAGACAGAAGTGTTAGGCTTAAGGACAAGCTAAATTTATCAAACAACATGTGACATTTTATAAATCTGGCACAAAGTACTCCAACACAGACTCAAGCAAAACTGACTTCAAATATTCTCCCCATGATAAATTCCCCCCTATATTTTAATAGTTTTCTGCAGTGATAAAAACCTATTATGTAGTCTATTAAAAGTCACTGAGCTCTTCACGGTGTTTACTACTGTTAATGGAAGACTGCACAGCAATATGCTTGACTTTATGATACTCTTTAGCAATGTGTGAAATGACTGTGTTCCCATGTCACGCTTAAATTGTGATTTTGCCCGCAACTTTCACAAAGCCCCAGACGGGGAAAACAGTGAGCAAGCTCTAAACTTGCTAATTAGGAGGAGTGCCCACTTGCATTACATGGCTGAAAGTATATTCCACTTTTTTATGTACAGTGTAGTAAATGAAAGGACACACGGATGGATTAGCCTCATTAGTTTTCAACTCAATATAACTATACCCTGAATTACCACAACCCCCAATAAAAGTGACAAGCAGATAAAACAAATCTATACGTTTATATTTAGATGCATATACACGTGTATCAATTTGTTAAATACATTTTTCTAGGCATTGGTGACTGTCAACATATTGTAAAGGTCCTATTTTTTCATATGTACAACATGGAGAGCACACCACCAATGGAATTTTGCTATATTTTTCATCATTATCACTTGCAGAATAGTGTGGGTTAATTGGTGAGATGCAGCACATTTATAACCTCGCCTATTCGATAAGTCGTATACTATATAACAAAGCACTTAATACCAGCTAGTTTATTATTTAGTTTTTACATAGCAAAGTACATTTCTAAGATTTTTCTAAAACATTTCATTTATGCCGTTTTGGTAAAATTTCTGCACATATAATGTATTCCAAAATCAGTATAATGCCTTCCATTCAATTTCTGTCACTTTAAAAGTTTTGTCCACTTTGCAATGACTGCTATTTTTATTGTTGATTCTTAAATGCAAACTTTCTAAAATAGTCTTCCCTAAAAACTCCTGCTATTTTGTTGTTGTAGAGTCCATGTAATTCCTTTACATAGCTGGCTTTGGTGCTGCTTCTTACAAGGATTCAACAGCACACTGCAAAGGATGTATCAGTCTAGAGAGGGAGGAGAGTACTCATGGCAGAATTTGCAGAGTAAGGCTACTTTCACACTGGCGTTTTGGTTTCCGTTTGTGAGATCCGTTCAGGGCTCTCCAAAAACTGATCAGTTTTGCCCTAATGCATTCTGAATGGAAAAGGATCCGCTCAGAATGCATCAGTTTGCCTCCGTTCCGTCTCCATTCCGCTTTAACCGTTCTGGTGTCCATCTGATGAAACTGAGCCAAACTGATCCGTTCTGACACACAATGTAAGTCAATAGGGACGGATCCGTTTTCTATGACACAATCTGGCACAATAGAAAAAGCATCCATCGGGGGTGGAGCCAGCAGCAGAGCAGAGAGGACACACTTCCTGCAGCTCTCCACACAGCATGATTATAAATCGCTATAACTCTGGCTAATCATCACAAAAACTGACGAAAATTACATATATTGAAATAGGAGGACCCACTGAGTCGATAACTACCAAAGTTTCAAGGATCGGAAGATTTTTAAAATCGCGGCCCACTTGCAGCACTGAAGCACCGGGCTAAATTTACCACCGGAAAACGGGAAGTGAAGTGGTGCGAACATCCGGAGCTCTGCTAGCAGCGTTATCAAGGACACAGGAGGCCTCTGACCACCCGACCTGGGACAAATCACTTAAGAGGACCTCACAACACAGAGCTGAATAAAAAGAAGCCATACACGGGATCCCGGCGCCGAGCGCAAGGCGCGCTGAGACCAGTAGTGCGCCAGCAAAAAATCCACTAAAGACCTGTAAACAAGACCCAGAAAAGAAATTCTTAGCTGTCACCCTTGCAAAAAGATCCTGCACTGAAATAAAGAGACACAGAACCCGGCTCCAGTACGGTAGGACACGGTTTTATAATAACAAGCATATTTTGGCACCAAAACACCATATTACAAAAGTACTGGTGCAGGAAACTAAATAAGGCATTAGCAAGCCACACAAGGTGCCTGCAGCATTCCCACAGGAGCTCTCGTGTTCAGCTTTTAGACGACAGCATAAGATCTATATTAAAAGGTCCTAGATCCTGTGAGACATATATCATAGGGACTCTGAGTTAAATTGACTCTGCCTTCTAGCTCATGTTTATGATATAAATCACAGGCAGAAACAAGGTAGATTTAGGAAATATCAATCAGCAGTTGCTAATAACCTAATTATATACTCGGCTTACTGAAACCCTCACTGTTGACCTCTGCATCAGCATACTACTTTCACCTCTCAGCCCTATAAGTCGCCTAAGCTACCCCTCTAGGGGCACTAAGGCTCCCAAAATCACCCTTTGTAATTCATCACCAACAAACCTATGCAGTGATAAAGAAAATGTGCTTCCACTGATCTAGCATATCAAATGCTTCTCCCATACAGTGCAATATAGCATCCAGCTGTTACTCCCTCCTAGCTTTTTAACTACGCATTAGCGACAGTAAAAATACCCTCCTTACTACTTCTACAGTTCAAGGCATGAAGAAAGCCAGAAACCAACTAGAGGAAAACAAGTCGAGCAAAAAGCCAAAAAAAGTGGCAGATTTCAAAGCGCCTAGGAAAGCTCAGACACTTTCGTACGTACTAATACTACTATGAAACCTAAAAACAAATTCTTGCCTCCCCAGGCCATAGTGTCAGGATCAGACAGTGAGGAGGAAGACCTCAACAAGGAGCAGGAAGACATGTCAGATCTCAAAAAATATATAAAATCACTTCCAACCTCAAAAACAATGCGAGACATGTTTCAGGAACTAACTAATACACTGAAGTCTGAACTTGCAAAAATTAAAACCAACATAAATCAAATGGCTGCGAGAGTGAGCTCTTTAGAAGAATCCTCTGCAAAGGTAAATCAACATGCTGCCTACCTTGAGAGTCAAAATAAATTGCAACAAAAAAGCCTATACGAACTGAACATGCACATCGACGACCTAGAAAATAGGTCTAGACGAAACAACCTCAGGGTAAAGGGCCTTACTGAGAATGTAGAAGATAAAGACCTTAGTGATGTTCTAACTACAATTTTCTCTGAGCTCCAAGGTAAAGAGGAAAACCAAGACATTGGCCTGGAGAGAGTGCATAGAGTATTTCGACCAAGAAACGCACCCAAAGATGCACCTAGAAACGTTCTATGTTATGTACTCAGCTTTCATATAAAGGAGGAAATACTAAGGAAAGCACGAATAGCTAAAAGGATTGAGTATGAAGGAGGTGAGATAACTATATTTCAAGATGTATCCAGGTTAACTCTCCAAAAAAAGAAGATGCATGCAACCCTTTACAAAAGCATTGAGGGATAACAACATCAGGTACAGGTGGTTGTACCCATTTGGCATACTAGTCACCCACAACAATAGACCTTTTACTATAAGGTCCCCAGAAGAGCTTTACGCTGTAATTCCAAAGTTAAATACCGGACACATAGAGGTCCCGGACTGGACAATGGAAGGAACTACAGATGACACACCAGAACTTCCGGTTCCAGACAGATGGGAGAAATTTACTACTCCGAAGCAGAGGAGAAGAGACACGCACGATGCTGCCCATCCCAGAGCACCGAGGAAAAGTGGGAGAAGCTACACCCCAGGCTGAGAGACCGATATCCTTTTATGTATAATCCACTATGCACATTTATTATATAATGGTTTCGGGCTTATGAATCCTTACAAATATCTCTGAGTGCACATATGGCTAGATCAGTAATCCTTACAACTTAGTTCAAAAGTCAAGATCACTTATCTACTCAAATAAGTTTTGAATCTATTTGAATGTAACGTGTTACTTGTAAATTATATTTTTTTTTCATACTCAGACCAACATTAGGGATGCTTAAACCAAGTCAATATTTACTATACTATACACCTCCCCCCCAACTTTAGTGGTGCTAACTCAGAAACTCTGGATTGCGGAGAGTCTCTTATACAGACCTTCCGGAAATCCAGACACTACTATACTACATTATCCTCAGTACTATACTCTACCCCGTTGAGGTGTGCTGAGAAACAGTTATCTGTTTAATTTATTGGTTCTGTTCTTAGTTATTGTTTTATTGTTTAGCCGAACCTATACCTAGATAGTACACCAACATCTAGGCAATTATGGCAGGATTAATGTGTGCTACTTTTAATACCAACGGTCTTAATATACCGGCAAAGAGAAACCAAATCTTGAGATTTTTCCAAAAGGAAAATGTCGAAGTGCTCGTCTTACAAGAGACGCACTTTAAAAAATCCTATACGCCAATTACCAAAAATAAATACTACACCAAATGGTATAACGCTTTTACCCCTTCCCAAAAAAGGAAGGGAGTATCAATTGTACTCAGCAAAAACTTACAATTTAAACATAAAGATACTATGGTCGACCCTGAGGGGAAAAATATCTTTGTCAAAGGCTATATAGCCAACAAACTATACACTCTGGTAAAGATCTACTCACCGAATGAAAAACAAGCTACATTTCTCAAGGCAGTGTTTCTAAAATTAGACCCTTTTTTGGAGGGCTCTCCGATTGTGGGTGGAGACCTCAATATAGCTCTAGACCCAAAACTTGACACCTCGCAGGGGAAATCAAGTATTTCAGTGATTAAACTTAGGAAAATTAAAAAAAATACTCCAACAATACCAACTGATAGATGCTTGGAGGGCTCTCCATCCCACAGTTAGAGATTACTCTTATTACTCTACAGTACATAACTTGTACACAAGAATCGACTATATCTTCATTGATCAGAGGGAAATAGACCAGGATAAAAAAGCGAAATATGACTCTATACTTTTATCAGATCATACCCCCCTATGTGTTAAACTTCAGTCATCTACCACAACAAAATCTGAATTCTCTCAGCTCCCATCTGGAAAACTTTTTCACTGAGAATTTGCTCGACCCACTGGTCTGGGAAACACACAAGGTAGTTCTGAGAGGATACCTAATCCAGATGGAAGCAAGGGTAAAGAAAACACGATACAAAGAAATAGAAAATATAATAAGTGAAATAAAAAAAATCAAACTCTCCCACAAAAAATCAAAAAATCTTAATATCACCTTCAAACACAAATAGGCCCTCTCAGGACACCTCAGGGTGTCAATATATACACTTCACAAAGGTCTTTACGACCGCAAACCCTTTTAGGGCGTCCTGACTAGTATTATTAAAACGTAACTTTTATTTATAAACTACAAAAACGACATAAGAAAAGAAAAATTGTTTTAAAACTATCAGGGCATCAGGGGATAATGTAGTTATTTTTCACTTGTTATCCACCTTAATCCAGTCACCCACTTATGGGGTATACTAGATTCGGCACTATGGGTTATTGATCTCAATACATATTATTAATGACTTTATTCAGGTAGCTCATTTGGGCCATTCCAAATAGGTTGGGTGTATGCAGCTGTTGGTACACTTCCTTTTGTGTATTAAACAGTGTGTAACTACTGCTTAACTCCTTGCAACACAGTGTCAGCAATTCACTCAGCCCAGTGTTTGTTAGTATTCACAAATCACTGACAGGCGCTCATGTAGCACTTCTCATACATCCAACACATTGTTGCCAATTTAACTATGCACACATTGGCCACTCAATCACGCTCAATGTCTGTTTGGTTTACTGCGCAGACATTTCTGACTGCTGCTGCACGTGTTGTAACTACTAAATAGGACTGCTGCTGCACATGTTGCTCCCAACAACTCCACACCTACCTATTCTAAACATGCGGTGGATCTATTATGTCCTCATTTTTTGTCTGATCCGAATTTGCCCTGTCTAAAAGATATGGCACACTATAACCCCTCCCGACATGTTTCACCGCTGCTGCGGCTTCGTCAGGGAGTTGGGGCTATACTAGTGTGCCGCGCGCTCCCAGTGACGTCCTTTATGCACCTTTACATTACCCAGCCTGCACCTCCACTCCCAATCTTCAGACTGCTCCAATCGATTACCGCTCATCTCCACCAGACCAAACCAATCGAACGCTGCATTAGGGATCCGTTACTGACAACAGAGAATTACTCATGGATATTAGTTCATCCTTTAGTGCAATGAAGCACTTGATAAATTGGGGCCGCATAATCCTTGCCTTAAATGTTCATTCATGTATTCCTAAAAGTTTATTTTATGATAATAGGATTCTCATAGTACTGCCCTAATTGAACTGTCATGATTTTTTAAAATTCCCACATTATTTTATGAAAAATACACAGTACTGCATTGCTCATTTTTTATTTTTTATTTTTTATATTTTATATATATATATTGTATTTTTATATTCCTTTATATTTTTATTAATTGCCAGTAACATTTATTTAATTCAGACATTTCGTGAAGCAATTACTGTTCTATAGCATAAGGTATATATTCCAAATACAATTCAACCTTATATCAATTTGCCATATTTATTGGTACAGTATGGATACATAACATAGTTATGCAATGTTCTACAGCCTTTTTAATTATTTATTGATTTTTAGTTATTTATTTGTCTTCTGTAGGGGCCCTATATCCCATGTACTCTATATTGTATAATAGCATCTATACCCCACTCTATTATATAATAGCTATGTACCTTAATGTACTTTCAAAGCTCAATTACATCAGTAGTTTGCTATTACAGTAGGTCCTAGATCATTTATTTTGAATATTTTACTTTTTATTAAGGGGGCAGATGAGTGATTGGCAGGAATTAAGATGTTGCTTTTTTGGATTGACTATAAATATATGAAGAGGGGGGAGGGAAAGGGCAGGATATAAATGGGTAAGAATTTTTTTGTTATTTTTATTATATCATTGACATCAATTTTGGAGTCTCTGGTATCTTCTCTCATATCAGTTATATTATCACTTTTATTTTAAATAAAGGCAGTGTAGGAAAAACCTTCATTTAGTCCCTGTGGACTCATCGTCTTCAATCTCCAAATCCATTTCGCTTCAGATTGTAATAATCTGCGATCAAGATCACCCTTCCTTGGGCCTAGTTTTATCTTTGCGATCCCCCAAAACTTCAGCACCTCCACATTATTATTGTGCATGTAGGAGATATGTCTGAACAGAGGGGTTTCTTTTCTCGTATTGATAGAGCTTACATGCCCTGAGATCCTCCGTCGTAATTCTTGGACTGTTTTGCCCACATATAGCTTCGGGCAAGTTAATATCACCTTGGAACAAAATATAACTAAATTAAGAAAGGACCTGAAGGAGCTATTAGACCATGACTCCCAAAAATAGCTAATAAATGCAGAAAAACATTAGCAATTCTAGTACGCAATGAAAGAACCAAAGCAAATATATCCAAACTTAAAATGTCAAACAAAACCGAAACATCAGATTCAAATAAGATAAGCGGACAATTTCAAAGAATTTTATGGGAAGTTGTACAACCTACGTCCAGATAATAACTTTCAAGATAATGCCCATTCAATACTCAACGAATATCTAAAAGAATATAAACCCCCACAAATAAAAGACGTCTTAAATAACCTTAGCTCCCCATTCACCACAGACGAAATTAAAATAACAATTAATAGCTTAAAAAATGGCAAAAGCCCAGGGCCCAATGGCTTTTCAGCAGTATATTACAAAAAATTTCAGGATATTCTAGCCCCACACCTGACATCCCATTTTAACAAACTCTCCTCGGCCTACCCGTTCAGGAACGAATCCTTACTAGCGCATATATCAGTAAAATCCTAAAGAGGGAAAGGACGAAACAAACTGTATTAATTACAGACCGATATCGCTACTGAACAACTACATTAAAATCTACGCGATAGGAAACAAGGTTTAATGAGCACTCTGATCAACAACGATCAGGTAGGCTTCGTTCCTGGACGGGAGGCTAAGGACAATACTGTCAGGGTCCCTCATATGATTCAGCTTGCCAAACTGAAAATAATTCCAATGGCCTTTTTGGCGTCCGACGCTGAGAAGGCCTTTGACAGGCTAAACTGGCAATTTTTGAGAGCTGTCTTGTGTAAAATGGCCTTCCCCATAATATTTGTGGATAAAATTATGGCGCTCTACTCCACGCAATCTGCATGTGTCAGAGTGAATGGACTATTGTCCAAACCATTTAAGATACACAACGGCACACGTCAAGGGTGTCCTCTGTCACCCCTACTCTTCGTGTTGTGTCTGGAACCTTTCCTTGACAGGATTAGAAATAATCCTAACATTGAGGGCATTAGGACGAAACATAAAGAACATAAAATTGCGGCTTTTGCCGATGATAGCCTATTTGCGATAACTAACCCTAAAAGATCTCTTCCTAATTTAATAAAAGAATTTGAGGCATTTCAGTTAGTCCCTGATTTTAAAATAAACCTCAACAAATCAGAATTTTACAATGTAACACTGAGCAAGCATACCTGGGATGACGTTAAACAACTCAGTCACATAAAAGTAGCTACTCAGTCCTTTAAATACCTTGGAATTAATACATGAAGGGAAACAACAGACCTATATGACAAAAACTTGATCTTATTATTAAAAGAAACCGAAAAAACTTTCGGTAGAATTAATATGGTTAAAATGATTATTCTCCCAAAAACGTTATAACTGCTCCAGACATTACCGATAGAAGTGCCTTTAGAATTTTTCAGGAAAATGAAACAAGGTATTTAAAAATTTATTTGGCAAAATAAACAAAATAGAATGCACTATAAGACTTTAACCAGATCAGGGAAAAATGGTGGCACAGGCCTACCTGATCTGGAAAACTACTATAAAGCCACCATACTTACCAGAATTATTGAGTGGAGTAAAATAACACCTAACAAAAACTGTATAGATATAGATGGTTAACGCATTAAAGGGCTTCTGTCACCCCCCAAAAGTAATTTTTCATTTTTGGGCTTATTAAAATCCCTATTGTGCGATTATTCAATATATAGTGCTCTTACCTTTTTCTGCGGCTTAAGTTCTTCCGGGTGCAGAGGTGACGTCATCGGTGCAGGCGCACTGTGGAAGTGCTGATGAAGCGAGCGTCCTTCTCTCAGAGCGCCTGCGCCGAATGAAGACACGTAAGGTGCAGGCGCGGGATTTGAAATGCAGACATGGCCAGCCAGAGGAGGAGAGCGCTTGCAGGCCCTGTCAATCAAATGGAGGAGGGGGCTTTTTTTTTAAAGGAGGATGCGGCGGCTACCAGCAAGTAACCGCCCTACTTGCTGGTAGCGAAGTAATTAACATATTATAAAAGTGCGATTTTTAAAGAAACTAAGCCACAGAAAAAGGTAAGAGCACTATATATTGAATAGTCACACAATAAGGATTTTAATAAGCCCAAAAATGAAAAATGACTTTTGGGGGGTGACAGAAGCCCTTTACCGCTTCAACCCCCCTAGCTTAAACCCCCTTAATGACCAGGCCACTTTTTACAATTACGCACTACGCTACTTTCACCGTTTATTGCTCAGTCATACAAATTACCACCCAAATGAATTTTACCCCCTTTTCTTCTCACTAATACAGCTTTCATTTGGGGGTATTTTGTCGCTACTGAAATTTTACCTTTTTTTGGAATTTTACTTTTTTTGACCAAATTTTTGCAAAAAAACGACATTTTTCACTTTCTGTTGTAAAATTTTTCAAATAACGCTACATTTCAATAATTTTTCTCTAAATTTATTGTTCTACATGTCTTTGATTAAAAAAAAATGCAATAAGTGTATATTTATTGGTTTGGGTAAAAGTTATAGGGTTTACAAACTATGGTGCAAAAAAGTGAGTTTCCGCGCTTTGACTTTCTGAGCACCTGTCCTGTTTCCTGACGTACTACAATGCCCAGACAGTAGAAACACCCCATAAGTGACCCTATTTCGGAAAGTAGACACCCTAAGGTACTCACTGAGGTGCATAGTGAGTTCATGGAATTTTTTATTTTTTGTCAAAAGTTAGCGGAAATTGAAATTTTTTTTTTCTTCAAAAAATTTCATTTTCTGCTAACTTGTGTCAAAAAATAAAAACTTCCATGAACTCACTATGCCCCTCAGCGAATACCTTGGGGTGTCTACTTTCTAAAATGGGGTCACTTGTGAGGATTTTCCATTGCCCTGGCATTTGAGGGTCACCGCAATCATTACACGTATGGCCAGAATTCGGAGTTTTTGTGATTCTCCTTATATTCACCATATGGGTAATGAGAAAAAAAATTTCCGTTCAGCCGCTGCGCTGAAAGAAAAAAATGAACGTCACAGATTTTTTCATTCACATTGATCAATGTGGATGAAAAAATCTCTAAAAAATGTGCAAAAAAAAAGAAAAAAAGAGGGAAAAGCTGTAAAGCTGCGATCGCTAAGGGACCCAAAAGGCCTCATTCAAGCGTCCGCAATTCTGTTCCGCAAAATTTTGCGGAACAGAATTGTGGATACATTCAATTCTATGGGGACAGACTTTGTCCCGCTCGGATCTGTAATTGCGGATCCGTAATTGGAGATCCGCAAAAGTATAGAACATGTCCTATTCTTGTCCGCAATTGCGGACAAGAAAAGGCATTTTCTATATAGTTCTGGCAGCGTCTGATCTGCGATTTTTTCTGCGATATAGAGCCTGCCAGCGCGCGATCGGCGCTGGCAGGCTGTAGTATAACTACATGCGAGCGCGCCGACGGTGCGCATTGCGCATGTGCGGGCGCATCATCGCGTCATCTCACGTCTCGCGAGATGACGCGTAGATGCGTCCGATCAGAGCTACAGGGCCGCCGCCAGGACGCGATCCTGCATCTGGCCGTCCTGTAGCGGTTAACCACCTCAGCCCCCCTAGCTTAAACACCCTTAATGACCAGACCACTTTTTACAAATTTGCACTACACTACTTTCACCGTTTATTGCTCGGCCATACAGCTTACCACCCAAATGAATTTTACCTTCTTTTCTTCTCACTAATAGAACTTTCATTTGGTGGTATTTCATTCTTGCTGACATTTTTACTTTTTTTGATATTTTGCTTTTTTTGACAAAATTTTTGCAAAAAAATGACATTTTTTACTTTCTGTTGGAAAATTTGTCAAATAAAACTACATTTCTCTATAATTTTTTCTCTAAATGTATTGTTCTACATGTCTTTGATTAAAAAAAATGCAATAAGTGTATATTTATTGGTTTGGGTAAAAGTTATAGCTTTTACAAACTATGGTGCAAAAAAGTGAATTTCCGTACTTTGACTTTCTGAGCACCTGTCCTGTTTCCTGATGTACTACGATGCCCAGACAGTAGAAACACCCCATAAATGACCCCATTTCGGAAAGTAGACACCCTAAGGTATTTACTGAGGGGCATAGTGTGTTCATGGAAGTTTTTATTTTTTGTCACAAGTTAGCGGAAATTGTTTTTTTTTTTTTCCAAAAATTTCATTTTCCGCTAACTTGTGACAAAAAATAAAAACTCCATGAACTCACTATGCCCTCAGCGAATACCTAGGGTGTCTACTCTCAGAATGGGGTCACTTGTGAGGTATTTTACTGCCCTGGCATTTTAGGGCCCCTAAAGCGTGAGAATCCAAATGTGTAAAAATGCCCTGTGAAATCCTAAAGGTACTCATTGGATTTAGGGCCCCTTTGCGCATCTTGGCTGCAAAAAAGTGCCACACATGTGGTATCGCCGTACTCAGGAGAAGTAGGGCAATGTGGTTTGGGGTGTATTTTTACATGTACCCATGTTGGGTGAGAGAAATATCTCTGTAAATTGACAACTTTGTATAAAAAAATTTAAAAAGTTGTCGTTTACAGCGATATTTCTCACACAAAGTATGGGTATATATAAAAATACACCCCAAAACTCATTGCCCTACTTCTGCTGAGTACGGCGATTCCACGTGTGCCACTTTTTTGCAGCCAAGATGCGCAAAGGGGCCCTAAAACCAATGAGTACCTTTAGGATTTCACATGCCAATTTTACGCATTTGGATTCCAAACTACTTCTCACGCTTTAGGGGCCGCTAAAATGCCGGGACAGTAAAAATACCCCACATGTGACCCCATTACGGAAAGTAGACCCCCTAAGGTATTCGCTGATGGGCATAGTGAGTTCATGGAAATTTTTATTTTTTGTCACAAGTTAGCGGAAATGGAATTTTTTTTTTTCTCTTACAAAGTCTCATATTCCACTAACTTGTGAAGTGATTGTGCAGTGATAAAAAAAAATAAACATTTTTGTCACTGCGGCGGGGTGGGCGTGGGTGAACACACATGTGGGCGACCGATCAGGCCTGATCGGGCAAACACTGCGTTTTGGGTGGGGGGCGAGCTAAAGTGACAGTAATACTATTATAGATCTGACTGTGATCAGTTCTGATCACTTACAGATACTATAAAAGTACAAATGCTGATTAGCGCTACGCTAATCAGCGAATCGGTGACAGCGGTGCGGTGGGCTGGGCACTAACGGAAGCTAACTACCTACCAAAGGGACCTAAACTTACCTAAACCTAGCAGTCAATACTAGTGAAAAAAAAAAAAGTGACAGTTTACACTGATCACTTTTTTCCCTTTCACTAGTGATTGACAGGTGATTGAAAGGGGTGATCAAGAGGTTAATTGGGGTGATGGGGGGTGATCAGGGCCTGAAGTGTGGTGCTTGGTGTACTTACAGTAGATGTGTGCTCTCTCCTGGGTCCAACCGACGAAAAGGACCCAGGAGAGGGCACAGAAGCCATTTAACACATTATATTTATAAATATAATGTGCTAAATGGCTTGCGATTTTTTTTTTTTTTTAATCATCAGCTTGCCAGCGATGATCATTGGCTGGCAGGCTGATGACCTATACTTGAACTTCTTCTCTAACTTTTGACCGCCGCGCAGTGCGCATGCGCGGCGGCATCAGTGCGAAATCTCGCTTCTCGCGAGTTGACGCGCCTATGCGTCCACTCAGAGCTACAGGACCGCCCGCCGGACGCGTTAGGCGGTCCTGTAGTGGTTAAAGTAGAACTCCCGCACGCAAACATTTTTATTCTCTGACCGGTTAGAAAGGTGTATCATGTAATCTGTAGTGAATGTAATCTTCTCATCAGTGACTGTATTTGTGAGCAATCCCCTATCTTCTAATTGTAGCTGTGTCATGTGACAACTCTCTGATCTCCAACGGACACAGGACAGGAAGTCAGTTACTTCTCTATTCATTCATATGAGACTGAGACTCCCATAGGAATACATAGAGAAACTGACTTCCTGTCCACACATAACATGCTGTGTCAGTTGGTGAGTCTGATTGGTCACATGACACAGCTGAGAAGCAGAAGGGAGGTTATGACTCACAAATACAGCCACTGGTAAGAAAATCACATTCACTACATATTACATCATGTTCCTTTCTAGCAGGTCAGAGAATTCTTTTTTTTTGCGGGAGTTCTACTTTAAGTAGGGAATGGCACAAAAAGATACCGTATTTACCAGCGTATAAGATGACTGGGCATATAAGACGACCCCCTACTTTTCCTGTTACAATATGGGGTTTGGGCTATACTCGCTGTATAAGACTACCCCTCTTCCAGCACACACCAAATAAAAATTAAACAGACGACTTGAGCATGAGAAAACTACTGAGAGCAGGGAGAGGAGGCTGCTTCAGGAGTGACTGGCCGGGATGCAGTACATGGTGGCTCAGCTAGAGGGCGCCTGTCCCTGAAGCTGGAGAAGGACAGCTTCTCCAGTCCGGCTTGGAAGTAAAGATGACCTGTCACTGGTCCAACAATTGTTAGAAAATGATATATACCGTATGTGTAGAGCGGCGCCCAAGGATAATAAGTGCAAGAGATCCCTGGGCACCGCTCTACACATACATATCATTATCTAACAATCGTTGGACCAATGAAAGGTCCTCTTAAGTTTCAGCATGCAGTATGCTGGAGTATAAGACAACCTCCGACTTTTGAGAAGATTTTCATGTGTTAAAAAGTAGTCTTATATGCCAGAAAATACAGTATCTAACTTTTCATGGATTACAATGGCTTTTGTCACAAGATAATACTGTGCCATGCAGGGGCGTAGCTAATTCCTCATGGGTCCTGGTGCAAGAGTTCAGCGTGGCCACCCAATCCACGACCTCCCTGACCAAGGTAGATTCGTCCAGCTTTGAGGATTCGCTGCTTACTATCCATAATAGCAGCAATTCAGAAGATCCAGCGAAATCCCTCAATCACACCAGCAACACATCAGTTTCTTTTTTACCGCTTCCGGGGATCCTGACCCCACAAGCGACGTATGTCCTCAAACATCCATCAATCACAGATTTTTTTCAAAATGAAAACAACACAAATTCAGAAAGACATAAAATAAAAAATGCAGAAGAGGACAAAGAGGAGGGACCACAAGATGGCAAACTAAAAACCACAGAACCAAAAAAAAACCCCAAGAACAAACTCAGTCCGAAAAGGAACAAAACTGCATTACTGTGAAAATCTTCAATCTCTCCGGATTAAACCTCACATCCGAAAAAACTGCTCTACTCAAAAAAGGATTATCTTTTTGTCCGGCCGAAAAATACAACGAATTTGAGTTATTTGTGGATCTGAACGCGTTCATTCGAAAGATCACCCTACAAAGGCATTTTGCCATTGAAGCCGATCAACTCCCCAACAAAAAGAAAAAAGATGACATACAAAACCAGGACTCAAACACCACCACCCATAGAGAGCTAAAACCAAAGTCTTCATTCAACCCTATACACCACAGGGGCAACCACATAAATACATTTTTCTCTCTGGTCTCAGAAGAAGTCAGAAATATAAATAAGGATATGAAGATCAAGCCCAACCTTACGAAAAAAGAAAAAGAGGCCCTAAAAGGATTGAATGACAATGACGAAATTATAAAAAGGAGCGCGGACAAAGGGGCGGGATCGTACTGCAAAATAAAACAGATTATATCAGGGAAGCACATAGGATCTTGAATGATAGATCCTATTATGAACCTCTCCCCTGTAATCCACTGGCTAGGGATGCAGAAGATCTAGGATCACTCCTGAAACAAAATGAAGACCTTGGTATACTGACTAAAAAAGAAAAATAATTCATCACCATCAACCACCCGAATACTGCCATTTTTTCCCATTTACCAAAAGTTCACAAGAACATTGAAAATCCGCCCGGAAGACCCATTATTTCAGGTATTAACTCCCTAACGAGCAATCTTTCATACTACGTCGCTATCTTCCTGCAGAAACAGGTCACCAATCTCCGCTCACATCTCAGAGATTCTGCACAACTCATATCCCTGCTAAAAAACATTCAAAGGAATCCCACATACCGCTGGTTGACACTCGACGTAGCATCCTTATACTCAAATATTCCTCATAAAGCAGGTATCACCACATCCAACCATTACCTCCAAACTGATGATCAACTCTCCCCAGAACATAGATCTTTCATCACAGATGCCATCCGGTTCATTTTAACACACAATCTGTTTTTATTCGAAAAGTGCCTATACAGGCAAAAAAGGGGACCGCTATGGGGACACGCTTTGCGCCGAGTTATGCAAATTTATATATGGGTTGTTTTGAGGACCAGTTCATATACAACATCCATAACTGGAACGACCAGATAGTATTTTACAAAAGGTACATTAATGACCTCATCTTTATTTGGGGAGGTAGCGACGAGGAGATAAAGGCCTTTATTTCACACCTGAATACTAACTCCTTGAATCTGACATTCACAGCAAACAGTTCAACCACCTCAATAGAATACCTTGACCTTCTCTTATATTTCAATAATGAAACCATTCTAACAAAAAAAAAAATTCAAAAAGGTAGACGGAAATAATTATTTAGATTATAAAAGTGCGCACTACAGGAAATGGAAGAATAATATTCCATATAGCCAATTTAAACGTATAAGAAGAAATTGCTCCACCAATGATGATTTCATCACACAGAACAAAACTTTAAGCAGCCGATTTCTTAATAAAGGATACCCAAGCAAGATCATTGAAAACGCCTACTCGAGAGCAAGTGCCCTAAGCCAAGAAGACTGCCTAGCGACTAAAAACAAGATAGAGGGGACCGAAGATTATAGTAAATTTAAAACATCACTCATCACCACCTATAACCCAAACCATGGAACTTTGAGGAGAATACTGGCAAAACATTGGCAAACATACCCCAGAAACCACAGATCACCTTCAGAAGAGCAAAAACCCTAAAAAAACATTCTGGCCCCAAGCAAACTTAAGAAGAGGAAATTAGCTTTGTCCCATGTGATCAGTTGGCACTCTAACCACGTGGGTAGTTGCAAATGCGGCCACGTCCTATGTAAATGCTGTGCAAATATCTCCAACAAAACAAAAACTTTCAAAAGCAACATCACCGGAGAAGAATTCCGCATCAAGGGTTTTATCAACTGTTCCACCTCATATGTGATATATCTGCTGGAATGCGAGTGTGGACTACAGTATGTAGGCCATACGATCTAAGCTCTAAGAGAACGCATCAATAAACACTGATCAAATATCTATAAAGGATATCTTTTACATAGTGTCTCCAGACACCATCTGGCCATCCACGACAAAGATTCCTCAAGACTAACCATTACCCCCATGAAACATAGGTCAATCGTCCAGACAGATACAGAAGTCTCCAGAGACGCGAGATGTTCTGGATTTTTAAACTCCACACCTTGGAACCCCACGGGCTCAACGAAAGTCTAGAAAACCAATGTTTTTAATATAAGAGTCTACAAATCCCATGATACCTTAGTGGAAGTTATCTCCACAATCCCTCTTTTCCAATATTCTCCACTTTGGTTCCCTCACATGCCACATTCATCTATCCAATTCCGTACCAAAGGCCACCCCCAAACCCCATCCCCCTCATGTATCAACACTGTTCAACTCACATGGTGACTAATCATACACTCAATCCCTCATCCCTTCTCCACACACCACACACTGCGCTCATACCTACAGTTCACCTCCCCATCCATACCCATCCCTCTTACCATATCTAATTTCAGCACACCCCGTTCCCACGGCCCCATCCGTCCAACTGCCCCCCCCTCCATATGCTGCCATGTAAACACGGCCATTTCATTCCTCTATTCGTCCACCTTCACAAAGGGGCTTATACCTTCACCCGGTCCCCATTCACTACATGTCACCATTGCTCTCTCAAACACTGTTCATAACCTTGCATCTCTCCTCTGATATACAAACATGCTGCGCTTCTATCCACAGTTCAGACAGCTTCCATAATCATGCGTTCGCTTATTCCTTTTCATCCACTACACACCATCATTCCCCCACATCCCGTTCATTCATTTACTGCCTGTCATGCTGCGGCTCAAACGTCCGCACGGCAGCAGCTTCAGCCACTCCCACTTCCAGTTCTCCCCGCCTCCATCCCTCCTCTCTACCATCGCTGCACACGGCTAGTACCAGAAGCAGGCGGAGGACACTCCCCCCTCCCTGCGCCCCCGCCTTAAACCTCTGGACAGCGCGCGCTCTTCACACACTGCACGCCACACGTGCAGCCTGCTAGAAGCGCAGCTGCACTTGGATACCCTTCCAGCTGTATCTAAGGTAACTATGCACCGAGCATCCCATGACTCCCTTCCACCTATATATTTTATGAAAAAACTCACCCACACTAGATATTAAGCCAGCACTGAACATGACCTTCTGTTTATCATCCAGCTGTGCGGACCATCTGTCCCATAGAAGGGGACCATCCAGGACACTCCTTCTGTGAGCATATGGTGAAGATTGTACAGGTACTATGCATACACACACACACATACAGGGACGCACAATGAATATTTACTAAGCATCTAACATCCAGAAATGTAGTAGGCACCCACCAACCTCCATTTATGTATTCATTTAACCATCAGAATGTTAACTGTATTTTTACTGTGGTGAACAAATATGGATTATATATACACGAGATCATCTGTCTGTAATATTCCACCATACACCGTGAAACTTCATGTGTAATTCAACAATACATTATTATAATCTGTACTGAATTACATATAATAATTATTATCTCTGCTACCAACATTGACCATCATATGACCTGGGAGTATCACTGCCACTATCTTCCCTCCACCTTTTAATATATAAAATATTTAACATTTATTTGATATCCTTTTATTTATATTCATATTTATCCTTGCGTATTCTTTTATACATGACTACTGCAATTGTATTTATACAAAAATGTGTTTTACACATATATTTTATATATATATCTTCTATTAATTACGTTTTGTAGACTTTATAAAGGGGTCCTTTGTACCCCGAAACACGTCGTCTCTCAATAAAATCTTCAAAAACCACAAAAAAACCCGAGTTGTGTTATGCGCCTCATGTCCATCCGCTCGGATTCAATCCAGACGAGACCCTCAGTGCATATCTTAATACTTACCTGGCCTTCGGCGATCTGGCCTTCGTCCAAGGTTATTTCGGACATCACACGGCAGCACCAACCCAAAGGTCTCAAAACCACCCCGACTCCCTCAACCAGGATTGCACCATATCAAGAGCAACCCCTTCAGGTGAGTACAACGGGCTCACCTGGGTAAGAGGGAGGTTGCAGTACTATTTTTTACGCACTATTACCTATGAGCGTCTTCTCTTTCCTTTCTTTGGCCAACTAATTGCTTTGTGGCCATGGGAAGGGAGCACATTGCCTTTCTGCCTGAGATAAAAATTGAAATGGCACCACCCCATGCCAAATTCTCAATCTAACCCCTTCCCTCCAGATGAAGACATACTTGGAAAACATTACCTACAGCTCTACGAAACATACAGGGTAATAGAGCAGTTGAGCAAGGCTGGATGGCCCAAAACACATTCTTTTTATCTTTGATTATCTTCTGAAATAAAGAATATACCTTATTGAAACACTGAGCGTTTGCTGGGCTTCTTCTGACATAGATCCCCATACCAGTTCTGACCCTCTTTAGACCTCCATTTCAGACCCCCGCACCAAACCTTAGATCAGCTCCCCCTTTAGGCCTTAATGTCAACCTCATTAACCCCCCTCCCCAATCATGTGCAGGCTACATTAACCCCCTCCCCAAATCGGGTGCAGGGTACAGGCTCTCCCCCCCCCCCCCCTTCAATAGGGTCCAGGGTCCCCCCACCCAATACTTACCTCCCTGGAAGCGCTGGATGCAGGCCTCTTCCGGCCTGTGTCTCGCTCTGCACTCTGCTCAGGCGGCACAATGACGTCATCGCGCTGCCTGAACCGCTCTGATAGGCTGCGGGCCTTGTGCCGGCAGCCTATCAGAGGAGCAGGGGAGGGAGACGCCTCTCCCTCCCCTGCCGCACAGCACAGCGATCTGTATCGCTGTCCAGAGGACGGCGATACAGATCACTATGGAGATGAACGCTTCCACAGTGGAAGCGTTCATCTCCTGTCACCTGGAGCCCCCCTTCACGGAGCCTCGCGCCCCACTATTTGAGAAACGCTGACTTATACATACATGCAGGCACACGTAATATAAGAACTCACACAGGCCTCCCCTTCTCCTGTAGTCTGCTGTCGGCTAGCTTCCTCAAACTTCTCTTCAAGTTCTGATCCCTTCTATCAGGAAGTGGATGGAGACTCCCTGCCCATGCCGAGCTGCATGCAGTGACAGGAGACTAGCAGACCTGTCAGGCTCCAGCTAACAGACGGAAAGTCATCCTATGTTGAGGGCTCCTGCTCTGAAAAGTTATGCTGGGAGTGGGGGATGGGAGCAACTACTGGATCTCAGAAGCATCCCTCATGACCAGAGGAGGAGGGGGCAAGGTAAGAGCTACTATAGAAGAGGAGTTTTGTATATACGGACCGCGCACACAAATATTCTCCTAGAGGTTAGTCTGAGGAACAGACTCTGGATCCCACTCAGCCAAGCGTACGCCGCCTCGTCCTGTGTGCGATGTTCTATATGGATCATAAAGACACATACATAGTGAAGTACCGCCGGATTGCTCTCCAGCTTATACTTATGATTTACTCACAGGATTAACTGATTTTATAGGCACATCAAAGGATCGTTCACACAGCTGTGGAGCAAAACCCGGGTCGGGCAGATTGACTTGTTTTATACAGTGCGCAATTTTATAGAATTGTTTGTGAGTATAATAAATCCAAAATATTTTAATGGTGTGTTGCGGTACTCACTATTGGAGAAATTTAACCCATACATAGGAGAGAAGAGAAAGAAACATCGCCAGTGTGTGAGCGATCCATTGATGTGCCTATAAATCAGTGAATCCTGTGAGTGAATCATAAGTATAAGCTGGAGAGCAACCCGGCGGTACTTCACCATGTATGTGTCTTTATGATCCATATAGAACAGCGCACACAGGACGAAGCGGCGTACGCTTGGCTGAATGGGATCCAGAGTCTGTTCCTCAGACTAACCTTCAGGAGAATATCTGTCTGCGCGGTCCGTATATACAAAACTGAACAATTAAGTGAGAAGATCACCCACCTCATAAGGACTCGCTGCGACCTATAAGGACAGGCTACTTTTTTTATACTATAGAAGAGGAGACTGCAGCGCACGGGACTGGATGCAGACATCCTGATTGGTAGCCAAGGTCTTCTTTTACAGAGTTTCCAGTCCTCCAGTCCGTCTTTATCAGCTCTGGTGCGCCCTTAAGGGCAAAATGTGATGCGCATTGTACAGTCCAAAGCCACCTTCCCCCTGCACTGTGTCTTTGCTGTGTGCCACCGGCAAGGAGGGCCCTGTAGGGCCCCCTGGCATAGGGGCCTGGTAGCAATTGTGAGCGCTGCAACCCCTATAGTTACGCCACTGGTGCCATGTATTATCAGAGTCAAGTTTAGCTCGGTTACATCTGTAGGTAAAATATACATTACAAAGCACAGCCCACTGAGATATCAAATTTGACATGCAAAGCATGTGTACTGTTCCTTTTTTACTGGAGGTATGCCTTAAAGCAAATGTGTCCTCAAATAATAACCTATTGTTTAAAGCACATTTTTATGTTAAGAATTTTTGGTGATGTTATTTTCAATTTTCCATGTCAATATCTACAGTTGCAAGAAAAGTATGTGAACCCTTTGGAATGATATGGATTTCTGCACAAATTGGTCATAAAATGTGATCTGATCTTCATCTAAGTCACAACAATAGACAATCACAGTCTGCTTAAACTAATAACACACTTAACATTAAATGTTACTATGTTTTTATTGAACAAACCATGTAAACATTCACAGTGCAGGTGGAAAAAGTATGTGAACCCTTAGACTAATGACATCTCCAAGAGCTAAATTGGAATAAGGTGTCAGCCAACTGGAGTCATATCAATGAGATGAGATTGGAGGTGTTGGTTACAGCTGCCCTGCCCTATAAAAACCACACACCAGTTCTGCTTTTCCTAAAAAGCATTGCCTGATGTGAATGTTGCCTCGTACAAAAGAGCTCTCAGAAGACCTACGATTAAGAATTGTTGACTTGCATAAAGCTGGAAAGGGTTATAAAAGTATCTCCAAAAGTCTTGCTGTTTATCAGTCCACGGTAAGACAAATTGTCTATAAATGGAGAAAGTTCAGCACTGCTGCTACTCTCCCTAGGAGTGGCCGTCCTGTAAAGATGACTGCAAGAGCACAGCGCAGACTGCTCAATGAGGTGAAGAAGAACCCTAGAGAGTCAGCTAAAAACTTACAAAAGTCTCTGGCATATGCTAACATCCCTGTTAGCGAATCTATGATATGCAAAACATTAAACAAGAATGGATTTCATGGGAGAATATCACAGAGGAAGCCACTGCTGTCAAAAAAAAAACATTGCTGCACGTTTACAGTTTGCACAAGAGCACCTGGATGTTCCACAGTACTGGCAAAATATTCTGTGGACAGATGAAACCAAAGTTAAGTTCTTTGGAAGAAACACACTATGTGTGGAGAAATAGAGGCACAGCACACCAACATCAAAACCTCATCCCAACTGTGAAGTATGGTGGTGGGGGCATCATGGTTTGGGGCTGCTTTGCTGCGTTAGGGCTTGGACGGATTGCTATCGTCGAAGGAAAAATTAATTCACAAGTTTATCAAGACATTTTGCAGGAGAACTTAAAGCCATCTGTCCACCAGCTGAAGCTCAACAGAAGATGGGTGTTGCAACAGGACAACGATCCAAAGCATAGAAGTTAATCAACAATAGAATGGCTTAAACAGAAGAAAATACACCTTCTGGAGTGGCCCAGAGTCCTGACCTCAAGCCGATTAAGATGCTGTAGCATGACCTCAAGAAAGCGATTCACACCAGATATCCCAAGAATATTGCTGAACTGAAACAGTTGTGTAAAGAGGAATGGTTAAGAATTACTCCTCCTGACCGTTGTGCACATCTGATCTGCAACTACAGGAAACGTTTGGTTGAAGTTATTTCTGCCAAAGGAGGTTCAACCTGTTATTAAATCCAAGGGTTCACATACTTTTTCCACCTGCACTAAAAATGTTTACATGGTGTGTTCAATAAAAACGGTAACATTTTATTCTTTGTGTGTTATTAGTTTAAGCAGACTGTGATTGTCTATTGTTGTGACTTAGATGAAGATCAGATCACATTTTATGACCAATTTGTGCAGAAATCCATTTCATTCCAAAGGGTTCACATACTTTTTCTTGCAACTGTATACCTAAGTTTTCACACTGGCCACTAAGCCTAATAATAGGCGCCGCTTCTTGGTCTACACAGATCACTTTACTGCTGTTATCTCCTTATCATTGCAGCCTCATTATGTCACCTCTCTGTAAACACAACACAGGATCAACCATTCACAATGGTTGATATTGTAATGACCCATGCCATTACCACTCCTTTTGGCACCTTGCTACTTTCTCCTATGTGCTAATTCATATAATCTCTTAATAATGTGCAAAATTGTTCCATTGAAACTGATATGTTCATGTAATAACCTGGTTTACCACAAGGTTGGCAATGCTAGTTGCAGGGAATGGACTGGATTGTCCATTCTCCCTCTAGAGGGAGAAGGAGAGGATGAGTTTAGCTAGTAGACGAGTAGTCTAGCCTACCCCTCCTGGGGAAAGGTTGTGTCCAGTCTCACCCCTGCTTGGGGAAAGCAGCAGGCCTAGTCCTGTCTGGACAGGTTCTGTTTGTCCTAGCCAACCTTATCACTGGAGGTTGTGCATATTGGTTGCATGTCCCCTACTGTGCTTGCATTCCAAGATAAAGCTAGAGCTTGAGGTGCTGAAACCTATTGTAAACCAAGATAAAGTCTAGAAACTGTACGGCTCACCGTTTATTACAAGTAAAGCATCTGTTCAACGTTTAACCAAGTCTGGACTCAACTTTATTCTTTAATCATCCAAGTTACTACCCCTTTGCACTTGCTTTGGACCACCACGTCTGGGATTCCAACCATATTTAAAGGTTGGAGCACAGTGACACGTGATACACAACATCTTCAGGGATATTGTAGCCTATTTAAGACCACTCTGGCCTTCCTACATTTGGGTACCTTCCATTATCTAAAAGGTAGCCGTGTGCTCCCGCTGCTTAACCGCGGGACCATTTGCTCTAACAGAGGGACATATAATCGTAAATACCTCTAGAGGGGTAAGGGATCCCCCAGGCGTGCCCAGTGGGACACTGCAATATCACAGAGCATGCCTAGAAAACTCTCCCATAGAAGTTAATGACGTCCCCTCTATGGACCATGGGGCTGCCATAAAGAAAATTTTCTTCATGCTGTGTAAATGCAGTTAAGAACAGCTCAAGCAAAATGGCTGCCTCCATAATCATGTTCATGCAATAGGATAAAGAAATCTGTAATCAGAACATTAAAACAGATTAGTAAACAAGGATGTGTGTCGCAATCTGGTTTTAACTGGCAGAAAAAAAAAAATCAGTAACACATTTCCTTTTAGTATATTAAAAGGAACACATAGCAAAAAAACAGGAAATGATGGCTTCCAACTCCACTTGAAGATTACATAGCACACTTTAGTTTTGGTGCAGCACTACTACATCTAATTGATGATGGCGTATGCTCCACTTGTAAAACAGCATCTCTTAAAGGGGTTGACCAGGATCAGAGCTCAACCTGGACATACCCATATTTTGACCCAGGCAGCTGCCCCAACATGAACAACACAGCATTTCGTGCTCCGATGCTCTCCTTTGCCCTGCGCTGAATAGGGCTGCCAGACGGAGGCTTCGTTCCAGCAGTGAGCCCAGTAAAATGGCTAGGGCAGCGCTAAAGCCGGTCCATCAGAGCCAGTGACATCACCGAACACAACGCTGGGTGGAAGCCTCTGCCCAGCAGTGTGTTATTGTAAATAAAAAAGCCATTGCCCATGAAATGCTCCGATTCTAACATCAGGGGGGCTGCCTGGGTGAAGGTTCAGACCCCCGCCCCTTCCCAAGGAATACTTTTAATAAAGCCATTATTCAGCCTTCAGATGATTCCAGGAACTTATAAATGTGACATGTACATACAGAATGTTGTTTGCATGTACAAGTGTCTAGGGATAGCCCAAAAAGCATGCAAAACATGAATAACTATAAATACCCATCTATAAAAACCATTCATTCTTCTATTAACTGTGACTAAGGAAATGTGTGAAAAAAGCGCATGTTAAAAGCAACATACATGAAGAATGAAAATACTGGCTTTACATGTGCCTGATATCCCATAAGATACAGCAGCTTGGTTTAATGTTAAACTTATGTTAAAAATAACAGCAGGTTTTCAGCATCAAAAATCCTCTTGTCAAGTGAATTCCAGTTACTCCCATCCATTCTTCTTTGGAAAAGTATTGTAAGAGTCAATAATAAGATCGGAGCGATGAGATTCAATCACACTAGTGGTCCCACACGTCGATTTATGGAGGGCACACAGAGTCTGTGGACCATTGACCAGGCTGGTTTTTAGCATCTTCAAAGCAAGACCCCTGTGGGCTTCACTGTGGCAACTGATGCATTGCAATATGACCTATCCAGAAAGTGAACTGTCAGACAAAATGGACTTAAGTATCAGCAGCACTCATAGTTGCCAATCCCATTAAACTGAGAATGAACTGCCAAGCACTGTTGAAATTAATATTACTAGGGATACACCGTCATAGTATTTGGTATTCATCGCCATCATAGCTAATAATTAGTCACTTTCTTCACTCTCTTTGACGCCCTGATTATCATCATCTTTCCTTTCTTGATATAGGTTACCAGCAGCTGCTCGCTGTGTCTCAGGACTCTTTCCAAGACTGCCATAGAGATGTTCATGCTGAGATTTCCATTTCTGAAATGCAGCAGAGGTAAGGTCTGGATTCTCCAGGACTTGGTTCAATGTCTGCAGCTCTAAAAGCTTTGCCTATGGGAAAAAGAATACTAATTAAATTGTTAAATTATTTATTTTAATTAATTTAAACTGTTTAAAGTGTACCTGTCATTTTAGACAACTCTTCGGAGTTGGTAGCGCAACACCAGTAGCGGCCAGGATCCCATATAAATGCATGGGATTGCCGTGGCAGTAGCAAGAAATCCAACACGGCTGGCACGACAATCCCATACATTTCTATCGGATCACCTCTACCCAGCAATCCTGGCCACCACCAGTGTCGACGTGTAGCCTTATAACCAGTTATCAGTTTTCCTGAGGACAGTGGATGGATACTGGCTGCTATGGTATCTCCCATACACAATCTCCCATACACAGTACACTGCGAGAAAGAATCTGCTCCCCTACCAATGTGCCCACTTGGCTCTGTAGTTGGTAAGGGATTCAAATTTTTTCAGAAACTAATTGAATATTTTAACACGTTAGCAAAACTCTTGACTGGTGACAATCCACAACACAACCACTGAGTGCCCACACATAGATACATAAAGGAAAGACACCTCATGACACAATATCAAGAAATTATGTTTTCAAAAGCTGCCCGTCTCGCGCCATACATCAGGACAACCAAGAGAAACGGTAAGGAAGTACATATCTGGATCTCTGCAGCATGGAGGAAATTATACTGCATCACTGAGCAGTGTAGTTGTGAGACCAGCACTGGGGTGAGAAAGAAAATGACTAGTGCCAGTGTCCCTGCCCCCTCCAGCAGATAACTAGTCCATCTACCCTCCTGTAACCTGAACGCTGAGGGAGCTGATAGTTCATTTTCTGTCACTTTATTTCACATTAAATGGAAATTCTGGAGCATATTTTCACATAAATCTATCTTGTTCTGTTCCGCAGTTACTGCTACTAGAAGTTTAGGAAGAAATATACAACTGGGTGTTACCAGTCTGTCCCTGCACAGTCTGACACTGTCTAATCAGTGCTGCCACTGTCCAACTGCTAACAAATAGTTGAACATTTATTTAGCAGGAATAACAGAGGAACAGAACAATATATCAACAGATGCTCCAGAATGGCTGAAAGTAGTTACCAAAGCAGACATGTCCAAAGAGATGACATGTTCTTTTTAAAGGGCTTGTCTCTCCAGAATCCCTTCTAATAGGTGACTGCTGGGTCCTGCTCCTAGGCAATGCCTGGCAAAGAACAGATTTTGCTGAAAAATTCAAGTGACCAAAGCAATTCTAGATTTTGCCCTGTCACCAACCAAGCATTAAAGGACCACTATACCCTAAAAAACAAGAAGAAAGAACATGCAAGGTTTTGTCTATACCTTTCTCCATGGGCATCTGCAAGCTGTTACAGAAAGCAGTTTTAGCAGATAAATCCCCACAGCCACTTCGGCTTTAGATCGGATGTCATCTCTCCCTGGGGGCGAGCAGGACCTCACCGTCTAAACCAGAAGTCCAGAGAAAGGGGGATTCATTTCAATGGACACCTAGAGCACTGTGAAAGAGGTGGAAACTGCAAAACTAGGAAGCTTCTCACAAAACCTCCCCCTATATGTGTGCAGATCTACTATACAGTACCAGGACACTGGCACTACAGAAAGTGCCTTTTCTAGGTACCTCAATACCAAGTTTGCATGTTTCGAAGTACAGGCAGGAGGAATGTCTGCCTTTCTGGATACATCTGACATTCATCGGGGTTGGAAGGCTGGATTACAAGTCTTGTGGAGCTGTTCACTGTCCATATAATGCTACCTTTACTATGTGCAGGTTTCCCAAAGCCAAATCTGCCTAGCTATGGCACTATTTTGGAGTAAGGACAAGTATTTTCTTTAGGTAGATTTGGTATTTAGCGGTCCCCAGGTCCACATAACTTGTTAACCAGCTTGCCTGGTAACCTGAACGCAAACTCTTTCCGTCACACGGATTCCCGCTGGCAGGTGCGTGGTTTTTGCCTCCCCATCATCTCAAATCGAAGGCTGCGATGAGGATCGCAAAACAGAAACAGCTTAAAACTGTGCCAGTGCCAAAAAGGGACATGTCCGTTCTCGGCATAGTTTTAAGAGGCCGTGTGAATGGCCCCTTACTTGGCTTTTCCAGGCTCCTGGCTAGCACATACTTCTAGGTAATCAACAATACTGGGGATTTACCAATTCATAAATAGGCTGATCTGGCATTCTGTGGTCTGGGAAGGCTGGGTAACAATCTCTGCAGGGCGGCGATACAATACACACAATGCTGCCTTGATATATTGTGTGAATCGATCATATAGTGCCAGGGCAACATTATCTGTTGTCCCTGGTTTTCCAGGAGCCCAAACAGCAAGGTGGTATAGCTAAGCATGAGGTGATTTATCACTACATAACTAGGCAAATTAGGAATTCAGCAGTCTGGGAAAGCTGGGTAACAATCTCTGTAGAGATATAATTGAGACTACACATGGCACGAACATTCTGCATACACTATATACATAGATATATTGTGGTATATACTACACACATAGTTTGGTCTCCAGCATACTTTCACATGATACCCAGTTTACCAAAGCTGCTGAAAGGCAAATCTGATTAATTTTGCAGTGAAGGAAGGAATTATCAGTGAGATACTGTGTGTACTACTGTTGGTACCATGGCTGGCACCATGTATGTACTACAGCTACTGGCACTACGGCTGGCATTGTTACCACATTTATTTTGTACTATTAGTAACAGGGAGATTTCTTCCAAACAAATGGCCACGCTCACTCACCTTCAATGTGCTTTGGAGAACACGTAAAGCATGTGCTTTATGATTTATGTCCGGATTCTTGTTGCGACGTATAAAAGACTTCCTATATTCATCCCGTGTCATTACAGTCTTCTTACCAATGAGCGAAACACCTCCTTGTTTCAGGCAAGTTATCATTATCTGTAGATCATCATCGATTCCTGTAACAACAGTGCAAAAGTGTTGTCACATATGTCCGAAACCATGTAAATATGTTTACCGAACTATTACACTGGGTTCAGACCTGAGCGTTTAGAAGCCTATCGTTTTATCAGTGTTCAAGATGGGCGTTTAGGCGCGTTTTTTCAAGCGTTCTGGTAAATAGTGTAGGCGCGTTTGACGCGCGTTTATGTGATTGACTGCATAGTTGGCCAATGACCAATGATATAGTTTGGCCAATCTGAGTGCTTTAGAGGTGTGACATTCCATGGTGGCTGATTCAGCATGTTGCAAACTTTGTAAAACGCGCATCCATAGGCGCGTTTTACACTGCACAAATGCCCGAACAACACGCCTATCGCGTTTCCCATTGAAGTATATTGGCACCAAACGCTCGAAAAAAGCCCGAATTAACGCGAACATACTTGCTTATGCGTCGGACGTTTATAGGCGCCTACGAACGCGCATAAAAACGCGCAAGTGTGAACCACCCCCATTGGAATGCATGGTTCCTGTACTGTTGTGCGTTTTTATGTGCGTTCGAACGCGGCGTTTTACGCGAAAGTGTGAACTGAGTGTGACAGATCTACAAGATCATAGAAATATAGATAAATGGGTGTTCTCATGTTCATAAATGTTCTAGAACTAGTACAAATCTGTATGAAAGCCATGATATGGAATACAAAGGTGAAGGTGAATAGCATACAGCCAATATACAAACACAAATCTTTAGTGCTTTCCATCTTGTGTGTTTCCACTTTTAAACACCATTTTGTTTTCTTTTTAATCTTAATGGGTCCAATATTCTTTGCTGATTAAATTTAAAATGATATTGTTATCCCTCTATAGCCAGAGGGAAATAAGATTCTGGCTGCCTGCAGACACAAGATGAGGCTAAGAGTAACCCCTTAGTGACCAAGCCTGTTTGGGCCTTTATGACCAAGCGTTTTACTTCCTTTTTTCATGGTCTCGTTCCAAGAGCTATAACTTTTTTATTTTTTCGTCTATATAGCTTTTTGAGGGCTTGTTTTTTACGGGACAAGATGTCGTTTTTAATGGCACCATTTTGGGGTACATGTAACTTTCTGATTAACTTTTATTAACTCTTTCTGGGAGGGAGATGGGGAAAAATGGCAATACTGCCACTGCGTTTTTACATTATAAATTTTACGGCGTTCATTTTTCGGTACAAATAACATAATATCTTTATTCTCTGGGTCAGTACAATTACAGTGATACTAAATACTTATAATTTTTTTTACGTTTTACTACTTTTTTTTGCAATAAAACCCCTTTTATTAACCAAAAAAATTATTTTGCATTGCCACTTCCCGAGACCCATAACTTTTTTATTTTTTATTCTATGGAGTTGATTGAGGGCTTTATTTTTGAGGGAAGACTTGTATTTTTCATTGGTATCAATTTGCCGCTTTTTGATCGCTTGTTATTACGTTTTTTTCGGTGGAAACTAAGAATAAATTAGAAATTCTGTATTTTTTTTTATTATTTTTTTTACGGCGTTCACTATAGGGGATAATTTACATAATATTTATGTAGTCCGGGTCGTTACGGACGCGGCAATACCAAACATATGGGGGATATTTTCTTTTTACAATTTTTTTCATTGAAAAGCGTATTTTCAATGGAAAAAAAAAGCATATATTTTTATTTTATGGAATTATTTTTATTTAATAAATGTGTATTTTTTTTCTATTTTTTTTACTACTTATTTTTACTACTTAATAGTCCCACAAGGAGACTATAATATACAGTATTTTGACTGCTTTTAAAATGTAATGCATTATGTCTATAATGCATTACATTTTAATAGCAATGCTATTCCAACTTTGACCAGCAGGCTGCGCCAAAGAGGCACAGTCTGCTGGAGATGCCGGAAGACAGGCTCGGGGCCCTGATCGGAAGCTAGGTAAGCTTCCCAGCACATCAGCACCCTGCAATCGCATTTGCGGGGTGCTGATGGGAGACAGAGGGAGTCCCCTCCCTCTGCTACTACTTTACATGCAGCGGGCGCCATTGCGCCCGGCATGTAAAGTGTTAAACAGCCCGGATCGGCACTTCTGCCATTTCGGGCTGTTAGAGCAGGGCCCCGGCTCTCATGTGAGACCCGGGTCCGTGCTCCCTGCTGCACAGGGGAGCCGTGCAGCGCTTAGACTGGGCCGCCGTAAAAACGCGGCGGCCCAGCCTAAGGCCTCTTAGTGACCGCCGTAAAAACACGTATGGGTGGTCACTAAGGGGTTAAAGGGCATCTGTCAGCAGATTTGTACCAGGCGGACCTGTTACATGTGCACTTGGCAGCTGAAGGCTTCTGTGTTGGTCCCATTTTCATATGTGCCCGTATTGCTAAAAAAATTATGTTTTAATATATGCAAATGAGCCTCTAGGAGCAACGGGGGTGTTGTCATTACACCTAGAAACTCCGCTTTCTCTGTACTATGAATAAGAGAGCCATTGCAGCAATTGCAGAGACTCTAGGGTGTAATGGTAACGCCCCTGTTGCTCCTAGAGGCTCACTTGCACATATGAAAACATCGCCGATCAGCTGTTTAGGAAGGCACTGGCGCTCCTCACTGGCCTAGGAAAATCTGACAGAACGCTGCGGCGCTACTGAGAGCGCCACTGCCTTCTCAAACAGCTGTTTAGCAGACCCCCACTGATCAGATACTGATGACAGAAATTCTCGGAAAAACCCTTTAAAGGCTTTTTCTTTTATCACGTGAACTGGAGCAATGCTGCAGTATCCAGGCATTGCCACAAAACAGAGAATGGAGCGGAGATGTTCCGATGCCAAACCTTGTGAACAACATGTAACATTTAGAGCAGAATTTTATCAATATCCATGTACCCATCAACTGAAATAATTCTGCAATAACCAAAACCTAAAGAGAGACAAATCACAAAAACAACAACAAAGTAAACAATGACCTTTACTGGATTTTGGCAACTGTCCGCCTTCTGCCCCTTCTTCACAAGTAGCTGCTGATATTGCTTCAGGTGTATTTTTCACAGGAGACTGTTTCAGCTCTTGTACATTATTGGATTTTGGAAAGTGTCCTCCTTCAGCTCCTTCTTCACGACCAGGTGCAGACCTTGAACCAGGCAAATAATTGGAAGGTGACTGTATCAAGGGCTTCTTAACCTAAAAGTGATTGGCAAAAGGAGAATTCACAGTCAACAAAACAACCCTATTCTGCTCAGATTTATAAATGAAGGCTACCAGACACCACTTAATCAAAACCACAAATTATATCAAAAGAGAAAGGTGCCTAAAAATTCACTTTTATTAATAATGGTTAAAAACCTCTAGTTATCCGTGAGAGAGTATAAATATACATATTGTGGCAGTGGAGCTGCCAGAAGGCCATAGGAAGGCCATTCAAGTGGCATATCTCACCCAGAGAAAGCTGGGTGAGAACAAGAAAGGTTGGGAAAATAGTTTTTTCCCCACTGTCTGCAGCAGTCAGGCTGGTAATGGGGATAATTATCAGCCAGCTGAGGAGCTTGGATAAATCGTGGCTGAGCTCCTCAATCAGGGCTCCCAGTCTGGGAAAGGAGCAGGCTGTGTCAAGGCCTGTGGGAGCCGGGACCCTCTAACCCTGTGTGTAGGGTAAGCACTGGTGATGTGTCTTGGGGAGCTGGGTGGTAGACCCAGGTCCTGATAGAGAGGGAAAGACTGTTTAGTCAGTGGCCAGACGGCCGAGGATTTATTTTTATGATTTTGTTGTACTGCTTATGTGACAAAAAAACTGGTCGTGGCCAGTTTGCACCTGAATCTACAGTGGTGAAGTGGCTTCTTGATGTGTGCCAACTGTCTAAGGTGATAAGACGGCGATCTGGAAGAGCTAAATTACCCCGTGTTGTTACAATATACAAATAATTGGCAGAATGCCTATTATATAAAAGGTATAGGTCTCAACCGCCCCTGTGTTGCAATGTAGCTAAGGGATGGTTAATCAGGGACAGGGGAGGAGGGTAACTGGGTCTATAACCCTCAATACTCACCCTATACTGTGTACCTTACCAAAAGAGGCGCCTCCTATATACCCACTCAAACTCACCCTGACAGTGAGAGACTGCCCAGTTTCGTCGTGAGTGAGAGATACAAGGGAGTGAGGAGGTCCCTATTTGAAGGCAGTTAGAGAACTAAAACATATAGGCAATATGCTACTTGTCAAACACTTGTCACACCGCCGTGTGACAACAATAATGGCAGCTGTGGGGGAGGATTCCACAAAAATATACCCCCCTCACAGTTACACCATATACATACCCGACGCGTTTCCCTGGCCAGCCGGCCAGTTCATCGGGGGGATAGAAGCACAACTGTAGTACGTCTATGATAAGAGTGCAAGATTTCACCAGTGTGCAATAATAGCAACCAGATAGCTTAGCTTGTAGATGAAGCTTCAGTCAATCCAGCCGTCCGGAATATGGGGCCATAAGGTCCATATGGCACAGACCTTCAGAGTGGAGGCACTGCGTATGGCAGCAGCAACATCAGACGCCGGCATGCAGCGCCGTTTAAATGCGCGCAATGTGGGCGGAGCTAGCACCCGGTTCTAGTCACGTGGGCCGCAACGTCACTCCCCACATCACATGGAAAGTCATGTGATCGCAGGTCCTTACATGGCACGTATTGAACCGGGACTAATTAGTGAATGGAATGATATGGGGAGGATTCGATGACAAAAAACGCCCCTCCACTCACACTATGTATCTTGTGGCTAAACATGATGGTAATTTAACCATCGCTAGCTCTCTATCACATGGACCTGAGTAGAGGACATTCAGGATCCGATACAATTAAAATATTTGATGTCAGCAAAGATGCTTTGGTGGAAGTTTCGTCAAGATGGACGTCCCACACCTAAGATAAAGAGCAATTTTGGCCGGAATGTATACAGGGAATATCAAAATCAAACAATGTAGTATGGGAGTCCAAAGAGTAGCAAGTCTGGACTATACGATAATAGTCAACAATTCAGAAGTATGACTCTTACACAATCTCCCATACAAAGATACTTATTGCTTATACAGGGAGAGGAAGCCACGCAGAGGAAAACGGAACACCTGAAAGTGAATAAAAGTAAATTTTTAGGCACCTTTCTCTTTTGATATAATTTCTGGTTTTGATTAAGTGGTGCCTGGTAGCCTTTATTTATAAATCTGAGCCCTATAGGGTTGTTTTGTTGTTTTCCACTATAGAGCATGGCCGGCTTTTTGGAGACAGGGTTTTCATTGGACACACGACTTAATGCTGCTAATAAGGTTTTTTCTGAAGGAACTCTCAAACAGACGAGATACACTCCCTCTTTCAAAACAGCCTTTAAGGATCTCACTAAAGCATACAGAGAACAAGTGACGTCTTGGTGGAAAGTACAATCCCTAGATAACTATATTGCAAACAGCATTGTTCCCCGAGGACTGAGGATTCGTAAGCAAAGAACTGGCATTAAAAAACTCAATTGAGAAATTTGAATATTTACTAAAAGAATGTAAACATAAGCAGTTCAACCGTGATTTGCAAGACTTTAGAGACAATAGAGTATACACCACTGTAGGCACGGTCACTAATCCAGCAAGAAAATCTGAGTCGGATATTTTGTCCAGTGAAGCTTCTGAAGGGGAGAAAGAAGGGAGTAGAGGTAGAGGCCGCGGTAGAGGTTTCTTAGATAAACCTTATTACCTTCGGATGCGAAAGTCTCCCCCACCCAGCAAGCAGGCGGTTCCCCAAACTGTCCCTCCCAGATCTTGAACCTCTCACAAAAAACCCTAACACCGGCTGAAATATCTATTTTAAGCCGGGGTCTTTCCTTTGTCCCCACTCCCCCATTCAACCTATTTCACTGGATAAAAAACCTGAATCTGTTTGTACGACGACTTAAATGGGCTAAGCATTTTGCTTTGGTTGAAAAACATGAAAGTAGGGAGTTAGGTGTTCCACCAGATATTATGAAAGATATACGACTCCTGTATAGTCTGACAGACATTGACCCACAAGACGGGAAGGGACCCTTTACTTCCCTAAGACAAAAGAGTACCAAAATGCCCCCGGTGGGTGATCCCACATGTGCAGATGTATTTTTACATCAGGTCTCCCAAGAACTGGAAGACTTGGTAATATCTGGGAGGAGACTCAACTGCACCAAGGAGGAGTTTACAGCACTAGGAAACCTTGAAAAAGACAGAAGTCTCGTCATTAAGCCCTCTGACAAGGGGGGCAATATTGTGATTCTGGATGCTGCCCAGTATAGAGAAATGTGCCTTTGTTTATTATCAGACAATGGGACATATGCCAAACTTAAGGAGAATCCCTTAGGTAAATATCAGTCCGTCCTCCATCAGATCCTCGTAGAAGCGAAGGGATCCGAATTGATCTCTGAGGAGGAATTCCAATTCATGGACTGTCGACATCCTACCATAGCAACTTTTTATTCACTGACGAAAGTGCATAAAGGGATTTCTCCATTAAAAGGCCGTCCCATTGTCTCAGGCATCAACAGCCTTTGTCAAAACATTGGCATATACGTGGACAGCATCCTTGCCCCCTTTGTCAGAGCTCTTCCCTCTTACATCAGGGACACTAGTGATCTTCTGGCCAGGTTGGAGGGGGTGTCGATAGACAAAGACTGTATTTTAGCCTCCATAGATGTGGAGGCACTGTACTCCTCCATTAGACATGATTTGGGCATCCAGGCAGTTGACTCTTTTTTGAGATCTAGAGGTCAACAGTTTGCGGCACATAACACTTTGGTACTTGATTTGCTTCGATTCACTTTGACGAGTAATTTTTTCTTCTTTGATGGGTCTCTATACCACCAGCTCAGGGGTACGGCGATGAGGAGTTCTTGTGCCCCATCGTACGCTAATTTGCTCCTGGGCTGGTGGGAGAGGGAGGTGGTGTTCGCCGATTCCCCACATCCATATGCGGCACATATTGTGCTATGGGCCAGATATATTGATGACATCTTACTTATCTGGCGGGGTGCGGACACCACCTTCCTCTCCCTTGTGGATACCACCTTCCTCTCCCTTGTGGATACCCTCAACAAGAACGATCTCGGGCTGCGCTTCACAGCAGAGTGCTCAGCAGACACACTGTCCTTCCTTGATATCAGAATTTCAAGAAGGGTGAATGGGGAGCTTTGCACAGAAACATTCAGAAAGGCTACCGCCACTAATTCCCTTCTAAACTGGCGCAGCTACCATCCATTACCACTCAAACGTGAAATTCCAACGGGGCAGTACCTCCGCATGAAACGTAACTGTTCTTCCCCTGGTGTCTTCCGAAAACAGGCGGATGATCTTCGGGGAAGGTTTTTAGCTAAGGGTTATCCGGATACTACCCTGAAGAGAGCCCAGAGATCTACTCGCACTGAGCTACTCCACCCCAATAAGTCGCGAACCATAGATGATAAAATACACCTGATTGCGACCTATGATGCAGGAGTGGAGGAGTTGAGGGAAGTATTGGCAAAAAATTGGGAAGCAATAAGTATCTTTGTATGGGAGATTGTGTAAGAGTCATACTTCTGAACTGCACTATTATCGTATAGTCCAGACTTGCTACTCTTTGGACTCCCATACTACATTGTTTGATTTTGATATTCCCTGTATACATTCCGGCCAAAATTGCTCTTAATCTTAGGTGTAGGAAGTCCATCTTGACGAATCAAATATTTTAATTGTATCGGATCCTGAATGTCCTCTACTCAGGTCCATGTGATAGAGAGCTAGCGATGGTTAAATTACCATCATGTTTAGCCACAAGATACATAGTGTGAGTGGAGGGGCGTTTTTTGTCATCGAATCCTCCCCATATCATTCCATTCACTAATTAGTCCCGGTTCAATACGTGCCCTGTAAGGACCTGCGATCACCGGACTTTCCATGTGATGTGGGGAGTGACGTTGCGGCCCACGTGACTAGAACCGGGCGCTAGCTCCGCCCACATTGCGCGCATTTAAACGGCGCTGCATGCCGGCGTCTGATGTTGCTGCTGCCATACGCAGTGCCTCCACTCTGAAGGTCTGTGCCATATGGACCTTATGGCCCCATATTCCGGACGGCTGGATTGACTGAAGCTTCATCTACAAGCTAAGCTATCTGGTTGCTATTATTGCGCACTGGTGAAATCTTGCACTCTTATCATAGACGTACTACAGTTGTGCTTCTATCCCCCCTGATGAACTGGCCGGCTGGCCAGGGAAACGCGTCGGGTATGTATATGGTGTAACTGTGAGGGGGGTATATTTTTGTGGAATCCTCCCCCACAGCTGCCATTATTGTTGTCACACGGCGGTGTGACAAGTGTTTGACAAGTAGCATATTGCCTATATGTTTTAGTTCTCTAACTGCCTTCAAATAGGGGCCTCCTCACTCACGACGAAACTGGGCAGTCTCTCACTGTCAGGGTGAGTTTGAGTGGGTATATAGGAGGCGCCTCTTTTGGTAAGGGACACAGTATAGGGTGAGTATTGAGGGTTATAGACCCAGTTACCCTCCTCCCCTGTCCCTGATTAACCATCCCTTAGCTACATTGCAACACAGGGGCGGTTGAGACCTATACCTTTTATATAATAGGCATTCTGCCAATTATTTGTATATGTATATTTATACTCTCCCACGGATATCTAGAGGTTTTTAACCATTATTAATAAAAGTGACTTTTTAGGCACCTTTCTCTTTTGATATAATTTCTAAAATTCACAGTCAACATGAAAAAAAAAATATAAATACAAAAACATAAGGTAAATGTTACAAAAAAAATTGTTGGTATACGACGAGGGGTGAAGCCTTACCATATCATGAGATTTGACTTGATCATCATCTTCAGCTTCTGTCTCACTGTAACAGTCTGAGAGATTAATATTTGTCAGGTCACTACTATTACAGAAATCATTAATGGTATGTAAAATGTAAATCACATTTTTAAACATTCACTAAATTCAGATTTCCTTGTTCCTCAATTTTTGCACAGATTATGGTAAAAAAAAATTACATATGAACGCACCATGTGAATACAACCGGATACCCGTTTTTGGCATTTTTACAACTATATATAAGATGCACTGCTTTTTGACCATTGCATAGTAATCTGAAACAGGCCTCAGTTTTCACTTTTTTTTTTTTGAGTCAATAGGGAAAAATGTCACTTATACAGACACCAGAACTTCCTGTACAACGTAATTATGGTGTTCCCTCAAATTACAATGGTTAAAAACTTTTAATCATATACGTACTCGTCTTTCCTGGGGCATTCTACAGAAACTTGATACCAAATTCAACATACAATGACACACACAGTCCAGATCTGTGACATACGTGATTGGCTGGATCTTCGCAGCCAATCAGCATTAGCATTTACGGGTATACTAACTGTACTGCTGACATGCATTCACTGATTGGCTGTCTAGTAAAGCCTCTCTACAGTATGGTGCAGTACTTTGTTCTGTGTCCCAGAGCTCGGACCCCCACTAATCAGTTATCCCCTACCCTGTGGAACAGGGATGACTTGAAAGCTTGGCGCACAGGCTCATACAGGAAATGTATTATGTCCTGCATACTAAAATTCTGACTTCAAAAAGTTGCCAAATTGGGCCTTTGCGAATTGTGGGATTACTTGTACAAAAATGTAACGACTTATTACATTTTTACTCCAGTTTTAAAAAGTGAGTGTGTTACCCATGTTTCACTCCAGATTTATAACAGACTTATTTTTAAATGTTACAAAAAACACCCCCAAAAAACACAAAGTTGCTCCAGTAGTAGGGTGGCGTAAAAAAGTGTAAGGTCATGCCAAAACAGCACGCAACTTTTGTAAAATTTTGTGCAAAGTATGAGAACTCAAGACAAACTGACTTGAAATAGTACCCCCATGATAAATGGTTTGTCCCCATAGTCTCAAGTTTAAATACGTATTGGTTCCAGGGTGACAATGTTTGGTTGAGAAACCACTTGTTCTAGTTTCAGCCCTTTTCCCTCACATGGCCTGTACTGATATACAGATTAATGTCACAAAATAATGAAGAATTTCCACACCCAGCCTTTCTGGCTCCATATTTAATCCTTTCTTAGTTTATTCAAGAGAATATGGTAGAAAGGTGAATGTGAATCAAAACGGGCTGTACATCAGTTCAAGTGTAGCTGAAAATTAGTTTTCCACCTGAGGCTCTTAAATTACCTTCCTCTCGCGAATGCCTGGAATCCTGTGGAGCTTTATATCTCTGCAGTGATTTTAAGAGAAAGGTTACCCACCTGCGGGATAAGAGAAAGTCAGAGATAAATCAATGCAAAAGATGTATTGTGATGACAGCATTCATCTATCAACTGTAAAGCAGTTTACAAATTGAATTCATCCGCATATTAAATTGGGTGCTTAAAGGGGTTGTGCAGTCTGTTTATATTGGCGATCTATCCTCAGGAAAATGCGATGGTAGAGAGGCTCATCCCCGTCTGCCATTAGCTGCTCCGTACCCCCGCCACCGGATGTTTTCATCGGCACACAGGGAGAAGCAGCAGCGGTGCTGTGCGGGGACCTGGAGCGGCGCAGGGAGCGGGGTAAGTATATTCCCTGTGAGGGGCCCAGTATATGGGGGGGGCAGTTTATAGTATTAGATAACCCCTTTAACAAACTCTGCCTCTAATGCCACCAGATGTAAGGCAGCTATGCTATAAGTCAATGTTTGACCCTTTAAATAGGCCTTGATACATTACTTGGATATTAAATAAGTCAGCACCTCATCTGCAGACATCTGTTTCGGGGTGGTTGCCTCTCATCAGTGCAGATCAGAGAGTACTGGCTTAACTGGGTGAGAGGCCTAAGTCAGGATTTGGGGGGGTACTATGTCTCCTTTAAAGGGCCGAACATTTACTCATAGGATAGCTGCCTTACATCTGGTGTCATCAGAGGCAGAGCTTGTTAAGAGCTTATTTGCATTCCTTTCTTCCCAGAATTCCACAGGAGCATGTATGGCCTATAAGTCTCCTCATGCCGATTACCTAAGTGATCTCTCCCCAAGAAGAGATAGTAATCCCAAATCCTTACATTAGAGGGAGGAGTGGAGGAGACTAGATAAATAAAAAAATAAGAGTGAACATTGTGGGTTGAATGAAAGCAAATTAGGGTGCAGCCCTAGAAAGTACGGTTAAAAGCTGAAACTTAGAAGATAAAGGATGATGCACTCACATTTGCATATCAGTCAAGTTGTCTGCAGCAAACACAAATGGCTTGTATGTTGGGTGGGAGAGTTGAAATTCACTAAAGCAAAGAAGAATATAGCAATTTATAAATTGTCCACTTGTGATTATTCAATCATACATTTCTAACTTTTTTGACAACTTACTACTTCTTTTTGGATTTTGCCTCCCGAGTGCTTTCCAGACTATATGAAGAAATATTAAGCAGTCCTATAGCCTTCTCATCCTGCAACACAATGAAATCTTAGAACAGAAGAGTCACTGTGGAGATTTATCACAATTAGTGCATAGAGAAAGGAGAAGAGTTGACAAAGCAGCAAATAAGATTCCAGCTCTTATTGTTTTGAGGACAAAAAGGCTGAAAAAAGATAAAAAAGTCTACTTTTAAGGGTACTTTCACACTTGCGGCATGGCGGATCCGGCGGGCTATTCACCCGCCGGATCAGCCATACCGCAAGTACCCGTGTGCTGCCACTCAGTCTCCATTGACTATAATAGGGGCGGGGGTGGAGCTATAGTGCAGCACGGCAGTGATCGCCCGGACTAAAAAGTCGGACATGCGATCTCTGGCCGTGCACTGACGTGCTGTAGTACTGTCCCCATTGACTATAATGGGGGCAGAACGGCAGCACACGGGTGCTTGTGGCATGGTGGCAAACAGCCTGCTGGATAGCCATGCCGCAAGTGTGAAAGTACCCTAACCGGGCTGTCCCATTACAAAAACGTAAGTGTATGATTGGTGGGGATCTGACCACTGGGATCCCTAATGATCATGAGAACAAGAGTCCTGTGTTGCATGCTCAGCCAGCTTCAGTGGTCCCACAGAGTTGAATGGAGCCACCGCATCATGCAAGGCTGTCACTCCATTCAAATGGGTAGAGAGGGAGAAAAAGAGAGAGACAGATACAATTTTTTTTTTAAATATATATATATATATATATATATATATATATATATATATATATATATATATATATATATAGATGAAAATATGGACAGCACTCGAAATAGTGGTCAATCGTGAAGTTTATTCACCCAGGTGGTGAGGAGCAACGTTTAGGCTCATCATGAGCCTTTCTGAGTGAATAAACTTCACGATTGACCACTATTTCGAGTGCTGTCCATATTTTCATCCTTTTATATTGGGTAAGCCTATTCCCTGATTGGACTTTGCACCCTATTTTTTCTATTTTGGGTTGGTGCTCTCATCATTTTCTACATTATATATATATATATATATATATATATATATATATATATATATATAGATAGATAATATATATATATATATATATATATATATATATATATATATAGATAGATAGATAGATAGATAGAGAGAGAAAGAGAGAGAGAGAGAGATACACACACTAAGATAGATAGATAGATAGATATAAGAAGGGAGCGAGACAGAGTGCCATGTTTCTCCGTCCACTAGTAATCTGATGCCAGTTGGCCAGCTGCTATTGTATCTGATCAGTGGACCAAACAAGGGGCCAGAGACATTTATAGCTTGTAAACAGGAAGCCCAGTAGATCATCATACCATCACAGGATTTCTAAAGCATCTACATCCAGAAATACAGTTCTCAGAAGGAGCCGTGTGTTTTACGGACTGGTGGCAGTACTCCATATTTACTATGTATACCTGTGGTGAGCTGTACCAGTACAATCGATCTTTCTTAAGAACACACCAGCAACGTTTCCACTTTTGGGACATGAAGCTAACATTTTCCTTTCTCTGCCACAGCCATCCATCACAATCGGGGCTACCCAAGTCCTTGCAGGACACCCTTCTACGACTTAGCTTGGTTGCAGCACCTAGGTTTCAACAGACACAAATGTAAACTACAATTCTAATGAAACAGTAAAATAAAATCAGTTAACAGCTTTGCAAGACAAGCTTACTATTACTAAACAGCGTCAGCAGGTTTTTTCGCATTTGGTGCGTCCCATCCACAAATATTATTAGCGAGAAATATTTAGCCGTAATCGAATATTCCCAATCCCACATTTTTGGATCATTTATCAAACTGGTGTAAAGTAGAACTGGCTTAGTTGCCCGTAGCAACCAATCAGATTCCACCTTTCATTTTATAAAGGATCTGTCAAAAATGAAAGGTGGAATCTGATTGGTTGCTTTGGGCAACTAAACCAGTTCTTTACACCAGTTTGATAAATGACCCCCATTTATTTCTAATGATATCATTGGTCACTATACATATTTATGAATTTCAGATATGTGGCGAGTACCAGTAATATGAACTAATAGAATTACCTTTCTGAGTTTGTGAAACTCCTCCTAAAGCCTAAAATGAATAAGAGTATAAGTATAGAAATGACATATCATTCAACAGTCAACTACAAGGAAAAATGTAAGAATTGGCAGCTGAGCACAGACCCCCGTCCTGTCCCACAGACAACAGCCGGATATGTAAAGCCTTTCTGTGATAGTCCTACTTACAAAAAGTGAAGCAGTCTGTCAGAAGTAGGTGAAATCTTCCAATACATAATGCAAGTCAAAATTCAGACTTGCTCTGTTTTCACTGTATAAGAGAAAGCACGACGTGCTAATCGCGGTACATGCCTTGCAGCTTAGGTGCTGTTGCCCATATAGCCACTAGATGAATCGGAGTAGTAATTGAAGTGGTCCACCTTTCATTCACATGGCCGTATGAATGGGTTTGCAACCGTTCCGCAATTTTTTGGAACGGTGTGGACCCATTCATTTCAACAGGGCCACAAAAGATACAGAAAGCACACCGTGTGCTGTCCGCATCCGTTGCTCCGTTCCGTGGCCCTGCAAAAAAGATAAAACATGTCCTATTCTTGTCCGTGGACAAGAATAGGCATTTCTATAATGGTCCGCCTATTCTGGTCCACAAATTGAGGAACGCACGTGGGCGGCATTCGTGTTTTGTGGATCTGCAATTTGCAGACCGCAAAACACGGTGCGGTTGTGTGAATGCACCCTTAAAAGAATTTTTGGAGATAGGAAGCATTTAGGCCTCAGAAGAACTCTGGGCAGATCCAGCCACAAATATATTTTATGTGCTTTTAGTTTGTGCTCTTTTGTATAATAAAAACCACTGCTTGGAGAAATATATTCTGCTGAAGTGGTGTTTCACTAGAGCAGCACAACTCTGAATTTTGACTTGTTTTCTGTATTGGGATACCAATGAGCAATAAAACAGAAAACCGGAATACGGCTGTACAGCACGAATTAAACGCAAGGGGCAAAAATGAATAGCTCCTAGAGGGGACAACCCCAGGCGCTCAGCATATACAAAACTATAAACTTTATTGAAATCGATAAAACAAATAAATAGATGCATAAATTGGTAAAGACAAACACAACCACATGGTTTGATTTTGTATTTATTTATACTTGTTTCTCCATCCCACCTTTTCCACTACTTGCAATGCATCTATTTATATGTTTTAACGATTTCAATAAAGATATATTTTTGGATATATATTTTTGTATTATAGTTTTGTATATGCTGAGTGCCTGGGTTTGTCCCATCTAGGAGCTATTGTTTTCTGTATTGAAAGACTTTACGTGACTTAGCAGTGAAAATCAGATGTGTGTGCGCATAGTCTATCTGCAGCACACTTCTGTGTAATCATTCAAAAAGACTCGGTGCTTCTCAGCAAATGGTTTTTAGTTCGTGCAGAAAATCTATACGGTTACAGATAGTGAAGAAAAAGTCTGGCTTAGGAGGTAGGTACTGTAGTTTGACTAGGGTGTAAGATGCATTTTATTTTAAAAAGATTTATTACACAGTTTTTTATCTTTGCATACACTATTGATTTATGGATAAATGAAAGGCATGCTGTATGTGAAATCATAGAAGGTAATCACATACATTAACCCCAAGCTAGATTCATGTCTTTGTAACAAAAAATGTTTGCAATAAAACGATATTGTTACAGGACAGTAGAAAGTTAGTGCTAGTTAATACATTAAACAACAGGGTTGAACGGCTTGGTACCCTTTTATCCCGGCTTGGCTGACCACTGACTGGTGAAAGGTGCAGTTTCCTATTCTTTTGGTGACCGTGGGAGCTTATTGATGTCGTCTCTGATTTCTTGAGCGAACCTTGAAGAGCAAAAAAAAGAATACATTTTTTTCTCATGTGGGAATGTGCTACATCTGCACAATAACCCATTAATTTACTCCAAGCAGAGCTAGAGCTTTAAGAACTGAACAATACAGTGTACCCTGAGCTGTGTTACTGCCGCTCTAAAAACGATACCTACAGTAGATCGCAGCTTGAGCCACAACTGATATTGGTCTTGTTTTAAAGCCACCAATCGTCCTCCTGTCAATCCATGTCTGGTAAGGGTATGTCCACATCACTTAAGGCTAGTTTCACACTTGCGGCAGGATGGATCCGACAGCCTGCCGGATCCGTCCTGCCGCTAGTTCAAGTGTGTCGCCAGACTGCCACTCCGTCCCCAATGACTATAATGGGGGAGGGGGTGGAGCTCCGGCGCAGAACGGTGAGAGGCCGCCGGACTAAAACTACAACATGTCCGACATTTAGTCTGGCGGCCTTTCGCCGTGCACTGCCGTGTGAAACTAGCCTAAAACACAAATTGGAAAGTCCAAAGTGCATCTGCTGCATCCATGGCAGAAAGCTGAGGCTGATCCTTGGCTTTCTGCATTAAATTTAACGCGTGTCAACATGCCTTAATTGGACTTTAGGGTCTGTCACTACTTTATACAGATCTCAGTTAGGGCACAATAAAATGGATGACAGGTTCTCTCTAAAATGTGATCTCTAGCTGCTGAAGCTGCTTACATACCCTCCTCAAGCTATTGAAATACGCATGCCAGTTAAACTGAGTCCGAAGAGAAAGCCAATGGCCACACAAGCCTGTGAAGGACATCTAGGCAAGTTTCAACTTCTAATTTGTTTGAATGAGCATTTTTATGTTTTGGGTGGTTCACGTAAAGTAAAAATGCAGTAGGAGGCGACAAAGAATTACACACAATTTAAAGGGCTTCTGTCACCCCCCTTAACCCATTTTTCACTAGCTGACATTAGCTATTTGCTAATGTCAGCTGAGTCGAAATATATATTTATTACCTTGTCCGAAGTTGTAAATTACGTTAAAAAGCCACTTTTATAATATGCAAATGATCTTCGCTACCAGCAAGTTGGGCGTTTACTTGCTGGTAGCCGCCGCATCTAGATGAGTTATGCACGCCCCCTTCCTCGTTTGATAGACAGGGCCAGCGCTTTCTCCTCCTCGCACTGGCCCTGTCTGAAGATGAAATCCCGCGCCTGCGCCGTACCGCTCAGTAGTCGGCGCAGGCGCTCTGTGAGGGCGCGAGCTTTGCCGCTCCGTCCTCAGTGCGCCTGCGCCGATTACGTCACCGCTACACCCGGAAGGAAGCGGGTGTAGCGGTGGCGTGATCGGCGCAGGCGCACTGAGGACGGAGCGGCAAGCTCGCGTCCTTCCTCAGAGCGCCTGCGCCGACTACTGAGCGGTGCGGCGCAGGCGCGGATTTCATCTTCAGACAGGGCCAGTGCGAGGAGAGAACGCTGGCCCTGTCTATCAAACGAGGAAGGCGTGCATAACTCATCTAGATGCGGCGGCTACCAGCAAGTAAACGCCCAACTTGCTGGTAGCGAAGATCATTTGCATATTATAAAAGTGGCTTTTTAACGTAATTTACAACTTCGGACAAGGTAATAAATATATATTTCGACTCAGCTGACATTAGCAAATAGCTAATGTCAGCTAGTGAAAAATGGGTTAAGGGGGGTGACAGAAGCCCTTTAAATGTTGTTTCTCACCTTCTTGCCCTTGGAATTTCTGAGGAACTGCAGCATTTGCAGGATTTAAAAGATTACTTTCAGACACTGTAGTCCTCAGTACTCCGGGAGATAAGGGGACAGATAGAAGGCTGAAATTAAAAGCGAAAAGAAAAGAAAATCATATAACCGCTCCTTTCTACATGTATACATGGAACATATGAACGAGCAAATCTGACCTGTAAGAAGCAAAAAGAGTCACACGAATGAAAATACAAAAAACAGTGAAGCAGGGCGGGAAGGTTTCAATGGATTATTTTATCTGACTTGTATTTAAACCCAAAATAACCAAAAACAAATGCACTGTGATCCCACAAATGTCCTATTCTAACACGTTTGGAACAACTGCCTTCCTATCTCATCACACTATAGCTGTCTATCTATAGCTCAGAGTGATCATATAGTAATCTCCCACTTACTGTACACAATAGTAAGCTTCGCCATATAGTGTATTACTACATAAGAGTTTAGGAGTTGGAGCGCCATTTTTCTCTTACAAAATATCCAACTCACGGACTTGTTTTACTATTGCTTCCCCGCAATGTAATACAGTACCAACAAAGTGCTGCTTTCTTTCTAAGGTGCAAAAATGGACCTGCCGTATTTTAAAATCCGCAGCATGACATTTGTTTGTGCAATTCTGCACCCTCTGTAGAGTGGTTTTTACCATAGACTTCAATGGGGTTGCTTACATAAACAGAAAATCTGCACGAAAATATACACCCAAAAAAATGCACCAAAACCAAGATAAATTGTGCAGATTTCATGTAGATTTTTTGCACTTAAGTCTGCACCATGTGCAGGTACACTTGGGGACACAGTAAGGCCCCTTTCACATGAGCGAGTTTTCCGGGCGGGTGCGATGCGTGACGTGAACGCATAGCACCCGCACTGAATCCTGACCCATTCATTTCAATGGGTCTGTGTTAGGGTTCCAGCTAACGATTATATTAGCAATCAAGTATTCTACCGATTATTTTTACGATTAATTGAGTACTCTAATAAGAAAAAATGAATTAATAGACTGTTTTCCTTTATAAAAAGTCATCAGACCCTTTGCCATCAGTCCCCAACACCCTTCGTTCCTCCCTGTGCAATCAGCCCAAGTGCATCAGTTCCCCCAGTGCCATCAGCTCCGTTCCCCCCAGTGCCCTCAGCTGGCAACCCCTGTGCCTTCAGCTCTCCCCCACCCCAGTGCCATCAGCTCCGTTCCCCCCAGTGCCCTCAGCTGGCAACCCCTGTGCCTTCCGCTCTCCCCCACCCCGGCGCCTTCCGCTCTCCCCCACCCCGGCGCCTTCCGCTCTCCCCCACCCCGGCGCCTTCCGCTCTCCCCCACCCCGGCGCCTTCCGCTCTCCCCCACCCTGGCGCCTTCAGCTCTCTCCCACCCTGGCGCCTTCAGCTCTCCCCCACCCCGGTGCCTTCAGCTCTCCCCCACCTTGGTGCCTTCAGCATTCCTCCCTTGTGTCTTAGTCTCTGCTCCCCTTGTTCCATCTCTCCCCTAAGGTCGGGCAACACTTGAGTTAGACCACAACGGTCCATGAAAGCCCAGCCTGCCCTCCTCTTGACACCCAAAGTACACAGCGTCATTGGTTGCTTAGTCGCGCCCCACCCCCCTCAGTGTCACCAACTTGCGTTTCCAGCAGGGGCGCCGTCAACAACACATCATTCCACTGTGCGCTAGGCCTGACATCACACAATGCGCCAGGTCACTGCGTGCATACATCAGGAGGTCAGTGCAGCGCAGGACCATGGACATGCTGTGGAGTGTCCGGAGGCCCCCTGCTGGAAAGGCGAGTATTCCGAGCACATTGTGGGCTAGCGGGAGACCATGAAGCGGGAGTAACAGCAAGCGCTACACTTCTGCTCCGTGGTCACATGACACAAATGAATCCTCGATGCAAAAAATTTTGTGTTGAATTACTCAATTTAATCGAGTACTCGTTGCTGCCCTAGTCTGTGTATATGAGTTCTATGCTGCGCGAAAAATGCAACATGTTCTATATTCTGTGTTTTTTTTTTACGCAGTCCTGGCCCCACAGAAGTGAATAGGGCTTCAGTGAAAAAAGCATTGCATCCGCAAGCGAGGATGCAATGCGTTTTTCACTGATGGTTGCTAAGAGATGTTGTTTGTAAACCTTCAGTTTTTTTTATCACACCTGAAAAACACATCAAAACGCATTACCCCCGCACAGAAAAAAACTGAACAACTCAATCGCAGACATAACTGACTGAAATTGCTTGCAAAATGGTGTGAGTTTCACTGAGCACACCCTGAACGCATCCGGACCTAATCGGTCACACTTAGGTGAAAGGGGCCTTAGGATTCATAAGGTGAAAGCCTCTGTATGGAAAAGCACAGTCTACTACACTATTCCATACAGTTTAAAAAAAATATATATATATAGTACATGAACATATACTGTACCTCTGATGCGTGCCGAAGGACACTTCATTAGTTTACATTGGGTCAATAAGACGCTGTGAATATGTTTAGTGAATAGGATGGCAGCCTTGTCTACGAATAATGTGAATGCAGTGTTAAAATGTTATATGAACACACCCTTGGTGTGAAAAGTATCCAGGTTCCTAACTACACGGTTTACTGGCAACAAGGGCTTAGCAGGAACATTTGAGTCATCTGTGATCACAGGGTTCATACCATCCAATATATTGCAAACCGCCGCTACAGTATGGCCTCTTTCTCACAGGCGATACGGATTGCGTCAGGATCTGTACAGGAAAAAAAACTGATGGTTTTGCTTGAAAGCTCAGTCAGTTTTGTCTGCGATTGGGTTCAGCGTTTCAGTTGTTTCGTGCAGGTGCAATCAGTTTTTGATGCTTTTTTCACGCGTGTAAAATAAAAACTGGAGAACAACGATCTACATCTCCTAGCAACCATCCGTGAAAAACGCATTGAATCGGGATTGCATCGGGAAACGCACAATACAGAACATGCTGCAATTTTTCCTGAACACAGAAATGATGCGTGAAAAATGATACTCATGTGCACAGACCCGTTGAAATGAATAGGTCAGGATATGCATTTGCTTCACACATCGCACCCAGAAATCTCACTCGTGTGAAAGGGGTCTAAGAAAATCCAAAAACAGTTATTAAAGGATTTCACTGTAAGTTTTACTTTACTGACAAAGATGTTGTGTGATCAGATTTTCCACACTGAAATGCTCTATTACGTGTACCAATAATAGAAGGGATCCGGGAAAAATTAATATCTGTGCTCTGCAACATTTCTACAGTAAATTCTGCGGTTTGGAACATTTTTGGCGAGTTTTCTTCTGTATGCCAATTTCTAGCTTTACTGTGTCTTTATTTCCCTTACCTGATTGTGGATTTTGGGCTAGAGTCTGACCCACTCCTTGGCCGGGGGATGTCCTTAAAAAAAAAACATGAAGAGAAAACTAAAATCACAGACTGTAGTAAAATGTAATAGATGCAAAATGATAGTAATTTTTGTTCCTATGATGAAAGATGATGTTGATTGCTATGCTTCCCATAGTAGAGATTTATATTGTTTTGAAAAAATTTAGAGAAAAAAAAAAAGAGACATGTATTATTTCTAAAACTTTGAGAGAGTAAAACCCCAGAGGTGAACCAGCCTGGCACACTACCAATTTGGGCAGCTTACAATCATATTATTGGAAGTAAAGCATCTGTGCAGTACATGGATTTGAGATGGCCTTGCATGAGAAAAGGCAGGCGTACAAAAATAAAGCAAGTAGAAATATAACCCAGGGTCTACAGACAGTCTGAACTTCTGGGTACGTAACTGCAGCTTGCTCAATGGAGTGTGGAAACCCTTGTTTACATTCAGAGCCTGAAATCCTGTCCTCATCATGTGCTGCTCTCACAGGGCACAGTTTATTTGGATGGAGAAAGATCTGATATATGAGCCAGTGTCCCTGTGACAACACATCCATGTTCCCAATGTCCAATTATGAATCAGACCCACAACAAGACTTGGAATTGTGCCCTAGAAGACTCCATCTATTCTGCCCCTCAGTCAGTCCACAAACTAGATGGGCAACGTTCCAACGAGACCCCATGCCACCGGTGTGTGTCAGACAAAGAGCCCACAACCAGACATTTTCTTTCCACTCTTGAATCTGAAGAACAAAGAACATAGAAAACTGCCTTCACGTGAATGGCATTTATAGAGATTAGAGAAATAGACTGCTTAGGGGAAATAATTGCATGCCAGATTAATATATCTGATTAATTTGCCAAATAAAACTTACGTTCTTTTTAAAGCCAAGTCCTTTCTTTATATATAATACTCTTCGCTACACTATACATTCCTTGCTTTAGCTTCAGAAAATGCATACGAATATCTTTTCCTTTAGGATCCACACCTCATCTCAGCCTCTGCATCAAAAACCCAGATTAAAACCTAACCATATATAGGCAGGTCAAGGTTGCCTCGTTACATGTGGCCTGCTGCAAGTACTGCATGCAGATGACCAAATCCAAGTATTACTAGCCACATCAGATCGGCAGTAAATCATCAGCATGATCATGGCCCCTACACAAAGACAACTCATGTTCATTTGCCCTATTAGGCCTCTTTCACATGGGCGCCGCATTCGAGGGCCGGACAAGATGTGGGTGCGTTGCGGGAAAATGCGCAATTTTTCAGCGCGAGTGAAAAGCGTTTTAAAACGTTTTGCACGCACTTGAGAAAAATCGGTATGTTTGGTACCCAGACCGGAACCCGGACTTCTTCACAGAAGTTTGGGTTTGGGTTCAGTATTCTGTAGATTTTTATTATTTTCCCCTATAACATGGTTACAGAATGCTAAGTAAAATAGTGATGGAGGGGTTAAAAATAAAAATGAAAAAAATAAACTCACCTCACCCACTTGATCGTGCAGGACCTGAAAGGAAAAGGACCTTTGGTGAAGTCATCACGCTCACCATGTGGTGAGCGCGGGGACGCCAACAAAGGTCCTGCTGAATAAAGATAAAAAAAGGTGACTGCGGGTTAGCGAAGGATACGGGTGCCCTCCACTTCCCCATCAGATACCCGTGCTGCGATGGCAGAGAAGGCAAGCCCGATCCATTCCATAGGCATCGGGGCTTGCCTTCTACGGAAGCCTGTGAGATCCAGCCCATAGGCTGGGTCTCACAGGCTGTCAGCATAAAAGCCGACTGCCAATGCATTACAATACAGGTTGTATTGTAATGCATTGCAGAGGGGATCTGACCCCAGAAGTTGAAATCTCATAGTGGGACAAAAAAAAAAAAAAAAAGGTGTTTTGGCTCTCAAAATATGGAGACACTAAAACATGATTTTTTTATTGTTTCAAAAATGCATTTATTGTGTAAAACTTAGACATTTTTTGTCATTTTACATCACAAAAAGTAAAATACCAAGGGATCAAAAAGTCATACGCACCCCAAAATAGTACCAAACAGTCATCTCATACCAAAATAAATGAGCCCCTACATAAGACAGTCACTCAAAAGAAAAAAAAAACTATGGCTTTCATAGTTTCATAGTATGGATTATGGAGACACGAAAAAAATTTTTTTTTTCAAAAATACTTCATTATGTAAAACTAAAACAAATGCATGATTTAACCTGTCAGATAAACATTGTAAAAAACAAAAAATAAAAACCGTGCCAAAAAAGCTATTTTTTGTCACCTTACCTCACAAAAAGTGTAAGATAGAGCAACCAAAAATCATATGTACCCTAAAATAGTACCAACAAAACTGCCACCTTATCCTGTAGTTTCCAAAATGGGGATCACTTATTTAGAGTTTCTACTCTAGGGGTGCATCAGGGGGTCTTCAAATGTGACATGGCAACTTAAAATTATCCCAGTGAAATCTGCCCTCCAAAAACCATATGGCGTTCCTTTCCTTTTGCGCCCTGCAATGTGTACGTACAGCAGTTTACAACCACATATGGGGTGTTTCTGTAAACTACAGAATCAGGAGAATAACGATTTTATCCAGTGCTGAGCCACGCCCCCTGCACTGATCACATGACTGTGACGTCACCCCAGGTCCTTCGGCTGTTCAACAGTTCGGGTTGGTGGCAGCCGCCCCTTATGGATTCCATATGCCGCTATAGTGGAATCCATAACGGGATGCGCGACTTACCACAACCCGAACGCCGAACACCAGACTTTTTTTTAAAGTTCGCTCATCTCTATCTATTAGTTAAAAGAATCGTGTCACCAGTACCTACCAGGCTCCCTGCTCTGCGGCTCCCTGTCGCCCGACAAGTCAGTGCCCTGTGTTTGTGTGGGGCACTGACTTGTCGGTCGACAGGGAGCTGCAGAGCAGGAATAGGGACTGGTGACACGATTCTTTTAACTCAAAGAATCAAATGAGTCTCTAACTAATTTGATTCTTTTAACTAATAGACTCTCAGACGATTCTCTGAGTCCGTGCACAGCTCCCTGTACTGTGTGAGTCAGTGCTGGTTGCCTCTGCTCTGATTGGCTGGAGGGCAGGGAGGGGCGGGCAGAAGCTTCCACTCTAAGATCCTATTACACTCCTCCCTGCTGCCAGCCTCTATGCTAATCTGACTGGGCTGTTTCACACGGATCAGCTCAGTCAGATGAGTCGACTCCTCCGGTTCAGGGAACTGAATCGATTCAAAAGAACGATTCGTTCATGAACCGGACATCACTAATTGTGAGAGATTGTTTCAGACAGTAGTAAAACACTTTACACACAAAGCCAGTTATGTGCGCAGTTTAGGACACATGAGGGGACACATAGGGCCATGAGGGGAACCAGCATAAGATGCTATATGTGTGTCATTCATGTGTATCTTATGCTGGCCCCCTCATGGCCCTATGTGTCATAGCACACATCCCCTATAACAGTGCCATCCACAGATTCCCCCCCCCCCATAACAGTGCTATCCACAGATCCCCCCCATAACAGCATCATCCACAGATCCTCCATAACAGTGTCCTCCACAGATCCCCCATAACAGAGTCATGCACAGATCCCCCCCCCATAACAGTGCCATCCACAGATCCCCCCCCATAACAGCATCATCCACAGATCCTCCATAACAGCGTCCTCCACAGATCCCCCCATAACAGAGTCATCCACAGATCCCCCATAACAGTGCCATCCACAGATCCCCCATAACAGTGCCATCCACAGATCCCCCATAACAGTGCCATCCACAGATCCCCCCCATAACAGTGCCATCCACAGATCCCCCCCATAACCGTGCCATCTACAGATCGCCTCCAAATCAGTGTCCTCCACAAATCCCCGATAACAGGGTCATCCACAGATCCCCCATAACAGCGTCCTCCACAGATCCCCCATAACAGCGTCCTCCACAGATCCCCCATAACAGCGTCCTCCACAGATCCCCCATAACAGCGTCCTCCACAGATCCCCCATAACAGCGTCCTCCACAGATCCCCCATAACAGCGTCCTCCACAGATCCCCCACATAACAGCGTCCTCCACAGATCCCCCACATAACAGCGTCCTCCACAGATCCCCCACATAACAGAATCATCCACAGATCCCCCACATAACAGCGTCATCCAGAGATCCCCTATAAGAGTGTGTTATCCACAGATCCCCCATAACAGTGTGTCACCCAGAGATCCCCCATAACAGTGTGTCATCCACAGATCCCCCATAACAGTGTGTCATCCACAGATCCCCCATAACAGTGTGTCATCCACAGATCCCCCATAACAGTGTTATCCACAGATCCCCCATAACAATGTCATACCCAGCCGCGTCATCGGCTCATATGGGAAAATCCAAGCAAATAGACCTCTAGCACAATTCCCTTAAAATATCATATCGCATCTCGTTATCGCAATTTTTAGGGCCCTAATCGCAATCGCACAAAATTCCTATATCGTGCAGCCCTAGTATCGTGACAACCCTACTTTCAATCAATGGTCAATAATAATTTCTACTGCTGACCAGGTAAAAGATCTGTGGAGAGCCATGATCAATGTACTTTCTATTATACAATATCATAATTCATACAATCACTCAACATGTACAGAAGATGTTATCTTGCGCAGCAGGCTGACTTTGGTTGGATCTCAAACTACCTTGCTTTGCAATGCCATTATTATTAACATAAAAAGTGAGGCCAGCAAGTATTATTATTCTAACAGATTTAGCAGATGGAAACCATCAGAAGAGAAAAATGAATCATTCATAGCACAATCATGCTTCCAAATACATGAAATGTTGACCTATAGCACAGTGACAATGGTAACTGGCTCATACAAAACAGTATTGTGTTTGGAGAAAACAATCCTAGGACAAAATATATCAAATAAATAGTCTTAAATTGACCAACCTTCACATCTTGTGGATCCAGCTCTAGAGAAATTGGTGACAGTGGAGTAAGAGTTTTGGCATATATGGTTGAAGACATTGTATTTTCCAGGCTTAAAGATTCAGAACTTGGATGAACAGAGGCTGAATGGAAAATAATTGAGGCAGGAGGTTTGTAATGTGGAGTCCCAGAACTTGGCCAGGTATTATGGATTTGTGAGAGATACTCCTTAGGCTGATCTTGATTAGCTTCAAGGACGTTTTTACTGGAGGGAGAATGTGTTTCGAAATGTTCCAGTGATGAAGCCTCTGGTCCTAAAGATAATGGATTGCTTGTAAGTATGGTGGATGTACTGATTGCTGTCAGAGGGCTTGTGTGTGTTGTTATGGGGGCACCATGCCATTCAGTTGGAGAGGAAGGTGTATCAGTCATAAGTGGCGACTCTAGAGCACTGCGTGATGAGGACGATGATGTGAACAGTCCATGAACTTTCTTTTGGTTTGGGGATACAGGAGATTTAGACTGGTAGATGGTAACTTTCTTTAAAACGATATCCACACAGTTTGATCTTTCTTGTAGTTTCCACACCAGGTTCTTCTGTGTCCATCCAACCTAGACACATAGTACTTTCATTTTAGCCTAGTCCTTAGATTCGACCACACTGGTATCACATCAAACATTTGGAAAGACGCAAAGGTTACTACTTACCACCACCTGGTCATTCACCTTAATGATCTCGTCTCCTGGAAAGATTTGGCCACAGCGTTGTGCTGGAGACTGTGTCAAAGAAACATCATTATTTATTGGGTTTCAGAAAAGCAAATTAAGGTAAATAGAAAAGAAAAGTACAAAGAACGGAGCAGGAACCAAGAATCCTCCGCTAGACTAGACACCACATGTACTGCTGCATAATAAAAAAAAAAATTCAAAAGTGGGTGTTCACCAATTTACTGTAAATACATTTCATTTACTTTTTTTCAATTATTTTAAGATCTGTCCACTCTATGGAAGTTCGCTTTTACTAAATTAAGTTACTGTGGTGCCTACACTACACTGTTCAGTGCGTCATGTCGGCCTCTCTGGTGGCCAGGATCATGGGAGCTCACATGAGCTGGTGCTTTCTCCTATGGTGTGCAAGCACGACCACCGCTGCTCAATTGCAGGGTGGCCATAACCATGGAAACGAGCAGTGTATAATGGTGATGGAAAAATGAATCTAGCCAGCAAAGGAGACAATCACAATACATTAGTAAGTGCCTTGTTTTAACTTTCTCTACATGATAAATGCCATTTGCTGAAGTGACACAACCCCTTTAAGAATTTGCAACATGCATTGGACACAAAAAAATAACATGCTGTCAAAAGTTGCTTCCAAAAATCTAGCCGGTTGTTGTGCCTGCATCCTATCACATGTAATAATGAGACTACATTCACAGTCACTCCTTGTGATGTCCCAAATGCAACCTTGCAATCTTTGTGCTGCAAGACCAAAGTCTCCATGCAGCCTTAGCCTACATAAAAGAGGTATGAGAAATACACTGCAGATCTGAACATACTGACCTCAGGTGTTATCCGGCAGACAAAATGCTGTCCCGAAGCCGTGGACTTAAATTCAATACCCTAAGAAATATTAATAGTGTAAAGGGATTATTCCACCATAACAGCTTATCTACGATCCACAGAATAAGTCTGATCGGTACTGGTCGCAAGAAAAGGGTAAATGAGTCCCTGCTGTGAATTGAGTGACGATTACACATGCACACTGTCACCACATTCAGCTCTATGAGACTGCGAAGAGAAGTATAGTGCGTTGCTATCTTCCCAAGTCCCATAGAATTGATTGGAGCAGCAGCAGTCAAGCATGCGCATTGCTCCATTCACTCCCATTCTTGGGATCGGTAGGGGCTACCGTGGTTGGACACCCACCGATCATATACTTATCACCTATCCTGTGGAATTAAAAAGGTAAAGAAAAAGGTGAGATAGTGGTATTCACTGACAAAAACAGAAAAAGCTTAAATTTTCTTTAGCTAAATGTCATCAATGAGCATAAACTGTAAAGGGGTGCAAGGACATAAATTGATGACGTATGCTCGGGACATGTCAACAAAATATCTGATTGTTGAGCATCTGGCTTCCAGCACCCCCATCAATCAGCTCCATAATAATCAGGTGAGAAGGGCCTTGGTAAGAGAGGTACCCAAGAACCCAATGGTCCCACTGGCTGAGCTCCAAGTATACAGTGCCCAGATGGGAGAAACTCACTGAAGGTCAACCATCACTTCAGCACTGCATTACTGGGCTTTATAGTAGAGCTGCCAGAAAAAAGCTTATCCTCCGTCAGGGAACTTGCTCCAGAGTGCTCTGGACTTTAGACTAGGCCAAAGGCTTACCTTCCAAACAGACAAGGACCTTAATCTAATCACACAGCCAAGACAACACAGGAGTGGCTTAGGGACAACTCTGTGAATGTCCTTGAGTGGCCCAGCCAGAACCCTATCAAACATCTCTGGAGAGGCTTGAAAATGGCAGTCCACCGATGGTCCCCATCCAACCCTTCGGAGACAACTGTGCCCAACTTAGTGATGGGAAACGTACAAACAGCATTCCATTTAAGATTTACTACAAAGCTCATGGCCAGAATCAAAGGACATGGGCTGCAGTCCGTCAGTGGACACAGAGCAGGAAGAAAAAAAAAATGTCAAAATAACCCCGCCCCCCCCCCCCCCCCCAAAAAAAAAAACTCAAAAAGTAATAATGTTAACTTTCTGGATGACCCACTATGCAATGATCCGTTAAGTCAGTGATTGTCTGAGCAAGCACATTGCTGATTCAAGAGGGAGCAGGAAGTACAGAGACCCGGGAAGCATGGAAATAGTAAGATTACTACTTTAATGACTTTTACACCATTCTGAGCAGCTTTTACAAAATGTAATGTGACCGAAAAACATTCTACGTTACTGTAACAATAATACTATCATTTGGTGTGAAAGCAACATGCACTACTTATAATATTTTGAAAATTGCATGACCAAGGCCTATAATATTAGCAGAGAGCAGGATAATAAAGGGGCAGATACATATAATCACTACTTACAGAGTGTGTAAAAGACATAAAAGAAAGCAAAGTGTAATACTATGTTGGATTGAACTCGTGGTATAAATCCCTTCTCTCACCAAACTTGAAGCCTCTGGATAAATCTGCACCAGCTCGAGTGTTGCGGTCTGACTGAGGAGGTTCTCTGGGCTGCAGTTCAGAATACTCCTACATACTCCACAGATACTTTCACACTGGAAAAAAAAACACTTGTACCATTAACAATAAGGAAATACAACAAAAAGGTGGTGGTGAATGGATCAACATCACAGAAGATGACAAAATAAGTGTTACAGAAGCAGTGAGAAAAGTTAGGATGCTGCCAAACGTCACGACCATGGCAAAAACAATGGTGCGGCAAAGGAAAACACACAGCAAAGTACATTAAAGGAGTTCTCCAAGAGTATAAAATGTCCCCTCATGTGCCAGGCACTCCACATGGAATATACTTACCCCGCTCCCGGTGCCGCTTCTGGTCCCCGCACTGCCGCTTCTCCCTGCACACGGATGAAAACATCCGGTGTCGGGGGGAGCAGCTAATGGCATACGGGGACGAGCCTCCCTAGCATCGTTGATGACCCTAGGGAGGCTCGTCCCCCCTGCCACTGGCTGCTCCTCCCCCGACACCGGATGTTTTAATCCGTGTGCAGGGAGAAGCAGCAGCGGCGGTGCGGGGACCAAAAGCGGAACCGGGAGCGGGGTAAGTATATTCGATGTGGGGTGCCCGGCACATGAGGGGACATTTTATACTCTTGGAGAACCCCTTTAAATGTAATTCTATTTTGTAGTTAATGTAATTCAAGTTTTGATGGGTGCTTTCCCATTGCTGGAAGAAAACGCATCATAAATGCAGACAGGCTCGGACTGGTCCACAGGGGTACAGGTGAATCCCCCGGTGGGCCCCTGAGCAAGGTGGGCCCCTAGTCTCCTACCCCCTGTACAAGTGGCACCTAACACAGTAGACTTACTGCACTACATATATATAGGCAGTGTACAGCACCTCAACCAGCCTATGTTTAGATTTAAAAAAAAAACTTGTTGGATTATTTATTAAATTTGAATGTATTCATATGGTGAGCCCCCACGGCATATGGCAGCACCCTTAGCAAGCAGCAGGTTGAGTCTGTATGGGGTAAGGCATGAGTACAGCGGTGGAAAGTTGACATACTTGCCAGTCTAGAAAGCAGAATATAAAGGGAGACTGAGATCACTGGTAAACACTACTCTGAAATGGACAGGCACAGTTTGTGATTACAGTACATTACGCAATGGGATATCACAGGCAAAAATAAAGCATCACCTCACGCAGCAAACCTCTTTCTTTTATAAATACATGAGGCTACAGGGTTCAAAGGAAAGAAAAGCTACACCTTTTGTCGAATATCAAGAGACATCAGGAAGCACGAAGGTCGGGCTGATAACTTACAATTGTTAGAATCCTGTTTTCGATAAGTGGATCTGACCAGTCCTGAAATGAAAGTGGTAGACCTGGTTAAAAACCTGAAATCACTAGGTGTTATTTCATCACATTTCCCGACATCGAGTCAAATAGACATAAACTAATGATAACCCGTCTGTGGCCATCCAGTGCCACACCACTGGAATGCCTGAGATCTCAGATTCTGCATTATTAGGCGTTTTATAGCAAACATGAAGTCTCAATTTTATTTAAGAAAAAAAAAACTAAAAACTGCTATTTGAGAATTTATATATTACGTAAAATACAATGATGAGCAACAGTCCGTCCTACTCTAACAGACCTGGTGGTACAAGTGCTTAAAGGGGGTTTTCCCAGAATCAAAGTCCACAGGACAGGTGACAAGTGTCTGATCCCTGGGACATCTGACTGTTGGGACTACAGAAGTCCCATGTCTCTCGTATGAATGGGGTCAAAGATGAACATGCACACTGCCCCCTCACTCAGTCTAGATCTGGCAGTCCCACAGAGTGTACACGCTCATCTGCCGCTCTATCCACATAGAGGACTTACAATAACAAGATGAGAGCTAACACATTCTTCCAGGAGGAAATATGTCTCACCTGAATGAACGCCACAGGCAATACTGGCTTTACTTATGATTCGAACAGGCTGCTTGAGCTATAAGATGATTTTTGCCAATGTGGTTTTGTGAAATTGGACACAGCTATAAAAATAAACTGCCCCCTCCTGACACTCAGTGGAGAGCACGCAAGCACTGGAGAACACAACACCCTTGGGAATGGGAAGTAAATCTCATCACTAATGATGATCCTTGCTACACAAGTCAGAACGTACAATAATGCGTTCAGAACCATAATTTATATTGTTATGACTGAGCACTACCCATGTGAATAGTTACCGCACCCAGGACACTACCTTCATCACAAAGGGCCTACTGTCATTATTTGTACTGTGGGGAAGGATATTTTTGTTGGACTTGGTGAACAACAGAGACAGAGCAATGGGTTTCTCATTTCACTGGGTAAACAGGGCTACTTTCGAAAGTGAAAATGAAAGTGGATCAGTCACGTTACATGACCTTATGCTTTCTCCTACAGGACCTTACATCAAAACTACAGCAGGGTGCCCATAACAACCAATCAGGTTGATGCATTCCCTGTCCATAAGAGTATGTGAAAAACTAGAACCGGTATTTGATTGGCCTCTGCTTTGCCTTGAAAACTCTCACCCACCGCAAATGAACCAGGATCAACCCTGATACACCCCGTTCAAATACATGCCTGATTTTATATGAAAATGCTGATGCAAGAGATTTCACCTTAAACAAAAAAAGCTCAATACATTTTAAGTTTAAAAGAAAAGTTTATACAGACATAATAAAGTTTCTATACAAATTCTCTTATCTCTGGCATCTGGTGCTGCTCTTTATTTAGAATGCTACCTAACCATATCACATCCCTAATAACGGCGATTACCCCTGAAAGACGTGACGTAACGATTAGCTGAAGCGCCACTACAACCAAAACATATATCATGAAAACTGTACAGCTACAGAAGGGTTTATTTCTTTTACACAGTCCTATAACAAAGTGTAACCAATGATTACTTGAATGCAATAACTGGTTTAAAAGGATTCTCCAACGCTTTTTAAATGATGACCTATCTGACACCTGGGATCCCCGCCAATCAGCTGTTTGAGAAGGCACTGAAACTCCTGTGATGGCCGCGGACCTTCACCCTGCTCACCTGGCACAGCACAGGACATTGGATAGCGGCTGTGCTTGGTATTGCACTCAGCCCCATTCCCTTGGATGGGACGGAGATGCTCCTAAGCCATGTAATCGATGAACGTGACATCACTGGCCAATGATAAGCTGTGAGAGGGCTCACAGGAGTGCCAGTGCTTTCTCAAACAGCTGATCAGCAGGGGTCCCAGCCGATCAGATACTGAAGACCTATCCTGAGGATAGATAATCAGTCACAAAGTGACAGAAAACCCCTTTAAATACTTCCAACAAAGAAAACATTGTATACTAAAGAATATATTTGCAATTTCTAAATATAAAACACAGGGGCACATTTATTAAGACCAGCGTTTTAGACGCCAATCTTAATAACCTCTATACCTGGGGGTGGATCCAGAGAAGCAGGCCTAGCTGTCTTACATTTAGACCATTTTCTATGCCTAAAACAGGCGTAGAAAATGGTAAATGAGATGGGCCTCTTCCCCGCTCACTTTTTTAGACTTGGCGTGAGTGGGGAGAAGTAGCAGATTGCAGCACAAAGGACCTTTTTCACTGCATTCTGCACCAGATATGCGCCTATTTCTGTTTCAAAAATTACCCCCATAGTACTCTACTTATAATCTCCCTCCCTTCCAACCACTTCTTCCGTGCAGAAAGCATAAAAAGAGCACAAACATGTCCAGGCCACAAAAGTATAGAGATACCACTTAGTCCCTAGATTCTGTCTGCTTCTTCTAGACCCAACTAGAGATATTGTCCACAGGAAAACATTTGGGTAAAGCCAGAGCTGTATGTTCCTCTTATATGTTCACTAGCTCGTCCCGGATAATTGATGCAAGTGTGCCATTGAAGACCAAATTGTTTAATGGACCCTACCTTATGATATATCCCCCTCTCCAGACAAACAGGTGATTAACTCTGCTTTTCAGTTCCACAATGGATGGTACTACAGGATCCAGCCAGTAAGAAGCAATTCATTTCCTGGTTTGGTATAAGATCATGGCAATGGCTGGTTTAGTGTAATTCGAGGAGGGCAGCGTCTATACATAGCCCAACACACAATGAAGTGGCGTAGCAGAGACCACAATCTGATACACAATATGTAAGAGCCAAAACTGCCTAAGATCAGACAATAATGGACATTACCAAAATACGCGCATGAAACCGGCCGTATCCTGTGGTTCTATGCAACACAAATGCAGGCGTTCGATATACCCTATAAAGAAGGTAGAGTTGCGATACTCTATGAGCGGGACTCAAGGATAGCCGAGCGATTTGTTAGGCATATGATTGTGCATCAGCTATCTATACACAAAACAGACGAGTCCACTAGTAGAGCTTACTTTGCCGACTATCTCATATACACTATTAGTATCAGATACTATAGAACGCGTTCTAGTTTGAACTTCCAAATCGTGTCTCAATTGCAGGTATAATTAGAAAGAAGCATTGGCAGAGCGCAAATAACAGAGATACATTCCCACCCCTCAAATGAAACACATCCGCTTCCACCATGGTAAAGAGAAGTCCAGGCCCCATGACATGCTCAAGAATACACGTACAAGAGTCGAAGCCAGTTTCTGTCCCCAGCAGGGGCGTTGCTAGGGTCTCAAAAGATCCTGGGTCCAAGCCCCAATGAATATGGCCCAGTTCTCCAAGTCTCCAGCTTCTTCCCCCAGGACTTCTCCTCTTCACTGCCGTCCTCTCCTGCACTGGTCACATGATGGTGACATCATCGCAGGTCCCTCTCAACCACTGCCTGTCTTACTGGTCACGTGACCTGTGATGTCATCACGGATCCTTCAGCTCTTCCAGTGTATTCGATTGAATTTTATTGCCGTCTTGAGGACGGCTATACAGTTGTATCTAGCAGGCAGGCCATTAGGGGCCTGGGACAAAACATCCCAGGCCCCGAATGTTTTAACCTAGCTACGCCCCTGGTCCCCAGCCTTTAAAGTGATGTGGATGTACTTTTTAGCATTCCAGGTATATGTTCGGGACAGTTAAACCACCCTCATCAATTGTAATTTCTCTAATAAGAATATCTAAAGATACATCTCTTTTTATTTATAAGAGGTGCTGTTAAAGAAAAGAACAGACTCCTGCAAGGATCATGTACACTCACTGACAAAGAAAAAATTATGGATCGCTTGGCATGCAGTTATGTCTCAGGCAGATATGTAGAGGCTTACAAGTGTGGTCTGATTAGACGCTGGGTCTTGCCATAAAAATGCTTCCCCACTACCCTATAAAAGGGTCTCAGGGGCTACTTTTGGGTAGTGTACCCCTTGATGAGAGATCACCGACTACTAAACACCCCTCTATGACGCACTGAAAAACATTTTGCCCATTTGACAGACTTTAAAAGAGGACTGAGAAGCAGAATGGTTATTTTGATGAATCCATCTAGGCAGTTCTGACCTAGCTGTTAGGTGTTGGAAGCAATGGTCATGTGAGGGCACATACATATGACGAACGACTCCGGACGGCCCAGACAGACTACCAGTAAAGAGGATTGTTTGATACGCTGACAAGCATGAGCAGCTCCCACAGTTTTGTTGTCCACCATCCAAACATAGGTGGCACCTTCATTACACACCCCCGTCTCTGTCTACACCATTTCCAGGCGATTAACAGAAGGAAGTTTGCTGTCATGGCGCTCGGTGTCTTGCAGTTGACAGCCAGCCACCATTGCCTTAATTTGCAGTGGTGTAGTGAACAAGAAACCTGGTCTGCTACAGACTGGAACTGTATGATCTTTAGCAATAAATTCAAGTTCTGTTTGGGATCTGACAAAGGTCGAGTTTGAAGGCCTTGTGATAAGTGCTTGAATCCTGTCCCAACTGTTTGTGCCAAAATCTGGGCAGCCATCGCATACCACAGTCGGTCACCCTTAATAGGGATGAGAGGGACGCTAATAGCTCAGAGACACGTACAGGACATCCTCTGGCCACATGTGTTAGCATTTCTCAGAGGACAAGCCTCATCTACTGTACACACATGAAGAATTTCCCAGGAATGTCTCCACCAGATTGCAACACTTCCTTGGCCTGCCCAAGTGCCAGAATTATTGCCAATCAAGCATTTATGGGACCAGTTGAGATGCCAGCTTCAGCAACCTACAAGTGTGCAGGATCTACAGACTCAACTGCAGCAACAGTGAACAAATATGCCACAGGACGCCATGTGGAACCTGTATGCCTCCATGACCAACGATAACTGCTCTTGTATCCAGGTTAGAGGTAGCTCAACGGGTATTAGAACCTCATTTCAATTTTACATTTTCCTCCAATCCTTTCGCTCTAATACTGTAATCACCTACACATTACATTTACACATATAAAGTTTAATTCGATTCCTACAACTCCGTCTTGGTGCCTATTTTTTTTTGTCAATGAGTGTGTATATGTAGGAAGGACACCGCCACTGGTGAGGCTGCCACTTTAAAAGAAGGTTCCATTTTTGTCTTCTTACTAGGAGTTTAAAACACGGCCTGAAAGGCCAGAGATACAGAATAGATCCACTGTACCTACCTTATGCAGCACTTCTGCTAGCTCAACACATAGTCCAATAACATCTCGGCTAGCTGAGTAATCGTTCAACCGTGTGAACAGATACCTGTTGATGGAAATGACATGCTAAAATTATACACAAAGTAGGACACTAAAAATGTGAATTTTAACCCCTTCCTGACATGGCGATTTTCTCTTCGTTCCTAAAGGCATAACTTTTTTTTTTCCCATTCACATGGCCATATGAGGGGTTTTTTTTAGGGGGAGTTGTACTTTCTATGGGCATTTAATATTGCGCTTAATGTAGTGGGAAGCTGCAAAAAAATAAAAACACAATTCTAACACAGTTTTATGGGTTTTGTTTTTACGGCATTCCCTATGCAGTAAAACTGACCCGTTACCTTCATTCTCCAGGTCAGTACGTTTACAGCAATATCACATTCATAATTTTTCTTTGTGCGTTTTAATACTTTAAAAAAAAATAACTTTGGGGAAAAAACTGATTGTCTTTGCATTGCCATATTTTGACCCTCAACTTTTTTTTATATATATTTAAGTCTATGGAGAAGTGTGAGGGCTCCGTTTTTGCATTTTTTTTTTATTTAACAGAAAAGTGTGTATAATTTTATAACGTTTTAATAATTTTTTTATTCATTTTTTTTTGCGAGGCGAGACAAAAAAAAAAAGCAAATTGCATTCACTGTGCAGGAGAAAAAAAAAGTTTATATTTTAATAGTTCAGACGTTTTTGGACATGGCGATACCTATTATGTTAATTTTATATATGCCAAATTGGGAAAGGGAGGGTGATTTGAATCATTTATATTTTTTTTTTACTTTTTACTCAATAACTTATAGCCCCCTTAGAGGGCTATAACGTGCGATATTCTGATAAATTGTCTCATAGACCATAATAGTTAAATTGCGGGGTTCCAATCAGTTACCATAATAGCCTGGGGCCTGCTGAAGGTTTTCAGGCCTGTCATGGTAAATTGCCCGCAAAGCCGTGCATGAGGTATGGCTCAGCAGGCAGAACGACAGAATCCCAGGCCTGGGAAACTTCACCAGGCTGACATGGTACCGATCAAAGCACCACAATTTTCACTGCGGGGACCCTGGCATCTGACGGGTTAAATGACCGAGGTCGTTGTCGTCACCAATCCTGGTCACTATGGCATTGTGCCTGCTGTATTATACTCCAAACAATCCCTCAGGTACAGGTACGTCATTGTGGCTAAAGGGGTTAATAGTTATTGTTTATTTTTACTTTAATTCTGAGGAAAGGGGGTGATTTGAATTTACTAGAAAAGTATGTATAATGCTGCTACCTGCATGCCTACATTGCAATATATCTGTGATAGGCATCAGAGCCTCCAGCCTATAACAACCAACAAAACCTCCCAGGGCCGGAACAGCTCCCCCATGTGGCGATCGAGGGAGCAGTTCCAGCCCCGGAAGCTTTTTAACACAGCAGAGGTTAAATGTCTGTGATCCATGTTATTGCCAATCGTAGTCATTCGCCCCGGGTGTGAAAAAGCACGCACACATGGCAACTATGACACCAGCTCCGCTTCAGAGCAGGTGGAATCTTTAAAGTCCCAGCATCCACCGTACATGTGTCATGATGGGGTTAAACCCCTCAAGTAGTAAACCACTTTTTTGCTTTTGATTTTTTTACTCCCCCACTTTTTTTTTCGTTCATATAGGAGTATGAGGGCTACATTTTGCAGGACAAATTGTATTTTCTCATGGCACTGTTTAACCTGTTAGTTTCAGATCTGCAGCACAGAGATGCGCCCACCTAATCTGGCAGACAATGTTGAAAATTAGCCGGATACAAACCAGAGGATGCGGCAGTTTGTGTCCGGCCGATTGTACGCATTCTTGCCGAAATGCCGGCGGATCTCCGCCGGACCCCATTATACCTAATAGGGTCTAGCGGGCATTCCGTTTGTATTCTCTGTTGGAACAGCCTGCCGGAATTCACATCACAGGTGTGAAAGAGCCTTATAAGTGACCATCTGTACATGTTTTCATGGTGGTCATAATGGATTTTAAACCAGGTTTACCCTGACACGGATGTCTTAGGCAGGTGGGACAGGGGTCTGTCTGCTCTATTGGAGATTCAAGCTGTTTAAGCACTTAGATGCTGCAGTCAATAGCAACTGTGACATCTAAGTTGTTTCTAAGGGATTGGGCTCCCTCTGTCACCCATCTGATCCCTGGGAATTTGATTGCTGGGTGAAAATGGCTTTACAGGGCAGCTATTAGGGCATTAGTTTGCACTTGCAATATAATACTCTGTACAGTATTCTCAGGAGCGGTGGGGATCTCCGACTAAAATCAGTATACTCCGTAATTACCTGTTAAGCCAGGAGAAGAGGCCTTGTGCTGCGGAGATGATGTCTATGATGCAAGCCAGCTGTTTCTGGGTGGGAGATAAGGCCAAGGATGGTGAAAGCGAGGAGGCCTTCCTGAGGGTGAGGATGTGCGAGCATAATATTCGGGACACTCGATACAGTTTATCAGTGAGAGACCTCAGAGTTTCGCTGTGTAATTCATAGTGCTAAAATAGAAATAAAACTGTCACATGAATGCATCAGAAGGCACACATTAAAGGGGTGGTAAGAGTGAAAGTAAAAATTGCTAAATGGCCAGGAAAGGATTAAAATACAAGGTAGGCCTGTTTCACAGTCCGACATGGGGTGCTGGGAATCAGCCAGACAAAACCCTTTTGTCCAGCCGTTTCTCAGTATATCTGCCGGATTACATTATAGTTAATGGGATCCATGCCTCTATGTTTTGTTTTGTTTTTGGCACAAATCCGCAACAAAAATCTGAAGCTAAAGAGAACACCCATTGGATAAAAAAAAAGGGGGCAAAAAAAACGCAGATTTTTTTGGAGTGTTTTCAAAATCCGTCATATGAACATCCCCTTACAGATTCAAACCCCTATGGTTCCAGCAATGCCGCAATGATCTTCCCCACCGCTGCAGCGATGACACCATCTTGGCTGGAGCAATGAAGTGCCTGTATACCACAGGTGACCACAGCAGCCAATCACTGTCCTCAGGGGTATACAGCAGGAGACCAGTGATTGGTGACGCGACACGGTCACATCTCCTCTGCAGCCATGTAAACAAAAACAAGTCAGAAGGACTAGAGCGGTGACACTGGAGCACAGAGGGGGCTGAGCTGGTAAATATAACTTGTATCATTATTTTAACCCCTTCCCTGCTCTTAAAAGGGTTGGCTCACTTCATAAAATATTGTTTATTATGTAGTGGAAGTTAATACAAGCCACTTACTAATTGTGATCGTCCATATTGTCTTCTTTGCTGGCTGAATCCATTTTACCATCACATGATACACTGTTCATTACAACCACCCTGCAATCTATCAGCGGTGGTCGTGCTTACACATTATAGGAAAAAGCACCCGCCTATGTGAGCTCCCATGGTCCTGACCACCAGAAAAGCCGGTGCTTTTTCCTATAGTATGTAAGCAAGACCACCTCTGATGGATTGCAGGCGTAACCATGGAAACAAGCAGTGTATAATGTGATGGAAAAATAGATCCAGCCAGCAAAGGAGGCAATATGAACAATCACAATACATTAGTAAGTGGCATGTATTAACCCCTTTAGGACCCTGCCATTTTTCACCTTAACCTCTTCCCAACACATACTATTACATCATTGAAACCACTGCGTTCCCGCAACTTGACATAATAGTACATCATGGTGATTGGGCGGGAACCAGAGCGGTGCACGATCACTCCAGGGGTCCGGCAGTCCGAGGTAGCCGGGCCCCTGCTGTATCCGCCAGCATCGCTGTTTACAGCGATGCTAGCGGATAAACCCCTTCTATGCTGCGGTCCGCGCTAACCGCGACATAGAAGGAGTTTGTGTCGGGTGCGGGATTGCATTGAGTCCCCGTGCTGCTGTGGTGGGGACTCTATGTGTCAAAAGGCAGCCCGATGACGTGCAGAGGCTGCCCAATGCCTTGCACTGCGTTGGGACCTGTCTTCTACGGGTGCCCAGGAGATCCAGACTCAGGCTGGGTCTCCTAGGCAACCTGTTAGTGTATGACTCAGTGCCATACACTAACAGGCAATGCATTACAATACAGATGTGTTGTAATGCATTGCAGAGGGGATCAGACCCCCAAAAGTGAATGTCTGAAATAAAGTAAAGAATTTTTTTTTAAGTGTTTTTAATAAAATAAATAAAGTTTTTAAGTAAAAAAAGAAAAAAAAACACCCTTTCCCCTTATTTTATGATGAACAGAAATACACACATATTAGGTATCGCCGCATCCATAATGACCAGCTCTATAAATATATCACATGATCGACCCTGTCCAATAAACACCATCAAAAAAAAATAATAAAAACTGTGTAAAAAAATTCAATTTTTGTCACCTTACATCACAAAAAGTGCAACACCAAGCAATCAAAAAGGCGTATGTCCCACAAAGCAAAGGGTTAACAGCCCAACAAAACTAAATATTTATTACCATGATTCTGTAGTTTACAGAAACACCCCATATGAAGTCATAAACTACTGTACGGGCACACGGCAGGGAGCAGAAGGAAAGGAGTGCTATATGGTTTTTGGAAGACAGATTTCTCTGGGATAATTTTAAGTTGCCATGTCACATTTGAAGACCCCCTGCTGCACCCCGAGTAGAAACTCTAAAAAAGTGATCCCCATTTTGGAAACTACGGGATAAGGTGGCAGTTTTCTTGGTACTATTTTAGGGCAAAAATTATTTTTAGTTGCTCTATATTACACTTTTTGTGAGGCAAGGTAACAAAAAATAGCTGTTTCCGTACTGTTTTTATCTTTAGTTTTTTACAATGTTGATCTGACAGGTTAGATCATGTGCTATTTTTATAGAGCAGGTTGTTACAGACGCGACAATACCAAATATGACTACTTTTTTGGTTGTTTGTTTCAGTTTTACATAATAAAGCATTTGGATTTGTTAGTGTCTCCAAATTCTGAAAGCCATCGTTTTTTTTATTTTTTGGGCGACTTTCTTATGTAGGGGCTCATTTTTTTCTGTATGAGATGACAGTTTTATTGGTACTATTTTGGGTGCATATGACTTTTTGACCGGTTGGTATTACATTTTTTGTGATGTAAGTCAGGGCTTGACAAATTTCCTTGGAATCTAGGAGCCAGCTAAAAAAGTTAGGAGCCAGGTGGAGCCGCGTCATAAAGCCCCAATAGATGCCCCCATAGTGCTCCCCCCCCCCCACTTCTCCACAGAGCCCCCCAATAATGCATGCCAGTACATGGGGCCCCCAGTAGATGCCCCCATCGTGTTTCTTCCCCTGTTCTCCATAGTGCCCCCCATAATGTGCGAGTATATAGGGCCCCCCATAATGCTTCCCCTCTTCAATTAGTTATATGACATGTCAGATGCTGCCAGCGTCTAAGTGATGGAAACCCTTACAAGGATTACAGGGTCCGGAGGGGAGGGCAGAGGGGTCCGGAGGAGAGGGCAGAGGGGTCCGAAGGGCACAAACACAGCGGGCACCATGACATTTTACTGAGCACTACAACGCCCAGGTGGCGCTCAGCCTCTGCAGTCTCCGCATCACTGCAACGCCCAGCTCTTTCCCCCCTTGTCATTCACTTCCCCCCCTCGTCTTGTCAATCTCTTTCCCCCCTTGTCATTATCTTTCCCCCTCTTGTCATTCTCCCCCCTCCCTCGCCTCTAGTGTAGCGTGGCCGAGCTCTGTATGGTCCCACGGGTACAGGAACTTTAGTTTCCTGTACCCGGGCAGACTGACAGGAAGTGCGCACTTCTTGTCAGTCCGGCCGGTTACAGGAGACAGATGGTCCCTGTACCGCGGACCATACAGGGCTCGGCCACGCTACAATGAGGGACTGACAGGAGGGAGCGCTTCCCTCCTGTCAGTCCCTCTCTTCATGGTGCGCCCTCATGGACGCGCCAGCCCGGGCAGTGCTGCAGCTGCCTGAGATTCTATATAGAGCGCTCGGGCGGCTGCAGCATGAAGGGGGGCCGGCGCTCCTAGTCCGCGTATAGGACGCGCCGGCCCTGCACCCGGGCACCTGAGAGAACGGGCTGACAAATACCCAGACGCCAGAACCAAAATCCTGGTCGCCATGGCGACCTGGGATTTGTCGAGCCCTGATGTAAGGTGACAAAAAAAAAAATGCTTTTTTGACAGGTTATGTGATATTTTTATACAGCAGGTTGTTACGGATGCAGAAATACCTAATATGTATACTTTTTTATTTATTTAAGTTTTACACAATAAAAGCATTTTTTTAACAAAAAAAATCATGTTTTAGTGGCTTCATATTCTGAAAGCCATAGTTTTTTTATTTTTTGCCAGATTGTTTTATGTAGGGGCTCATTTTTTCGGGATGAGGTGACGGTTTCAGTGGTACTATTTTGGGAGGCATACACCTTTTTGATCGCTTGGTGTTGCACTTTTTATGATGTAAGGTGACAAAAAAATGATTGTTTTAGCACAGTTTTTACTTTATTTTTTTCTACAGAGTTCATCTGAGGGGGTGGATCATGTGATATTTTTTACAGCCGGTCGTTACGGATGCAGCAATACCCAAACGTCTGTTTTTCTTTTTTTTTAACTATTTTATGGGTTTTATTTGGGGAATTTTTTTTTTTTTACTTGAAACTTTATTTTTTTTATTGTGAAAAACATTTTTACTTTTTATTTTTGTCCCACTCTGGGACTTCAACTCCTGAGGTCTGATCCCCTCTGCAATGCATGACAATACAGCCTGTATTGTAATGCATTTGCTGTCAGCTTTAATAGTGACAGCCTGCCTGGGCTGGATCTCACAGGCTTCCATAGAAGGCATCGGGCTTGCCTTCTCTGCCATCGGGTCCCCACTACTGCAGCGCAGGAATCCAATGGGGAAGCAGAGGGCAACCATAACCTCCGCATGCCACGGTCAGCTTTGACCGCGGCATACAAGGTTTTTCACCAACGCCGAGGGTCCTTAGGGGATTGAAGAGAACCTGGTGACACTCCTGACAGGCCTGTTTAATAGCTTCATGCATTCCCCATGTAATACCAATTCTGGAGCCTCTGTTCTTATGTCTCTATGTTGTGCCATTCCAGTATTATTTCTACCAGAAGTTATGAATGAATTGCTAGTAGCCTTTAGTAAGGGCACAGAGGGGAGGTAACAAGTTGGAGGTGTGTCCCTGCACAGTCTGAAAAAGACAGCACTGATTAAATAGAGTGTGTCTTACAGGGACACGCCCTCAACTGGTTACCTTCCCTCTGTACCCTTACTGCAGACTGCTAGCAATTCATTCCTAACTTCTAGTAGAAATAATAAAGGAATGGGACATCATAGAGCCATAAGAATAGAGGCTCCAGAATGGTTATTACATGGGAAACGCATGTCAGAAGTGGTGACAGGTCCTCTAAATTTCTTTACATGATAAATGCCATTTACTAAAGTGAGACAACCTCTTTAAGCTACTTAAATATGAAAAAAATAGCTTAGGGGGTCTTCTATAAACATTTATCATTTGTCCACAAGATGGGTGATAAGGCTATGATCACTGGGGGTGTGATCCAGAATTCCATGTGAACGGAGCAAAGGTGTGCGCATGTGACCATCTCTCCATTCATGTCTATGGGACAGATAGTCAAGCACGCCACCGCTGCATTCTCATAGGGTACCCTTCTTCTCAGGATCAGAGTCCACCCCCCCTCAGCGGTCTAGCTTTTATCACCGGTCCTATGTACAGGTGGTACATGTTCTTTACGAGAAACCCCTTGAAATATGACTACAGTGCTTTTATCAGCGTTCCTCAATCTAAAAATGGAATAAAAAAAAAAAAAACAGGAGTCAACTGGAGAGGCCAATCTAAGATACGGATGTTCTGGGCATTCTGGAAATGAGGGTCCATTGTAACAGACTTGGGGGAAGGGGGGCTCCAAAGAGAATAATGAGGTCATTTCTAATGGCACACAACAAGGACCCCACCTACCATTCATAAAACTGGTACCCCAACTCCATACCCTATAGCTAAACCCCTGCTTATGACCATAAAGAACTTCTGTAGGCCTGCTCCGTCTTGTGACCAGATGTTATCTCCAGATGTCATGGACTTCTTCAAGTTTACTACATCCTTACCAAGGCGCACAGCTGTTCCACAGCCTCCAAGAATATCTCCTGGTGTCCAATGCTCCTGACTCCAAGGGCATCAAGATGCTGAGGGGACAGGTCCAGCAGATCCTGCCCTGTGATCCTCCACCCCTGGAAGGGGTACTGCTGGACTGCAGGGTCCAGACCTGTGGACATACATACAGCTGGTCACTCAGCAGAGGAGATCATCAACATAAATTCCAGTGCCTCCCAGTCCACCGTCACTTCGCTACCACCCCATTATCACCCCCACCCACTACCCTATCTATGACGCTCCACACCACAGCTCTACCCAGTAAAGTGCTACAGGTGTATACAGAGGGCCGCCACTGTAAGTACTCACCCTGTAAGTAGCCTCTGACTGTGTCCGGAGACCATGAAGAGATAAGCTCCATACTCCCGCACTTCCTGGCGGACCACCCTGGTGACGTCACGCAGGTAAGCCCGCTCCTGTCCTGCAGGGAGAGGAAGCGCCTGTGGCCACGCCCCTCCGCTCTGACTGGAGACGGGAATTACTTTCGCTACCAGGAGCTCCAGCCGCTGACTGACTGCATTCCTCCGCTGCGGGCGGCACGTTTCTGTGATTGTTTTTTTTTTTTTTCTTTTCTTTTTTTTTTACATATTTTTGTCATGTTTTTACACCTCTCCTGCTCTCTCGCCACCTAATTAAAATGTTAAAAGAAAATTACATGAAAAACAGATAATAGGTTAGGCACTGTCATGGGGCCACATAAAAAAAATAGTTCATGGCTTGCCCTGTGACTGCCCCTGATATATTCAAGGCCACAGGCCCTTCTCAGGCTGCACCTAGTCACTATGGGTGACAATGTGGATAAACATAGCCTAATAATAAGGGTGCGTTTAGTATCATTCTGGGGTGCCTAGGGCCCACCAGTAAAATTTATTTTGGGGGTCCATCATACGGATACATTCAAATATCACCTACTCACACAGCAGCAAGACGCTACCAGTAGGGATGAGCGAACTTTGGCTTACAAGGTTCGGGTTATCTAAGAATTTCAATATGGATTCTGCTACCACGGACCATGGTCCATGGTAACGGAATCCATAACAGAACTTTTAGATAACCCGAACCTTGTACGCCAAACTTGAAAATAGAAGTTCTCTCAACACTAGCTACCAGAAGATTGCATGTGGGGGTCCCTGCAGCAAATTTGAGAAGGTAGGTCCTGGGGAGAAGAGGACACTGGTAGCTTTCGACTACACCTAGAAGTCATCTCAGCTCTGATCATGTCTATAATAATAAACTGGGGAGAAGAGGACACTGTTAGCTTTCCTCTACACCTAGAAGTCATCTCAGCTCTGATCGTGTCTATAATAATAAACTGGGGAGTGTTTTCAATAATCTATCAAGTTTTATATATGAACATAGGCTGTTGAGGTGCTGTACATTGAATATATGTATGTAGTGCAGGAAGTCTACTGTGTTATGTGCCACTTGTGCAGAGGGTGGGAGATTAGAGGCCCACATGGCTCAGCGCCCCACCGGGAATTTACCTGTACCCCTGCGGGCCAGTCCGAGGCTAGGTGCATTCACACAAGCGTGTCAATTCTGAGCAGGGTAGTAGCTATAGGGGGTACAGAGGTAGCAGTCTTTACCGGCAGTGTTGAACTTGTGTTTTCAAATTTGACGGACAGTTGTGGGTTATCCAGAATCCCGTTATGGATTCCGCTACCTTGAAGTCAAGGCTGGTGTCTGTGATTTGCAGATCCTCAGAACCAGGGGCATAGCTAAAGGCTCATGGGCCCTGGTGCAAGAGTTCAGCTTGTGCCCCACTTGCCTCAGTGCTTTGTGGCCAGAGGCAGGGAAGCACATAGCCTTTGTGCTGCCTGAGGCAAAAATTGAACCCTTCCCGCCAGCCAGAGGTGTAACTTGACCAGCATGCACTTTCTATAATCTAAATATATATATATTTATATTTATTCTAAATATATATCCTGGTAACTAGTGTTGAGCGAACTTATGTTTTTAAGTTCGGCGTACAGGTTCTGGTTATCTATGAATCCCGTTATGGATTCTGCTACCACGGACCATAACAGATTTCTATGACAGCATGCACCGTAGATGGCTATAAGAGGCATTCCGTATTGCAGCATAGACTTCTATTATGACGGAATGCCTCTTATAGGCTTCTACGGTGCATGCTGTCATAGAATTCCGTTATGGTCCGTAGCAACTGCTTTGGGGCCGTGACCTAGAAAGGGCCCATCCAGGAGGAGGACTAACAGTATTATACAATGAAATTATATACAGTGGCAGTATAGACAGTGTAGAAAGTGAATAGAACAGCAGCTGGGCCTGGTCTGAAAGCGATCTTTAGTAGCCACAGGCATGGCGGCATGAAAGGAAATTACTGGGAAAGGGGGGCCCCATTCAAAAATTTGCTGTGGTGCCCAACCATTTCTAGCTACGCCACTGGGTCTGCCCCATTCAACTTCTGGGTCATCAAATTGGGCACATGTCCTGAGGTTGCCCTTTAAGCCTTGAAGGTGCTGGCCTAACCTGCAGCCACTGTATTGTCTGAACGTGTGTTTAGCATGGCTGGTGGCATTATCACAGACAAGCGCACCCGCATGTCCGCAGACAATGTGGGCAAGCTTTCGTTTATTAAAAAGAACCAGGCGTGGATCCCAAAGAACTTGTTTGTAACTTATGCAGAATAGACAATAATACCGGCCTCACCCAATCACTGTTATACTACCGTGCACTTACACTTTGTTTTATATTTTTCCAATGTTTTGGGGTCTACACTAATTTATTTTAAAAAATTACAAATAAAAAAACTGTTATTGGCCACTACCTTTGGCTTCCCAGCCCAAAAAGGCTTTATTTCATGCAAGAATGTAACTGCCAATTGTAAGTTCCCTGTCAGTTATGCAGTGCAGGGGTTTGTACCTGGCAAAAATGTTAATATTTCACCCAATTTAAAATCTATACTTTGCCGGACAGTATTAAACTTGGCCAGCCACAGCTGGAACTACTGATTTATGGTATTGCTATTTTGGCATTTAATTTCACCCCAGAACAAAATATATCCTTTGCCGGACACTATTAAACTTGTCCAGCCACAGCTGGAACACCAGATTTATGGTATTTATATTGTTGCAACTGAATTTCACCCCAGAAAATAATATATCCTTTGACGGACACTATGAAACTTGTCCAGTCACAGCTGGAACACCAGATTTACTGTATTTCTATTTTGGCAACTGAATTTCACCCCAGAAAATATTAAATCCTTTGCCAGACACTATTAAACTTGGCCAGCCACTGCTGGGACACCAGATTTACGGTATTGCTATTTTGGCAATTGAATTTCACCCCAGAAAAAAATATATCCTTTTCCAGACAATATTAAACTTGTCCAGCCACAGCTGGAACACCAGATTTACGGTATTTATATTTTTGCAACTGAATTTCACCCCAGAAAATAATATATCCTTTGACAGACACTATGAAACTTGTCCAGTCACAGCTGGAACACCAGATTTACGGTATTTCTATTTTTGCAACTGAATTTCACAGCAGAAAATAATATATCCTATGACGGACACTATTAAACTTGTCCAGTCACAGCTGGAACACCAGATTTATGGTATTTCTATTTTTGCAACTGAATTTCACCGCAGAAAATAATATATCCTATGACGGACACTATGATACTTGTCCAGTCACAGCTGGAACACCAGATTTACGTTATTTCTATTTTTGCAACTGTAGTTCACCCCAGAAAAAAATATATCCTTTGCCGGACACTATTAAACTTGGCCAGCCACAGCTGAAACCACTGATTTATGGTATTGCTATTTTGGCAGTTGAATTTCACCCCAGAACAAAATATATCCTTTGCCGGACACTATTAAACTTGTGCAGCTACAGCTGGAACACCAGATTTACGGTATTTCTATTTTTGCAACTGAATTTTACCCTAGAAAATAATATATCCTATGACGGACACTATGAAACTTGTCCAGTCACAGCTGGAACACCAGATTTACGGTATTTCTATTTTTGCAACTGAATTTCACCGCAGAAATAATATATTCTCTGACGGACACTCTGAAACTTGTCCAGTCACAGCTGGAACACCAGATTTACGTTACTTATATTTTTGCAACTAAATTTCACCCCAGAAAAAAATATATCCTTTGCCGGACTCTATTAAACTTGGCCAGCCACAGCTGAAACCACTGATTTAGGGGATTGCTATTTTGGCAACTGAATTTCACCCCAGAAAATAATATATCCTTTGACGGACACTATGAAACTTGTCCAGTCACAGCTGGAACACCAGATTTACTGTATTTCTATTTTGGCAACTGAATTTCACCCCAGAAAATATTAAATCCTTTGCCGGACACTATTAAACTTGGCCAGCCACTGCTGGGACACCAGATTTACAGTATTGCTATTTTGGCAATTGAATTTCACCCCAGAAAAAAATATATCCTTTGCCAGACAATATTAAACTTGTCCAGCCACAGCTGGAACACCAGATTTACGGTATTTATATTTTTGCAACTGAATTTCACCCCAGAAAATAATATATCCTTTGACAGACACTATGAAACTTGTCCAGTCACAGCTGGAACACCAGATTTATGGTATTTCTATTTTTGCAACTGAATTTCACAGCAGAAAATAATATATCCTATGACGGACACTATTAAACTTGTCCAGTCACAGCTGGAACACCAGATTTATGGTATTTCTATTTTCGCAACTGAATTTCACCGCAGAAAATAATATATCCTTTGACAGACACTATGAAACTTGTCCAGTCACAGCTGGAACACCAGATTTACGGTATTTCTATTTTTGCAACTGAATTTCACAGCAGAAAATAATATATCCTATGACGGACACTATTAAACTTGTCCAGTCACAGCTGGAACACCAGATTTATGGTATTTCTATTTTTGCAACTGAATTTCACCGCAGAAAATAATATATCCTATGACGGACACTATGATACTTGTCCAGTCACAGCTGGAACACCAGATTTACGTTATTTCTATTTTTGCAACTGTAGTTCACCCCAGAAAAAAATATATCCTTTGCCGGACACTATTAAACTTGGCCAGCCACAGCTGAAACCACTGATTTATGGTATTGCTATTTTGGCAGTTGAATTTCACCCCAGAACAAAATATATCCTTTGCCGGACACTATTAAACTTGTGCAGCCACAGCTGGAACACCAGATTTACGGTATTTCTATTTTTGCAACTGAATTTCACCCTAGAAAATAATATATCCTATGACGGACACTATGAAACTTGTCCAGTCACAGCTGGAACACCAGATTTACGGTATTTCTATTTTTGCAACTGAATTTCACCGCAGAAATAATATATTCTCTGACGGACACTATGAAACTTGTCCAGTCACAGCTGGAACACCAGATTTACGTTATTTATATTTTTGCAACTAAATTTCACCCCAGAAAAAAATATATCCTTTGCCGGACTCTATTAAACTTGGCCAACCACAGCTGAAACCACTGATTTAGGGGATTGCTATTTTGGCAACTGAATTTCACCCCAGAAAATAATATATCCTTTGACAGACACTATGAAACTTGTCCAGTCACAGCTGGAACACCAGATTTACTCTATTTCTATTTTGGCAACTGAATTTCACCCCAGAAAATATTAAATCCTTTGCCGGACACTATTAAACTTGGCCAGCCACTGCTGGGACACCAGATTTACAGTATTGCTATTTTGGCAATTGAATTTCACCCCAGAAAAAAATATATCCTTTGCCAGACAATATTAAACTTGTCCAGCCACAGCTGGAACACCAGATTTACGGTATTTATATTTTTGCAACTGAATTTCACCCCAGAAAATAATATATCCTTTGACAGACACTATGAAACTTGTCCAGTCACAGCTGGAACACCAGATTTATGGTATTTCTATTTTTGCAACTGAATTTCACAGCAGAAAATAATATATCCTATGACGGACACTATTAAACTTGTCCAGTCACAGCTGGAACACCAGATTTATGGTATTTCTATTTTCGCAACTGAATTTCACCGCAGAAAATAATATATCCTATGACGGACACTATGATACTTGTCCAGTCACAGCTGGAACACCAGATTTACGTTATTTCTATTTTTGCAACTGTAGTTCACCCCAGAAAAAAATATATCCTTTGCCGGACACTATTAAACTTGGCCAGCCACAGCTAAAACCACAGATTTATGGTATTGCTATTTTGGCAGTTGAATTTCACCCCAGAACAAAATATATCCTTTGCCGGACACTATTAAACTTGTGCAGCCACAGCTGGAACACCAGATTTACGGTATTTATATTTTTGCAACTGAATTTCACCCCAGAAAATAATATATCCTATGACGGACACTATGAAACTTGTCCAGTCACAGCTGGAACACCAGATTTACGTTATTTCTATTTTTGCAACTAAATTTCACCCCAGAAAAAAATATATCCTTTGCCGGACACTATTAAACTTGGCCAGCCACAGCTGAAACCACTGATTTAGGGGATTGCTATTTTGGCAATTGAATTTAACCCCTCAATAAAATATAGAAATTTCTATCCTGAGTTTCTAGGGGTGACAATAAGCACAGCCAAGCCCCTGATGTAGGATATAGCAAAAAAAAAAATAACTAGGATTGATGGACTTGGTGGCAGCTTGTGCTGGTGCACCACAAGACACAAAATGGCCGCCAATCACCCCAGAAAAAAGTGACAGAGAAACGCTCTGTGCAGCCTAAAAACCAGTAAGCAATTAACTAGCAGAAGTTGAATGATTGACAGCTGTAGATCGATCACTTCATTAGGTGTTTTTGCTGACTTTTCCCTGTCTAATCTCGCCCTCACAGCAGCTGCGTCCTATCCCTACACTAATCAGAGCAGAGTGACGTGCGGCGCTACGTGACTCCAGCTTAAATAGAGGCTGGGTCACATGCTGCACTTGGCCAATCACAGTCATGCCATTAGTAGGCATGGCTGTGATGGCTTCTTAGGACAATAAGTAAAACGCTAGCTGATTGGCTGCTGTGCAGCCCTTTAGAAAGCGGAAAGAAATCGCCGAACAACGAACCTGAACCCGTACTTTTTTGAAAATGTTTCTGGTCCGGGTCCATGTCCCGAACACCCCAAAATTCGGTACGAACCCGAACTATACAGTTCGGGTTCGCTCATCCCTACTCTTGACTGCATTTGTTTGACTAGGTATTTTAAAGGACAGAATACTGTAGTATACCATGCTTTTCTGTCCTGCCAAAAATATATATATATATGTATCTTTTTTTGGATGGTGCTTTCAAACCTTTCTTTGAAAAAAAATAAAAGTTTTACAAAAATGTATACTTTTTTTCTATGAAAAAAAAATAGACCCCAATGTATTGAAATGTATGCACATCAGTCAAATGTATACTTTGAAAAAAGATAACCAAAAAATTGCATATATTTGTATGTTTTTTTTCCATGTACGTCTAACATATACATTAAATATATGTGTGAACTCCCCCTTACCAACACAATAGTCCACACAGAACTAGAGTTGAGCGAACACCTGGATGTTCGGGTTCGAGAAGTTCGGCCGAACTTCACGAAAATGTTCTGGTTCGGGATCCGAACTCGACCCGAACTTCACCCCGAACCCCATTAACCACTTCAGCCCCCCTAGCTTAAACACCCTTAATGACCAGGCCACTTTTTACAATTCTGCACTACACTACTTTCACCGTTTATTGCTCCGTCATACAACTTACCACCCAAATGAATTTTACCTCCTTTTCTTCTCACTAATTGAGCTTTCATTTGGTGGTATTTCATTGCTGCTGACATTTTTTCTTTTTTTGCTATTATTCAAAAATGAACGAAATTTTTGCAAAAAAATGAAATTTTTCACTTTCTGTTGTAATTTTTTTTTTTTAAAACTACATTTCTATATAAATTTTTTGCAAAATTTATTGTTCTACATGTCTTTGATAAAAAAAAAATCCAATAAGTGTATATTTATTGGTTTGGGTAAAAGTTATAGCGTTTACATGGTGCAAAAAAGTGAATTTCCGCATTTTGAAGAAGCTCTGACTTTCTGAGCACCTGTCATGTTTTTTCAGGTGCTAGAATTTCAGGATAGTATAAATACCCCCCAAATGACACCATTTTAGAAAGAAGACATCCCAAAGTATTCGCGGAGGGGCATGGTGAGTTCATGTATCATTTCATTTTTTTTCACAAGTTAGCGGAAAATGACACTTTCTGAGGAAATAAAATAATAATAAAGTTTCCATTTCTGCGAACTTCTGGCAAAAAAAAATAAAATCCCCCACGGACTCACTATGCCCCTCAATGAATACCTTGGGGTGTCTACTTTCCGAAATGGGGTCATTTGTGGGGTGTGTTTACTGTTCTGGCATTTTGGGCGGGGCTAAATTGTGAGCAGCCCTGTAAAACCCAATGGTACTCGTTGGAATTTAGGCCCCTTTGCGCACCCAGGCTGCAAAAAAGTGTCACTCATGTGGTATCATCGTACTCAGGAGAAGTAGGGCAATGTGTTTTGGGGTGTATTTTTACATATACCCATGTTGGGTGAGAGAAATATCTCTGTAAACTGACAACTTTGTATAAAAAAATTTAAAAAGTTGTCATTTACAGAGATATTTCTCACACCCAGCATGGGTATATGTAAAAATACACCCCAAAACACATTGCCCTACTTCTCCTGAGTACGTCGATACCACATGTGTGACACTTTTTTGCAGCCTGGGTGCGCAAAGGGGCCCAAATTCCAATGAGTACCTTTAGGATTTCACAGGGCATTTTTACGCATTTAAATTCCAGACTTCTTCTCACACTTTAGGGGCCCCTAAAATGCCAGGGCAGTATAAATACCCCACAAGTGACCCCATTTTAGAAAGAAGACACCCCAAGGTATTCCGTGAGGGGTATGGTGAGTTCATGTAAAATTTTATTTTTTGTCACAAGTTAGTGAAATATGAGACTTTGTAAAAAACAAAAAATAAATAAATAAAATATAAATTTCCGCTAACTTGTGCCAAAAAAAAAAAATTCTGTGAACTCGACATGCCCCTCACGGAATACCTTGGGGTGTCTTCTTTCCAAAATGGGGTCACTTGTGGGGTATTTATACTGACCTGGCATTTTAGGGAACCGCATCAGCATTTGCGGAGCTGCGGCCGCGAACTTCCAGGTTTCGGCCCCCAAACATCCAGCCGCAGCTCCGCAAAAGATAGAGCACGTCCTATTCTTGTCCGCAATTGCGGACAAGAAAAGGCATTTTCAATATAGTTCTGGCAATGTGCGGATCCGCAAAATGCGGAAAGCACATTGCCAGTGTCCGTGTTTTGCGGATCCGCGGATCCATGGATCCGCAAAACACATACGGATGTCTGAATGAGCCTTACAGGGGGGTGATTAGTGACAGGGGGTGATCAGGGGGGTGACATGGGGTGATCAGGGGTTAATTGGGGGTTAATCAGTGACTGGGGGGGTTTGGATGGGGGGGTCTGTGTGGTGATTGGTGCACTTACATAAGTTTCCTTTGGTGGTCCCAAGCAAAAGGGACCACCAGAGGAACGAGCAGCAAGCATATCAGACGCTGTTAACAAAACAGCGTCTGATATGCGATTTTTTTTAACTTCTACAGCCTGCCAGCGCATGATCAGTGCTGGCATTCTGTAGTTAAAGTTCTCCCCAACGCGATCCTGTGAGCGTGCGTGCGCGTTCACAGGAAATCTCGCGTCTCGCGAGATGACGCGCGGATGCGTCCAGGATGAGTAAACCAGCCACCTCCTGGACGCATCCGTGCGTACAGCCGTCGGGAGGCGGTTAAAGTCAATGGGGATCCGAACTTTTGGGCACTAAAAGGCTGTAAAATAGGGGGATGCAAAAGGAAGCAAACTGTAGGTAAATACCCTGCAAACAAATGTGGATAGGGAAATGAATTAAAATAAAATAAATAAAAATTTACGAATATCAATTGGCAACTTGGAGGAGGAGATGGAATAGGAGGTTGGGGTGGCGTCAGGTGGGAATGCTATGGGATTTGAAGTTCTCATCACAGCCAAAAAGGATTCATGTCTGCCTGCAGTGCCACAGTAGGATTCATGCCTGCCCCCAAGACAGCAAGCAATTAAATGAAATTTAGGCCCCTGACACCCAGAAAATGGGGAGGTCATTTTGCAGTAAAAAGAGTTAAATGTCTGACACCAAGACAGCAAGCAAGTACGTGAAAGTTAGGCCTCTGACACCCAGACAGAGGAGAAAGGTCCCATAGCGGAAAAAGAGGCTTCATGTTACCCACCACTGGAACAGGCCACTTTCAGATATGTAGGCCCCGGCACCCAGACAGAGGAGAGAGGTCCCATAGCAGCAAAAGAGGCATCATGTCACCCACCAATGGAGAAGGCCACTTTTAGTTATTTAGGCCCCAGCAACCAGACAGAGGAGAGAGGTCCCATAGCAGAGAATCAGGCTTCATGTCACCCACCAACGGAGAAGGCCACTTTTAGTTATTTAGCCCCTAGTCCCCAGACAGAGGAGAGAGGTCCCATAGCAGAGAATCAGGCTTCATGTCACCCACCAACGGAGAAGGTCACTTTTAGTTATTTAGGCCCCAGCACCCAGAGGAGAGAGGTCCTCTAGCAGAGAACCAGGCTTCATGTTACCCACCAACGGAGAAGGCCACTATTAATTATTTAGGACCCAGCACCCAGACAGAGGAGAGAGGTCCCATAGCAGAGAATCAGGCTTCATGTCACCCACCAATGAAGAAGGCCACTTTCAGATATTTAGGCCCCTGGCACCCAGACAGAGGAGAGGTTAATTCAACTTTGGGTTGCCCCGCAAAATAATGGTAAAATTAAAAAAAGAGGATTCAATAAAGAGGTGCCCTGGAGTACAAGAATATATTAAGGTTAAGAAGAGGTAGTTATAAATGTCTATTCTGCACAAGTGATGGACAGGTCCTGTGGGATCCATGCCAGGTTCATTTTTATGAACGTCAGCTTGTCCACGTTGGCTGTGGACAGGCGGCTGCGTATGTCAGTAATGACGCCACCTGCCGTGCTGAATACACGTTCAGACAAAACGCTGGCCGCCGGGCAGGCCAGCACCTCCAAGGCATAAAAGGGTAGCTCTGGCCATGTGGACAATTTGGAGACCCAGAAGTTTAATAGGGCCGAACCATCAGTCAGTACATGGAGGGGTGTGCACACGTACTGTTCAACCATGTTATTGAAATGCTGCCTCCTGCTAACACAATCTGTATCAGGTGGTGGTGCACCTAGCTTTGGCGTAGTGACAAAACTTTTCAACATCTCTGCCACATGCTAACCCTGCCGTCAGTGGAGCTAGCCGTGACACAGCTGCGTTAGCGACCTCTTGCTTATCCTCTGTCCTCGCCTTGGGCTTCCACTTGTTCTGTGACATTTGGGAATGCTCTCAGGAGCGCGTCTACCAGCTTGTACTCGCGCATCTTCCTATCACGCTCCAGTGCAGAAATTAAGGTGGGCACATTGTCTTTGTACCGGGGATCCAGCAGGGTGGCAACCCAGTAGTCCGCACACATTAAAATGTGGGCAACTCTGCTGTTGTTGCGCAGGCACTGCAGTATGTAGTCGCTCATGTGTGCCAGGCTCATGGGTGCCACCCCGCTGTGAACATGCTTCATCCTCATCCTCCTCCACCTCCTCCTCATCCTCGTCCGCTAGTAGTGGGCCCTGGCTGGCCACATTTGTACCTGGCCTCTGCTGTTGCAAAAAAACCTCCCTCTGAGCAACTTCTAAGAGACTGTCCTAAAAGTGCTAAAAATGACCCCTCTTCCTCCTCCTCCTCCTGGGCCACATCCTCTTCCATCATCTCCCTAAGTGTTTTCTCAAGGAGACATAGAAGTGGTATTGTAACGCTGATAACAGCGTTATCGCCACTGGCCATGTTGGTGGAGTACTCGAAACAGCGCAACAGGGCACACAGGTCTCGCATGGAGGCCCAGTCATTGGCGGTGAAGTGGTGCTGTTCCGCAGTGCGACTCACCCGTGCGTGCTGCAGCTGAAACTCCACTATGGCCTGCTGCTGCTCGCACAGTCTCTCCAGCATGTGCAAGTTGGAGTTCCACCTGGTGGGCACGTCGCATATGAGGCGGTGAGCGGGAAGGCCGAAGTTACGCTGTAGCGCAGATAGGCGAGCAGGGGCAGGATGTGAACGCCGGAAGCACGTACAGACGACCCGCAATTTATGCAGCAGCTCTGACATGTCGGGGTAGTTGTGAATGAACTTCTGCACCACCAAATTCAGCACATGCGCCAGGCAAGGGATGTGCGTCAATCCGGCTAGTCCCAGAGCTGCGACGGGATTTCGCCCATTATCGCACACCACCAGGCCGGGCTTGAGGCTCATTGGCAGCAACCACTCGTTGGTCTGTTGTTGTATACCCCACCACAACTCCTGTGCGGTGTGGGGCCTGTCCCCCAAACATATGAGTTTTAGAATGGCTTGCTGACGTTTACCCCGGGCTGTGCTGAAGTTGGTGGTGAAGGTGTGTGGCTGACTGGATGAGCAGGTGGAAGAAGAGGAGGAGGAAGCCGAGTAGGAGGACAAGGCAAAGAATGATGCCCTGCGATCCTTGGCGGCAGAAGGACATGTGCCAAACAACTCTCCGCCTGGGGCCCAGCCGCCACTACATTTACCCAGTATGCAGTTAAGGAGATATAGCGTCTCTGGCCGTGCTTTCTGGTCAACGTATCTGTGGTTAGGTGGACCTTGCCACAGATGGCGTTGCGCAGTACACACTTGATTTAATCCGATACTTGGTTGTGCAGAGAAGGCATGGCTCTCTTGGAGAAGTAGTGGTGGCTGGGAACAACGTACTGTGGGACAGCCACTGCCATCAGCTGTTTGAAGCTGTCCGTGTCCACTAGCCTGAATGACAGCATTTTAGAGGCCTGTAGTTTAGAAATGCTGGCATTCAGGCCCAGGGCTCGAGGGTGGCTAGGTGGGAATTTACGCTTTCTCTCCAAAGTTTGTGAGATGGAGAGCTGAACGCTGCCGTGTGACATTGTGGAGATGCTTGGTGACGGAGGTGGTGTTGTTGGTGGCACATCCTCTGTTTGCTGGGTGGCAGGTGCCAACATTCCTCCCGAGGCGGAGGAAGAGCCCGAGGCAGCAGCAGAAGAGGGAGCAGGAGGAGCATGAGTGAGTTCCTTGTTTTTAAGGTGTTTACTCCACTGCAGTTCATGCTTTGCATGTATATGCCTGGTCATTCAGGTTGTGCTAAGGTTCAGAACGTTGATGCCTCGCTTCAGGCTCTAATGGCACATTGTGCAAATCACTCGGGTCTTGTCATCAGCACATTGTTTGAAGAACTGCCATCGCCAGTAAACTCCTTGAAGCTGCCTTTGGGGTGCTCGGTCCCTGGTGGCGGTGGCCAGTAGCAGGCGAACTCTCTTGGCGGCGGCTGTTCTGCTTTTGCCCCCTGCTCCCTCTTTTGTTACACTGTTGGCTCGGTCTCACCACTGCCTCTTCCTCTAGGACCTCATGATCCCCTGCATCGTCTTCCACCCAGTCTTCCTCCCTGACCTCCTGTTCAGTCTGCACACTGCAGAAAGATGCAGCAGTTAGGACCTGTGTTTCGTCATCATCAGAGACGTGCGGACTCTGATGAGGTGGTATTCCCATGTCCTCATTATCAGGAAACATAAGTGGTTGTGCGTCAGTGCATTCTATGTCTTCCACCGCTGGGAAACCCTGCCAGCAGAGTCTTCAAACAGCATAAGAGACTGCTGCATAACTTGAGGCTCAGACAGTTTTCATGATATGCATGGGGGTGATGTGACAGACTGATGGGCTTGGTTTTCAGGCGCCACAGGTGCGCTTTTTGCAGAAGACTGGGTGGGAGATAATGTTGTGAACGTGCTGGATCCACTGTCGTCCACCCAATCGACTAGCGCGTGTACTTGCTCAGGCTTTCCCATCCTTAGAACTCCATTGGGCCCCACTAAATATCGCTGTAAATTCTGGCGGGTACTGGGACCTGAGGTAGTTGGTTCACTAGTTTGTGTGGCTGTGGCAGAACGGCCACGTCCTCTCCCAGCACCAGAGGGTCCACTAACACGACCATGTCCGCGTCCCTTACTAGATGTTTTCCTCATTGTTACCGTTCACTAGAATAAGAAAAAAAATATTTGGCCCAATGTATTGAGTTCAAATTCAGGCCTTTTTTTTACAGGCACCTAACACTACCTGACTGTCTATTTATGTACCGTATTACACTAATACAGGCACAGCAGTAACCACAGATTTAGGGGAATATCAATTGTAGGCCTAGTATTTAGGCCCCGGATGAAAGGTATCCTTTTACGGACAGAATTACACTTGGAGACGCACAGTAGCATGTGAAAAAATATAGAGGATTATGCTTTCAGCACTTGTATTTTAACATTTAGTGTAATATACCCTTTTACAGAAAGAAATACACTTGGAGATGCACAATAGTGTGTGCAAATGTAAAGGATTATGCTTTCAGCGCTTGTATTTTAACACTTAGTGTAATATGCCCTTTTACGGAAAGAAATTCACTTGGAGATGCACAATAGTGTGTGCAAATGTCGAGGATTATGCTTTCAGCACTTGTATTTTAACACTTAGTGTAATATACCCTTGGCCAGCCACAGCTGAAACCACTGATTTACGGTATTGCTATTTTACAATAGAATTTCACCCCAGAACAAAATATATCCTTTGCCAGATACTAGTAAACTTGGCCAGCCACAGCTGAAATCACTGATTTACAGTATTGCTTTTTTGGCAATTGAATTTCACCCCAGAAAAAAAAATATCCTTTGCCGGACACTATAAAACGTGGCCTGCCACAGCTGGAACACCAGATTTACGGAATTGCTATTTTGGCAATTGAATTTCACCCCAGAAATTTTTTTATCCTTTGCCGGACACTATTAAACTTGGCCAGCCACAGCTGGAACACCATTTTCAGGGGATTGCTATTTTGGCAATTGAATTTCACCCCAGAACCCAATCTATTCTTTGCCGGACACTATCAAACTTGGCCAGCCACAGCTGGAACACCAGATTTACGGTATTTCTATTTTGGCAATTGAATTTCACCCCAGAAAAAAATCTATCCTTTGCCGGACACTATTAAACTTGGCCAGCCACAGCTAAAACCACAGATTTACAGTATTGCTTTTTTGGCAATTGAATTTCACCCCAGAAAAAAAATTATCTTTTGCCGGACACCATTAAACTTGGCCAGCCACAGCTGGAACACCAGATTTAGGGGATTGCTATTTTTACAATTGAATTTCACCCCAGAACAAAATATATCCTTTTGCCAGACACTAGTAAACTTGGCCAGCCACAGCTAGAACACCAGATTTATGGGATTGCTATTTTGGCAATTAAATTTCACCCCAGAACAAAATCTATCCTTTGCTGGACCCTATTAAACTTGGCCAGCCACTGCTGGAACACCAGATTTAGGGGATTGCTATTTTTGAAAATGAATTTCACCCCAGAACAAAATCTATCCTTTGCCAGACACTATTAAACTTGGCCAGCCACAGCTGGAACACCAGATTTAGGGGATTGCTATTTTGGCAATTGAATTTCACCCCCGAAAAAAATCTATCCTTTGCCGGACACAAGTAAACTTGGCCAGCCACAGCTGGAACACCAGAATTACGGTATTGCTATTTTGGCAATTGAATTTCACCCCTGGAAAAAAATCTATCCTTTGCCAGACACTATTCAACTTGGCCAGCCACAGCTGAAACCACTGATTTATGGTATTGCTATTTTGGCAATTGAATTTCACCCCAGAAAAAAATATATCCTTTGCCGGACACCATTAAACTTGGCCGGCCACAGCTGAAATCACCGATTTACGGTATTGCTATTTTGGCAATTGACTTTCACCACAGAAAAATATCTATCCTTTGCCGGACAGTATTAAACTTAGCCAGCCACAGTTGGAACACCAGATTTCGGGGATTGCTATTTTGGCAATTGAATTTCACCCCTCAATAAAAAATAGAAATTTCTATCCTGAGTTTCTAGGGGTAACAATAAGCACAGCCCAGCCCCTGATGTAGGATATAGCAGAAAAAAAACAACCTACTATTGATGGATTTGGTGGCAGCTTGTGCTGGTGCACCACAAGACACAAAATGGCCGCCAATCACCCCAGAAAAAAGTGACAGAGAAACGCTCTTGGCAGCCTTAAAACCAGTGAGCAATTAACTAGCAGAAGTTGTATGATTGACAGCTGTAGGTCGCTCACTTCATTAGGTGTTTTTGCTGAGTTTTCCCTGCCTAATCTTGCCCTCACAGCAGCTGCATCCTATCCCTACACTAATTAGAGCAGAATGACGTGCGGCGCTACGTGACTCCAGCTTAAATAGAGGCCGGTTCACATGCTGCACTTGGCCAATTACAGCCATGCCAATAGTGGGCATGGCTGTGATGGCCTCTTGGGGCAAGTAGTATGACGCTTGTTGATTGGCTGCTTTGCAGATTTTCAAAATGCGCCATAGAAATCTCCGAACACCGAACCCGAACTTTTATGTAAATGTTCAGGTTCGGGTCCGTGTCACGAACACCCCAAAATCCTATATACTATACAGTTCGGGTTCGCTCAACCCTGCACAGAACCCCTTTGAAAATGTCCTACAGCCCTCAAAAATATAGCAATTTTCTAAAGATTGCTTTTCCCCACCAACCTTCTTAGTGTCATGTGACCCCCCCCCATGTGACCTAAACCTCAATATACTGTAGTCTTTACCCACAAAATTATGGCACACCCACAGGAGATCCACACTATTAAACAGCTCTATCAAGCTCGACATGGACATAGACACAGTTCTAGCAAATTCCTGACCAAATATTTTCTCCATTTCAACCCTAGACCACCATCGATTCTACCATTAACCTCTTTACCCCCTTAGACCTCCTTGTATCTTTCAATTGTGAGGTTTGCTCATCAGGATGATGCCTCCTCAACATACAACTTCCTGTAATTTCTAATGGAGCCTGCCAGTAATCTGAACTGTAAACCAGCGAATAGAACACAGACTATAGTTGACAGGCTTCCTGGAAGTTTTCAAACCTCATATCTTCTCTAGTTGCAGATTGCCTCATGTTAAAATTGTAACTAAGCGAATAAGAGTATATTAGTGAATTATCACCCACAAGGAACAAAGGCAACACCCATCAGATATCCAAACAAAAGTTTGTTGAAAAATACAATGATGACATATAACCTAAAAAAATCATGAGGAAAAGTATCAAGACAAAGCAAGTACATAGCCCCCACATCACAACATTCCCCCAAAAAGATGGAATAACATGTCCCTAGACATAAGCGGGAATAATTCTATAGTGTTTAAATAAATAACCATAGACCCATAAATCAATATTATTTCAAAAACAACCAATGGGGAGAGGCAGCCCTATATCATGAGCCCTCCCCATGGGCACAATATAAGAAGGAGTTGGATGATATTCTAAAGTAGGCCCATAGTTCAGGCATTATCAGCTCGAAGATGCCAGAGGGTTTGATCACAGAATGGCCAGTCATGCCCACGTTCTGTCTGTTCTCCCAGGAACAGACAAAACGTGGGCAAAATCTTCTTGTCCTCCCAGGAGACCAATAGTATCTGGAATTGGGGGTTTACGTGAAACCATATGTAGATTTATTGTTTTCTATCTAGAAAAAAGCATAGAGACTCTGTCCTCTTTTGTTCGGGACACAACAGATGTCCTTAAGAGGCTTAGTGGTATTTTTCTGATGCTAAGGGTACATTCACACTAGCGTTAGAAGAATCTGGCAGGCAGTTCCATTGCCAGATCCGTCTGACAAATGCATTGAAATATCGGATCCATCTCTCCGGTGTCATCTGGAAAAACGGATGCATTATTTATTTATTTATTTCACATTTTAAAGGTCTGTGCATTAATACAGTTCAATGGATCGGCAATCTGGCAAGTGTTCCGGAAATGCTGCGGTATTTTCTCCGGCCAAATACCGTAAAAGGGACGGAACGGCTAATTACCGCGACCAGCAATAATGCCGATCACGTTAATTAAAGCCTTTAGTCACCATGATCAAGTGAGATCACTGCAACTAAATGGTCAAAAACCCGAAAGTGCGGATGAGCCCAGTGAGGATGCCGGTAATTGATTTGAATGCGCTCAGCCTCGCAGACCAGGCTGAGAGCATTCAAACTGCAGTTCTTATTTTGGCCAAAATAAGAAATGAGCAATAGAGAGTAATAAATTCATATTAAAAATACATGATTGTTAAAAATAAATTTTGTAGGCTCAAATACGAGCTTCAAAATCATTACAAAAAAGTTTAAAAAATGTGAAAAAATATATAAAAAATTAAAGTTTAAATCACCCCCCTTTCCATATACTATAAAAAGAAATATCTAAATAACAAAAAATATAAACATCATGGGTATCACCATGACCAAGAAACACCCATACTATTAAAATATAAAAATATTTTTCCAATACGGCGAATGGATAATTGCTTCTCTTACCCAAGAAATTGTAATAAATGTGATTAAAAAGTCTCACACACTCTAAAACGGTATCAATGAAAACTACAGATTATCCCGCAAAAAATGAGCCCAACCCACAGCTAAGTAGATATGACTATAAAAAAGTTATGGGGGTCAGTTTAAATGTATTTTTACACTATTTAGAGATAAAAAACCTATACATTTGGGGTATCATCGAAATTGTATGGAATGGAATGCCGTGGGAACAAAACCCGTAAAACGGTGAAGAAATTTCGTTTTTCTTTTCCAATTCCACTCCATTTGTAATGTTTTTACTGCTTCCCACTACATTGTATGCCATAATTAATGGTGGCATTAGAATGTACAACTTTCCCCACAAAATAAGCCCTCATACAGTGAACGGAAATATAAAAAAGTTATGGCTCAATGAAAATAGGGAAGAAAAATGAAAATGAAAAAAAACCTCCGGTATCCTAAGGGTTAAGAGGCAATCATTGTGAGGTGGTACTTAAGAGGGCATCATACTGTTTGGGGTGTGACTTAAGGGGACATCACTGTGAGAAGACACAAAGTGGCATCATACTGTGTGGGAGCCACTTAAAGGGGTATGACTCTGTAAGGGAGGTGCTCAAGGGTGCATCACTTTTTGTGGGGGCCACTTAAAGAGGTTGCCCCCCCAAAAAATATTCTACGCTTTTCAAACCAGCACCTTTTGTATTGCATATAATTAAAAATTAAGTATATCCTCTGAGTTAGGCACTTAAATTTATCTGTATAGCACCACCTGCTGTTTGCCCTTTTTCTGTCCAGCTCGTTGAGGTTGGTATACATGCAGAGAGGACACATCCCCTGAGAAAGTGCACACCCCTGAGCTGCCAGCTTGAAATAAATCTAGCAGAGCAATTAAATTGCAGCAATGGATAGGGAGATCTCTGGATCCATATGAGGTACACGGCTGGTTCTAAGTTTGTTAGAAAGAGACTGCCATGTACTATATGATGTCTGGTTTAGCATGTTTACATTACTTGTGGAATAACCCCTTTAAGAGGACATAATACTGTGTGGCAGGTACATAGAGGGCATTACTTTGTGTTGGGGGAAATTAAGGGATCAATCTGCTGTGAGGGGGGCACTTAATGGACATCCTAATTTGAGGGTGCCACTAAGGAACATCCTACTTCATGGTGGACAATTAAGGGAGCATCAGACTCTGATTGGAGGCCCTAAGGGGGCATTATATTGTGGGGAGGCCCTCGGGAGCATTATACTCTGAGAGTCGGCACTAAAGAGGCATTATATTGTGAGGGGCGGCACTAAAGGGGAATCATACTGTGAAGGGAGGCACTAAGGGGCATCATACTGTGAAGGGAGGCACTAAGGGGGCATCATACTGTGAAGAGAGGCACTAAGGGGGCATCATACTCTGTGGGGGGCACTAAGGGGATATCATACTGTCTGAGGGGCACTAAGGTGCAGCATTACTGTCTAGGGGGCACTAAGGGGCATCACTATTGTAAGGTGGCACTGAGGAGATTATTGTAGGATTAGAGGCTTTGCTTATTGTTAGAAAAAAAAAAAAACTACTTGCCGCAGAGCGCTACAAGCCACTGGTTTTGCCCCCCTAACATTTTTTTCAGCCTGTTAGTTACATAGTTACACACATTTTTTTCATTTCCAACTTTCTGTTTTTATGCACCAACCTTTATGTGGTACAATATTAAATACCTTTGACAAATCCACATCCTAAGGCCCCTTTCACACCTGCGTTCTTCTTTTCCGGCATAGAGATCCGTCGTCGGGTCTCTATGCCGGAAAAATCCTGATCAGGATCATCCCCATGCATTCTGAATGGAGAGAAATCCGTTCAGGATGCATCAGGATGACTTCAGTTCAGGACCGGAACGTTTTTTGGACGCAGCAAATACCGCAGCATGCTGCGCTTTTTGTTCCGTCCAAAAATCCGAACACTTGCCGCAAGGTCGGATCCGGAATTAATGGCCATTGAAAGGCATTAATCCGATCCGACCTTAAGCTAAACGTCGCTTCGGCGCATTGCCGGATCCGACATTTAGCTTTTTCTGATTGGTTACCATGGCAGCCAGGACGCTAAAGTCCTGGTTGCCATGGTAAAGTGTAGCAGGGAGCGGGGAGCGGCATACTTACATTCCGTGCGGCTCCCGGACGCTCCAGGATGACGCCAGGGCGCCCCAGTGCATGAATCACGTGATCGCATGGATCACGTGATCCATGCGCATGGGGCGCTCTGACGTCATTCAGGAGCGCCCCGGGAGCCGCACGGAATGTAAGTATGCCGCTCCCCCGCTCCCCGCTCCTACTATGGCAACCAGGACGCTAGTAGCGTCCTGGCTGCCATAGTAACCTGAAAGCAATTCGAAGACTGATCAGGATCCTGATCAGTCTTCTAATGCTTCAGGTGACTTGCGTTCTGACGGATCCGGCAGGACGGAAGTGCCTGCCGGATCCTCAGAACGCAAGTGTGAAAGGACCCTAAGTCAAAGTCAACAGCCTGAGGCTACTTTTACACATTCATTGTTTGGTCAGTGTTTGACCAGTGATTTCCATCAGTGATCGTGAGCGAAAACCAGGTGCGAGTAAAAAACACAGAATAGGTGCAAATGTTTCCATTGTAACTTATCTCTGTGCAGGATCCACTCCTGGTTTTGGTTCACAATCACTGATGGAAATCACTGTTTAAACCCTGTGAAAACAAACGTATGAGATTGTTTGACAAGACTCATAAACCCATGCTGATATGAAGCTGTATACACTAATTGACAAAAAACAAATGCACCAAGGAGTTATATGTGTAAATGTAATGATGATATATGTAAGTGATTACAATATTAGAGCAAAAGGACAAGTTTATTGGGGAAAACCGTACAATTGAAAGGAGGCTCTAGTCCCCTGTTGGGCCACCTCTAGCCGGGATACAAGATAGGATACGGTTGGAGATAGAGGCATACAGGTTCTATATGGTATCCTGCATTTGCCCAGAGATATTGCAGCTGGACTAGCATATCCTGCATACTCGTAGGCTTGCTAAAGCTGGTTTTCCAGCTGGTCCCATGAATGCTTGATTGGCAATAAATCTGGTGACTAGGCAGGCCAAGGAAGTGTTGCAAACTGGTGAAGACATTCCTGGGAATGTCTGGGCGAGCACTATCCTGCTGAAAAATGTCAGTTGGAAGCCCTGCCATGAAAGGTGGCCACAGGATGTCCTGCACATATCGCTAAGGGTACTTTCACACTAGCGTTTTGGATTCCGTTTGTGAGATCCGTTTAAGGGCTCTCACAAACGGTCCAAAACGGATCAGTTAAGCCCCAATGCATTCTGAATGGACAAGGATCCGTTCAGACTGCATCAGTTAGGCTCCGTTCCGCTTCTATTCCGTTTTGGAAGCGGACACCAAAACGCAGCATGAAGCATTTTGGTGTCCGTCTGAAGAGGCGGAGCCTAACGGATCCGTTTTTTTTTTACAATGTAAGTCAATGGGGACGGATCCGTTTTCAATGACACAATATGATGCATTTGAAAACGGATCCGTCCCCCATTGACTTTCAATGTAATTCAAAACGGATCCGTTTTGGACTTTGTAATTTTTCTTTAAACCTAATGCAAACGGATCCGTTCTGAACGGATACAAACGTTTGCATTATAGGTGCGGATCCGTCTGTGCAAAAACAGACGGATCCGCACTAACGCAAGTGTGAAAGTACCCTAAGTCTAGGAACTGTGATGACGTCACATCACATGGTTCAATCACATGGTCCATCACGGACCATGTGATTGGACCATGTGATGTGACGTCATCACAGGTCCTTTAGACTGCAGCTAATGCTTGAAGAGAAAAGAGAGATCGCCAACTACGCGATCAAGTGGCTAAGGTAAGTTACGTTTTTTATATTTAACCCCTTAATCCTCATTCTACAAAGCATTCTTTATTAAGAATGCTATTATTTTCCCTTATAACCATGTTATAAGGGAAAATAATGAAGATCGGGTCCCGTGTCTTAGCAACCATGCGGGAAAATCGCACTGCATCTGCACTTGCTTGCGGATGCTTGGGATTTTCCCGCAGCCCCATTCACTTCTATGGGGTGTGCGTTGCGTGAAAAACGCAGAATATAGAGCATGCTGCGATTTTCACTCAATGCAGAAGTGATGCGTGAAAATCACCGCTCATGTGCACATCCCCATAGAAATCAATGGGTCCGGATTCAGTGCGGGTGCAATGCGTTCACATCACGCATTGCACCCGCGCGGAAAACTCGCCCGTGTGAATGCAGCCTAAGGCCTCTATAATCAAACCTGACCCAACTCCAAATGGATTCATCATTAAAAACAATACAGTTCTAGTCTGTAGCAGTCCAGGTTTCTCATTCATGACACCTGTACAAACGAAGACAACAGTGACTGGCTTTCGCCAAGAGGTACACTACCCAAAAGTGGTCTTTGAGAGTCTTTTTTATAGGAAGTGGGATCCCTTTTACATATTCTTAGGCTACTTTCACACTAGCGTTTTGGCATTCCGTTTGTGAGATCCGTTCAGGGCTCTCAAAAGCGGTCCAAAATGGATCAGTTTTGCTTTAATGCATTCTGTATGGAAAAGGATCCGCTCAAAATGCATAATTTTCCTTTGTTTAGTCCCATTTCCACTCTGGAGGCAGACACCAAAATGCCGCCTACAGTGTTTTGTTGTCCGCCTGACGAAGCGGAGCCAAACGGATCCGTCTTAGAACACAATGTAAGTCAATAGGGACGGATCTGTTTTCTCTGACACAATCTGGCACAATAGAAAAAGCATCCGTCCCCCATTGACTTTCAATGGTGTTCAAGACTAATCCGTCATGGCTATAGAAGACATCATACAACCGGATCCGTTCATGGCGGATGCATGCGGTTGTATTATTGTAACGGAAGCATTTTTGCAGATCCATGACGGATCCGCAAAAAACCCTAGTGTGAAAGTAGCCTTATGGCCAGACCCAGAGTCTAATTAGACTGCACCTGTAATGATTTACATATCTGCCTGAGACATAACTAACTGGATGCCAAGTTTTGAAGCAATCTGACATTTCTATCTGAGTGCATTATTTTTTGTCAATGAGTATATAATGTTACTTTCATTGAGATACTCCAGGATAGCATTAATTTGAAAACCTTTAATCATTTTCCCACATTTGAGATTACATTTTTAATTTCATGTCCTAGTTATTGACCCTAATTCATTCAACAAGAAAAAATGTATATATGTGGCTTACTGTGGTGCTTGGTCAAGGTCCCCATACACATTTTACTATTATTAGATGAATGCACCAACAATTGTATGGAAAGCTCCCAACTCTACCGCACAGATGACATCAGGGGATAAAAGAGACACCTTAAATTTCAACACTCGATCCCTTTGTTCTCCTTGGAGATAGTTTGCACCAGAAATATGCATGTGGAACCTGCACTCCCTAAATTTTATGGTGGCCATTATGGCATATAACAGGTAGGATTTAGTGTTAGGTTCCCATCTTATAGAGATCGCCTTGACGTTTGGCAGACGGGCCCAAATAATTGTGTACAAAATGTATTTGCCAAGAATCTCAAATTTGCAAAATAAGCGTAGCATTAGCACCAGAATGTTTTCTACATTGTACTTTATTTGTGTTTGCAGAGTGTTGCAGCATTGTCTTTTTTTCTTGCACCAGAAGTAGCTGGCAGCAACTTTCTCCTCTCTCCCCGAGCTATTTCGGTCAACAGCAATTGAATGTGTATAGGTACCATAACATATATTGTAATGAAGTGCCCGGACACCTGCGTAAAGAATACTCACTCACTCTCACTGGTGGGCTCCTTTTCTGCAAGACCATATCAAAGTTTACCAATGTTGGGGCAAAACCCCCTACATCTATAATTGTCGAGGTCCCAAATTGATGTGGATATATGAGCGCTCATGAGATCTGACACAGGCACACTGCTGAATCAGATTCTCTCCTTTACTACAATAATAGCATACATCTTTATAACACTACAGATAATCACAGACAAATCTGGCACACCACCAAGGGGGTGGAAATTGAAACTAATCATTTGATTTGTTATTCATAAAAGGCAATACTTCCACACCATACTAACAGAATTCTCATAATTAAAAAGTTTCTGCAGCAACTTATCTCAAACTTAAAATTCTTCAGCAGTACATCCCGAAACTCAGAAGGAGCATAACTCTCTCTTGTATGTCAAACTCTGATAAGGAAACGAGGGATCTGCAATCTTGAGCTTGCAGCTAAGAACTTCTGATCTATATACACAGAAACTCCCTACATCCTTCCAGCTGCCTCATTAACTTTCCACATATGCACAAGATGGAGTACATGTTTATTCAAAATAGATTCTCATCACTCACAATTCCCCCATTTTGAGATATCTTGGAACTGACATCTTAACCCAAAGGTACTTCAGGTGGGATAGGTCCAATTGCCAGCCAGAGGCCAGATTCCCTCCCAGGTATTGATGCAGTTCCCAAGACTTTAATAATCCTGGAAGTTTCTCCTTTTGGTACAGAACCTGTTGGTGCACATAAACATAAGCTTAATCACAGCATATACTACTATTATAATCAACACTACTTGCATTATTGTTTGTCTTGCCACCAGGGAGCCTCCACCCACCCTGCTATGGGGAGAGGGACTGCAGTGGGATTATACTTTTGATCATCAGGCCCTGGTCTTATTTGTGATACGAACTGCCAACAAGACATATGAATAAGTTCTTTAAGAGTCAAAGCGATTGCCAGATAAGGCATAGTTCTTGAACTCATGGGACTGTGAGTACAGATCCAACAGTCTTTAACCTCTTAAGGACGAAGGGCGTACATGTACGCCCTTCGTCCGCACTTTAAAGATGGCGCCCGCTCCCGCACGGAGCGGGCGCCCAAGCTGCGGGTAAAAGCTTGATTCATCAAGCTGACACCCGCAGCTCATGTCCGCGACCGGCAGCGATGCCGATCGCGGACATTTAACCTCAGATGCCGTGGTCAATCCTGACCACGGCATCTGATCACGCAAAAACCGAAAGTTTCACTTTCGGTTTGCTCGGCCCCTGATGGCCACAAGGGGAGCCGGAGCATGCATGTAGTACCCTAGGTTTCTGTGAATGAAACCTAGGGTACTACACAGTATTCCTATGGAGCCTATGACTGTAATAGGCTCCATAGGAAATATGCGATTTTCTCATATATTCCAATGCTATTGCATTGGAATATATGAGAATAGCAATCTGATGATTGCATCTTATAGTTCCCTATGGGAACTATAAGAAAGTGGTAAAAAAAAAAAAAAAAGTTTAAAAAATAAAAATTAAATAAAAAAATATAAAAATTCAAATCACCCCCTTTCCCCAAAATGAAAATAAAATAAATAAAAAATAAAAAAATTACACATAATGGGTGTCGCAATGTGCGAAAACGCCCATACTATAATAATATTAAAAATATTCACCATACGGTAAACATAAAAACGGAAAGAAAGCGTCCAAATGGCTAATTCGCCATTTTTGGACGCTTCATTTCCTAAAAAAAAATGAATAAAAAGTGATCAAAACATCATACGCACCCCACAATGGTATCAATTAAAAGTTCAGATTGCCCCGCAAAAAATGAGCCCCTACACTGCTTCGTACGCATAATTACAAAAAAGTTATAGGGGTCAAAACATGGCGACAAAAAAATAAAATAAAAAAATTCCCACTTTTAATTTTTTTTTCACTATCAAAACGCAAGAAAAACTATACATATTAGGTATTGCCGGATTCGTACTGACCTGAAGAATAAAATTAACCAGTCAGTTTTATCGCAAATCGAACGTTGTAATTTAAAAACCCGTAAAACTGTGGTGAAATTGCTTTTTTTTTAGCAATTTCACCCCATTTGGAATTTTTTTCCCGTTTCCCACTACATCACATGCAAAAATAAATGGTAGCGTTAAAAAGTACAACTTGTCCCGCAAAAAATAAGCCGTCATATGGCTATGTGAGCGGAAATATAAAAATGTTATGGCTTTTGGAAGGCAGGGAGCGCAAAACAAAAACGCAAAAATCCCAAAACCCCCGGTCCTTAAGGGGTTAATTTTACTGTTAGTGTAATTGAGTCCTCTAAACAGCACCTAGTCGTGTCGGATAAGTGCATTGTCCCAATCATCCTTCAGTTGTTGGTATGGGGCAGTTTTTCCCAGGATTAGGGTGGCCATCAGCAGGAGGATCCTTATCCTCGGGGATCGGAACTTTCTTGCAGTGAGAAGCTTGTATCCAGTTAGGCTTTCCTTCAACCTTTACTGCTGTATGAGTAGTCAACAGGACTTGGAAAGGACCGTAAAATCTGAGATCCAGGCCCTTTCTCAAATGTCTTTTTATCACCACCCAGTCTCCTGGTTGCAGACTGTGTGTTTCTTCTACTGAATCTGGAAGGGAAGAAAACACTTGTTTCCCTTACGTCCTACCAGCAGCACAGATGGGGTTAACCACCCCCCGTGGACTGGCAGGACCGGCGGAATGTTTAATGAGCCCAAGACTAATAACTCAATTTAACAATTAAGTATCTCCTTAAAAGGAGGAAGTCAACCCCCAGCCCACTGTGTTTTTTTCTGTCCTCCTGGACAGGTGGACTAGGCGGTTTTGTTCCCCCCTTTCTTATGGAAAGTGCGGGGAGCCTTCTTTTCGCTATTTTTTCCTACCTTGTCAGTTTGGCCGGCAGCTTATTGCTGCCGGCCCCGTGCAGTTGCGCCTGGCTGGGGTATTTTGGCGGCGTCCTTGGCCAGGATTCCCGGTCCTGTGCGCCGCCATCTTCCGGAGGTGATGCGGGGACTCTCCTTTGCATCACCTCCGGGTAATCCTGCCGTGATTTTTTCACGGGCACGATTTTTTCATAGATGCGATTTTTTATGCATCTTCCTGTGGAGGATTTGCTGGGGAGGGGTGGATTGGCTATCCCTCCCTTTCCCTATTTTGGGAGGCTGTGTGATCCAGTTCAGTCTCTGGCTACATATGCTTTTTCAGCTAGATCCCAGAGTCCTAAAATTGGTGTTGTTCCTCTTGTGGTGTTTTTTTCCTCAGCTGCCTCCGGTCTGTTTTTCTACCTTTCCTGTGTAGATAAGTGGTGTACAAATGTTTTATTTGTCCCTTTGTTTGTTTTTTCCCGCAGTGATGCCGCGGGATTCGGAAGGCAGGAGAGTGGATCCAAGAGGAAGCATCTATCCTGCTACCATTGCAGCAGTCAACGGTTATTGTAAGCTGATCATACCTGCACTCGTGAGACCGCAGAAGCTAAACAGCTTAAGGCTGGGCTAAGACCAGCTTGGGAGACCGGTTGGGAATCCCTGGGTATGTTGTCTTAACCTACACCAGGTGTTACAGCTGCCGTTAGAGGGTTCTGCCCTCTAGTGAACCTACGTTGCAGGATATGTATCAATGGCTTTGTTAAAGGAGTCATAGGCCTGCTGGATGGAAAGGCTTCCTATTTGTGCCCAGGCCCCTATGGAGACCTCTGTCCCAGTAGAGAGACCTTCTTGGTCTCCTTAGTTTCTTCCTCCTCGGACGAGGAGGAGCTGACGTTGTGTTTTCTCCCTGGAAAAACACAGAAGTTGCTTAAGTCCATCAGGTCGGGGGACCATGATGTTGACTGTGGGGAGCCTCCGTTCCCGCTCGGGCACCTCGTGTCTTTAAAGCGGATGAGACCCTCCTCTCTGTCATGATATAGAGTGGAAAAAACCTGGAAAAGGTCCGGTTTTAACAAAGAAGTTTAAATCCATGTTTCTGATGGCTTAACCCTTGGTGGATTCGTGGGGATCCATTCCCAAGGTGGACATGGCTATCGCTAAGTTGTCCAAGCGCACTCTGGTTCCTGCAGACGATGGGTCTAGCTGCAGGACCCCCTTGCAGAGTGCACACTAAGACGGGGTGTTACGGCAGCTGCGGCTTCCGCTTCCACAGCCATAGCCATAGCGGCTTTGAAGTCTCTACGTTCCTCCGATCTCGTATGGATCAAATTCAAGTTGATGTGAACCAGAGGTTTTTCCAGGACGTCATACTGGCTGCTTTCAAGACCATCAACCTGGCTACGGACTTCTTGTGCGATACCGCACAGCTCCAGTGAAGCTAGCGAAGAAGTTCCCCGCTAGCAAAGCAAGTCCTGGGAACGAGGCCAAGCACAGATCCTTGCTCTTGAAGCTAAGCAGCAGGTCTGTGGCTCATGGGAGACCAAGTGCGCCTTTGGCACCCTGTAACAATACTATCAAATAGTGTCAGGGGCCTATATATAACATGGCCCTGGGGTCTGGCCAGCAAACAAGCTCTTGTAGTGGCTGGAGAGCACAGCTAAAGGGTCTGAGGTGCTCTCGTGGAGGAGCCAAGATGGAAAATCCACCTCCTGACTACCGGCCTCTGCGAGGCTCTTGGTTAATTCCTGTTACTCCTGCCGTCCTGCCAATAAGCTTCTCCATTCCTAAGCTTCATGTACCCGTCGGGAGTTGTCTCTCCCACTTCTGAGAAGAATGGATCCAAGAGATCTTGGATCCCTGGGTCCTGAATATCATTTACAACGGTTATTTAGTCAACCTCACCTCTATTCCTCTGGACAGGTTTGTCAAGATCAACCTTCTACAAGCTGCCAAGGAGGCGATCCTAGAGGCCTACATTCAGGACTACATTTGCAAAGGGGCTCTGGAGGAGGTTCCGGCAGGAGAATGGGGCCTAGGGATCTATTCACCAGTTTTTCTGGTTCCCAAGGTTTCAGGAGATCTCCGGATGATTATCGATCTGAGATATTTCAATCGATTTATAAGGAAGGTGAAGTTTCGTGTAGAAACCATCAGGTCAGTAGTTCACGTCGTCAATCCTGGAGACGTGATGGCAACCCTGGACCTCAATAATGCATATCTGCACATCCTGATCCATCCTGGTTCCAGGAAGTATATCAGGATCACGGTCCAGGTGTCCGGTGTCGTGTCGTCAGGCATTTTCTGTTTGTTGCCCTTCCCTTTGGCATTTCTTCTGCCCCTCACACTTTACCAAGGTGGTGGTTCTGTGGTGGCGGCTTTGAGGCTTCAAGGACTGACCATCATTCCTTATCTGGACGACTGGCTTTGAAAGCCTCTGCTTTAGCGGTCCTAACCCAACGTCTTCAGGTAATAATCTCCTTTCTGTTCCACCTAGGTTGGATCATCAGCTGGTAGAAGTCGAACGTGAGCCCGTCGACTTCGGTAAGATATCTAGGCTTCATAATCGACTCCACTGGGATGTCGCTCCAGTTGATTCCAGAAAGAAGATTCCGGGTTCAGAACACGGCAAGTTCCTTTCCCGGCGAGTTCCAATCCGGACTCTCATGAAGATGTTGGGGCTCATGTCAGCGTCTGCGGAAGCAGTCCCTTGGGCTCTATGGCACCTCCGCCCTCTAAACAGTCGGAGGTCCTCTCCTAATGGAATGGCAGCCCTGCTGGGCTAAACTCCCTGTGCTCCCTGACTTGGCAAACTCTGTATTCCCTCAGATGGTGGTGCCATCTTTTAGACAGGAAGTCTATGACCCAGCCAGTCTGGGTCATATTGACTACGGATGCGTCCTAAGTAGGCTGGGACGCTCACCTAGACGACTCTCCAGTTCACGGGACCTGGTTTCCTCAGGAGTGGCTTTTTTCATCCAATCTCCGCGAGATTCAAGCTATCCGGCTAGCCCTCCTTCACTTAGCCCCTCAGATCAGGGGCAAAGCGGTGAAAGTCCAGTCAGACAATGTGACTGCGGTACTTCACATCAACCAGCAGGGAGGCACGAGATCACTTCCCCTCTTGTCAGAGATCGGGGTGATTCTGGATTAGGCAGAGTTGTACCTTCCCACTTATCTGCAATCCACATCCAAGGCTCCCTCAATATGATAGCGGCTGAGCCGCGGTCTTCCGTCGGTGGAGTGGTCTTTACATCCGGAGAATTAAGCAGATAGTCCTCAAGTGGGTATGCCAGAGGTGGATCTCATGGCAACAAGGTTCAATGCCAAGGTGGAGAGGTTCTGCTCCCTCTACAGGGAGGACAACCCCTGGCGTTAGACGCTCTGTCAATATCCTGGAGGTTCAGGCTGGCTTACATCTTCCCTCCCTTTTCCATGATACCGAGGGTATTGATGAAAATCCGTCAGGATCAGGCCTCAGTGATAGCCATCATACTGTTTTGGCCGAAGAGATCCTGGTTTACCTAGCTCACCCAGTTGAGTCGAGGACAATATTGGAGGCTCCCCACAGCAGACCCTGGTGTCGTGGGACACTCACCTCTGCTCAGATCTGCACAGATTCAACCTGACAGCCTGGAGGTTGATCAGTCCCTTCCCAGAATAGAAGGGCTTTTAGAGTCGGTCCTGAGAACGCTGTCTCATTCTAGAGCGGACTCTACCAAGAGAGCCTACTCTCATCCTGTTGTACCTCAACTGAGGTGGCGTCTGCAGATCCGCCCCTCTCCGCTATCCTTCAGTTCCTGCAAGACGGCCTTGATAGAGGCTACTACTCTGAAGGTTCAAGTTTCAGCCATCGCAGCTTGCCTTAAACAGGCTTTTTCTCAGGACCCGCTGATCAAACGGTTCCTTAAAGGAGCTGAAAGATAAAAGCCTACAGTACTGAGACCCCTTTCTTCAATGGGTTTTCAGTAGTTCTCAGGGGTTAGCATCTCCCCCTTTGAACCGTTAGAGGAGGTGGACATCAAGTTCGTCACTTGGAAGTTTGTGTTTCTCCTTGCAGTGACTTTGGCCAAGAGGGTCTCTGAGCTTCAAGCTCTCTCAGCACATGAGCCCTATTCTTACATGACCGGGACCTTCTTAGATTCCTCCCGTATTGTAGGCCTAAAGTTCCTTCCTTCCAGAACATCAACCAGGTGAGATTCCTCCCGGTTCTGTCGACATCTACCACCTCCTCCTAGGAACCTGCTAGACATCCTCTGGACGTCGAGATGTCTCCGGATCTATGTGGATAGATCAAGGAGTTCAGGAAAGATGAGAATCTGCTAATCCTGTTGCCGGTAAGTTTAAAGGCTATAAGGCATCCAAACCTTCCATCAGTCGGTGGATTGAGGAGGCTATTAAGGAATCCTTTGTTTCCACAATCTGGACCCTCCAGGATTCGTGAAGGCCCACTCTACTAGAGCTGTGGCTATTTCTTTTGCCGAGAGGAATCTTCTGCCTCTCAACATGATTTGCAAAGCTGCCTCCTGGAGCTCTGAATCGACATTCATCTCCCATTATAGACTAGATGCCAGTCTAGCTGAGTTTCGGCCTTTGGGCAGACTTTTCTTAGTTCTGCCAGGCAGGAAGGCCCTCCCTAGGGGTTTCTTCTTGCTATCTCCCCATCTGTGCTGCTGGTAGGACGTAAGGGAATCGTTAATTTCTAACGATAATTTGTTTTCCCTTAGTCCTAACAGCAGCACACAAATTTCCCACCCTAGTAAGTCTAGTTTTTTTCTTGCTATAAACACAGTGGGCTGGGGGTTGACTTCCTCCTTTTAAGGAGATACTTAATTGTTAAATTGAGTTATTAGTCTTGGGCTCATTAAACATTCCGCCGGTCCTGCCAGTCCACGGGGGGTGGTTAACCCCATCTGTGCTGCTGTTAGGACTAAGGGAAAACAAATTATCGTTAGAAATTAACGATTATGGGTGTGCTCAAGCCTTTTTGTGAGGGCCAACATGTAGCTTGTTATGCTATCATTGTTCATTTGCAACTGTTGTGGAAAATGCAGTCCTAATCTGGGGGTGCTTCCAAACAGAATCTCAAATGGGGATAATCCTGTCTTTCTGTTTGGAGTGGTCCTGACTGAGTATAAGGCTAAAGGCAAACACTCTGACCAAGGCCGCTGAGTTTCCTGCATGGCTTTCTGAATTTTCAATTTGAGCGTGCCATTTGGGCGCTCAACGCGGCCGCTGCTTTGGGGATAGTATGCTGCATGGAAAGCTTGGGTGACCCCTAGAGCCTGCATTACTTCCCTCATTACTTCTCTTGTGAAATAAGAACCCCTGTCTGTTTCAATAACTTCAGGGACACCATACCTGCACACCAGTTCACTGACCAGTGAACACCCTTTTTTGCTGTGTTTTTTGCATTTGCCTTTGCTACTGAGAAGGCTTCCGGCCACCCTGAAAAGAGATCAACACACACAAGGATAAATTCATATACTCCTAACTTAGGCAGTTGTATATAGTCTATCTGCAGTCTCTGTAACGGGTAAAGTGGCCTGGGCGTGTGCTTGCTTGGAGTCTTCACCACTTGACCAGGATTGTTGGATTGTATATCCTTGTACAAACTGAGCGGCTACTGTAGAAAATCATGGCACAATCCACCCTGCATTAACCACACTTACCATGGCACCTTTTGATAAGTAAGTGGGCCTGTGGGTCTCCTGAACCATAGTTGGGTATAGAGGGCATGGTAGACAAATTTTGTCCTTGTTTCTCCAAATTCCATATTCATCAGGTTTGGCCCCTTGTTTTGCCCAAAGTTCTTTTTCCTCTGGAGGGGCTTGTTTGAGCATTCTTTGAAATGTAATTACTGAAATGTCCTCAGGTCTCAAGGCTCTCACCGGGGTGGCGCCAGCATTTAGTGGCTAGAGTGCAGCTTGTTTGGCTGTCTTGTCAGCTCCGTCATTGCCTTTTGCTTCCACCGTGGTACATCTTGTATGAGCCTTTACCTTAATAATAGCAAACCTCCTCTGGTAATAACAGAGAGTTCATAAGTTCAAGTACAGAGTCTTTATTTTTGATTGGCTGGCCTGCTGATGTTAGAAAGTCTCTAGCCTGCCATATGGGTCCATAGTCATGTGCAGTACCAAAAGCATACCTTGAGTCCATGTAGATGTTCACCTTCTTCCCCTTGGCCAATTTACCCTCCTCAGTGAGTGCCTTCAGCTCCGCCTCTTGCGCTGACATGTGAGGTGGCAGTGGTTCAGCTATGCCTACCTCATGCTGTGTGACCACTGCATATCCAGTGAACCTGCTTCCATCTACAAAATACTAATACTGTGGTATGACACCTACCCCAAAAACACCCTTAGGCTTTGTGCTCCTTTGGGCACTTGTATCCTTTCAACAGCCTCCTTGCTTTCTGGGGTTAGGTGGCGAGCTCCATGGGTGTCACGAGCAGTGTGAGGGAAAAACTCCACACTGAACACAGGAGGAAAGGGGCCTGGAAACTAGGGAAGGAACAAGTCACCTCCTAAACAACCCTAATCCGGGCCCCTAACTACCTATCAATATAAATAGACCTTAAAGGTAGGAATATTCATATACTGTATACCTAGGCCCTTATTTCCCTATATGGCCCTGGAATAAGGTAAGGACCAGAGACAACCCTTTCCTACCCAGATGGACGAATAGAAGTCTCTGTCTCTGGCCCAGATACAAACAACAGGGAATATAACAAACACAATAAGGAAAGACAAGGCTTAGCTTAAAGTAGAACACTGGCAACTCCAGAAGCACCACAGAGTACAACCGACCAGCTAGTTTGAAGGCAGGAAGAAAATATATAAACCACACCTCCAAGAGTGAGAAGCGGCTACTTAAAGGGAAGGTAAATTACCAACAAGCAGCACCTGAAGCAAGCAGTGTGGTATTCACAAAAACACAAAACACAAAAGGATCCACAAGGAACTTGTCAATTTAACCCACGTGATGCCAGTCTCTCTGATTTCCAGGTACCTGCTACAGGAACGTTCGTGACAATGGGAGAGGCAGTGTCCTAGAAATACAACTTTGTTTTTCCAAAACTGCAGCTTCTGTTTTGAGGTTTTACACCCGTTCTGATGTAGAAAATTAAAAGAGATATAGTTGTTTCACAGTAAGTCTCATTGTCTTCAGCACACAGGAGCATATCATCCACGTATTGTAACAGGACCACTGAGAGGGGCGGTGCCCAGTTTGTAAGGACAGATTGCAGAGCCTGTGTATACAAGGTCGGGGTGTTCTGAGCTCCCGGAGGCAGGATGGTCCAAGTATACTGGTTACCCTTAAATGTAAAGGCAAACAGATACTGACAGTCTTGGTGCAACAGGACACTAAAGAAAGCATTTGCCAGGTCTATTACTGTGAAACACGTAGCAGTGGATGGAACTTGTGACCATAAGGTATCTGGGTTTGGCACTATTGGAGTTTGTAAAACTGTCACCTTGTTAACTTCTCTAAGATCATGAACTATCCTGTAACTAACAGTCCCTTAACTGGTTTCTTCTTTATTGGGAACAGCGGGGTATTAGCGGGAGATACTGTTTTTATCAATAAGCCAGCTTGGAGAAAAGCATCAATTTGACTGGCCACTGCTATCTCTTGGTCATGACTGAGGGGGTACTGCTTTACTTGAGGGGGCTGACATCCTGGCTTAAGATGCACAGTGACCGGAGATACGGGGAGTTTCCCTATGTCTGTTTTTGATGTTGCCTGTATATCCTTCGGTACCACCTCAAGAACAGCCTGGTCTACAAGGGTTAATTCTGACAGTTCAGTCTCAGACAAAGCCAGTGTCGCTATTAAGGGACATAATACTTCCTCCGGGGCTCGAAAATCTACACGGGTAGTGCCGTTGGGGTAAAAGTGTATGTGGGTTCCCAGTGCTTGCAAAACATCAGTCCCTAAAAGAGGTTCTGGCAGGTTTTCTTTAACTAACAATTGGGTAACAACCGTACTGTCTTTTATCTTTAGCGTAACTGTTTCAGATTCAAGGACAAAAACTGTTTCTGAGTATACAACATCTATACATCTACCTCGCACAACTTCTGCTCCCTATCCCTCAGTTTCAACCTCACAAGCTACTTTTATCCATATATCTTCACATCCATGATCCTTTATCCAACCACAATGTGTTCTACTGAATCTTTCCCACCTAGCTCCCTCGGAGCTTCCTCCCTAAATCAGGGTACTACCGTACTAGTACTCCTAGGGTTAAGATTCCCATACTTCATCCCCGCCTTCTCCAACACTCTGTCCACATTCTTCAGACCCTCCTTACCTCCTCTTTCCTTCACCAATGTTTTGGCTGTCTTATAACCTTCAGGTAAACTAAAATGATTCCCCATTGCTCTTCAACTGTACCAGAACAACTATAGAAAGTAACAAAATTCAGAAGTCTGTTTCCCCTCAGTTTCCTCAGAGCTTACCAACTAAATTCACCTAGTGTACTCTGTTACTGAGATTTATTATACAAATTAAATGTCTACAAACCGGACATCGGAGTCCAAGGACTTTGATTTCATATATCCACAAGATTAAGATACTGATAGGTCATCAGTATCCGATCGGTGGGAGTCTGACACCCAGGATCCCGCTGATCAGCTGTTTGAGAAGGCACTGGTACTCCTGTGATCGCCACGGCCTTCTCTCTGCTTTTCCTAGGCTAGTGATGACACATTCATGTGTCATGTGCCCTAGGAGCATGTCAGCCCCATTCAAGTGAATGTAGCTGAGTGCGATAGAAGCACAGCCGCTCTACAATTTTTTGATGCTATGCCTGGAAGGTGCGAGAAGGCCGGTGCCTTCTTTAAAACAGACCAGCGGGGGTCCCGAGTGTCTGACTACCACTGATCAGATACTAATGACCTATCCTGTTTGACTTCCACAGCTTCTCTGTGGTGGGCCTGGCTGCCAGAGTCATCCAATTTGTCCTCCCTGGCAGTCCGTCACCTGCTGTTGCCAGCATGGCCTATCCCCTCTGCCCATAGGGCGCTCCCTCTGACTGTTAAAGGCCATGTGCACATCCACCTTATTTCACACCAGCCTATGGCTGGCCACCTCTGAGTATTTAAGGCACCTTCCCCTATGAAAGAGTCCCTGAGCAATAAGTTGTCTCACTTGGTAGTTCCTGCAAAGGTGTGGTGTATTCATTTGCTTGCCCGCGTAACGAATTCTGCCCGTTTCCTGGATACTGACCCTCTGCTGTCTGACCTGTATGTGATCTCTGTATTGACCTTTTGCTGCCTGCCTTGACCTTAGACTGTTTATCAGATTGCTTGTAGTCTGTGTGCCCTGACCTCAGCCTGTCCCTGACTATGGTTCTGCCTGATCCCTTGGTGCTGCACACCGATGTCAACCATACAGAAACTACTTCAGGAGAGAGCAGTCTGATGGTTCCCATACAGCAAAGTCCAGATCACTGTTTAGAGGTTCGAGGGTGAATACCAGATGACTGCCAGAATAACTCTCTTATGAATAACCCAAAGTGAAATCTGTTGGTTGATATAGTAGATCGACACCCACTGTCATAACAATTAGATTGCTTCTGACTTCTTTAAAAAAAAAGATACAATGCTTTAGCTCTTGGAATATTTGCAGGTCTTTTGACTTAATCTGCACTATACGAGAAAAATACCATAAAGAGTATGCTAGTGATAACACACAAAAAAAGCACTAGAAAAAACTGCCACAAAGACCACAGGGAAAAAAAAAAAATTATTCTGGCATTTTTATAGTGCAGATTCATTATTGTAAGGCCCCTGAGGCTAAAAGAAAGAAATAAGTAGAGAACATTCGCACAGAGGCCCTGAGAGATGGTGAGAAGTCTGGCTCCTTAGATGAAACAAGGAGCTTTTAAAGGCTATCTTCTGTCTTTTCCATCATTTGGGGAGCTGAGGGGCTCCTTATCTCTGCTCTCTGACATAATAAACACTCATTATAGCTCAGTTCTTATCTTACTGATAAGAATGTGGCTTAAATAAGTGTTTATGACCTCTTAGTAATTTAGAGATAAGGGCTATTAGACTGGTCATAAAGTGAAAGTACCAGTCACAAAGTTAGAAAAACAGTTAACTTTTTGTGACAGAACAGCTTAAATTTTTTAATAAAGGCCAACTGAAAATATGATTTGTATTAAAAAATGAGTAAAATGCAATCATAAACAAAAATTGCCTCCAAAGGTGTACATAGCCTTCAAGCCATTTTCTAGCCACCTGCCATTTAGGTGTTCTTACCATCTGTGCACTTAAAATAAGAATCAACATATTATTAACAAGAATATGTTGTTGTCTAAAGCGGTGTTACTCTCTCCAATATTTTGACCAGCTTCCCTGACACTGGCCTCTGCCCAGCTGCCTCGCTGTGTCAGCGGATGTCACAATAAAAAATTCCATTTTACAACAACTAGATATGTGAAAACTTTCCTTTTAATAGGTGACATTAGTGCATATAATATAATATTGGAAATTGAATATTAGCAAAGCTATTCTGAGCTCTTGAATGGACACTCAGCCTTCTACTCAATCAACAGCCACTGCCACTATACATTGATCTGCCAACGTAGACTCACAGATGGGAGCCCTATGCCTCTGACCTGTCTATCAACTCCTGCTTGTTTTGATGGAAACCTTAAGGCCTGTTAATCTGTCAGTGCATGGTGTAATTTGAACGGTGTCCATAATGTTTCTGTTCGAACTAAGTAAGAGTGCCCTATATATTTTCCTTCTTGTATAGCGATGCCTTGGCCTAGGCAGCTCAACTGTGGAAGAAAGATGCCCACAGCATCTTCTCCCTGTCACCTTTCCTGGCAGCCTTCCACAAATTATTCAAAGAACCAGGCCAATAGTGTTGAGCGGATCAAAGCATTCGATCTGAAGTTTAAGAAAAATTCTATTTGCAGTGAATCCGAATTTCCTCGCGCTTCGTGGTAACAAATTCGTTTTTTCCTAAATTGGTGGCTAACCGTGTTACAAAGTGAAAGTAAGATGCCCGGGAATGCGAGATCACCCATAATGCCATGCAGCCAATCAGCAGCTAAGCAGCCTCATCCTGTGCCGTTTTGATTCAATTTCGATACTAGAAAAAAGTATTGCGATACTCAATACCATTCGACACCACACTTAAAAAATTAAACACCAAAAAAGCCACGTGCATTCCGCATTTTATGGAATGTCCGGCCCATATTCGAACAGTCCGATCCTATTTTTTGGGGGGACAAGGTGACTAAAAAGTGGCGAATCACGCGTTTTTTTTTTTTTTTTCTGTTACAGCGTTCATCACATAGAAGATATTTTTTATATTTTAATGGTTTGGACTTTTTCGAACGTGGTGATATGTAATATGTTTATTTATATATTATTTAGATATTTTATGTGATAATATTATATGTAAAATTGGTAAAGAGGGTGACTTACAATTAATTTTGTTTTTTTCTTTTTTTAACTTTTTATTTAAAGGGAACCTGTCATCAATTTTATGTTGACTCTACTGAGGGCTGTATAAAATAGTGATAGAAATGCTGATTTCAGCACTTTGTCACTCATCAGCTAAAAGTAAGTGGTTGCCGAGAACCAGCATCATAATCATTGGAGCCCAGGTCTTGAAAAGAGTTACGGCCACCTGAGAAGAGTCATGGTTATTCATGAATTTCTGCTCTCCTGCTGATGATTTACAGTTTTCTACCTCGTTTTCTCCCTTTCTGTCTAGTAGAGAACTGCCAATCATCAGCAGGTGGGTGGGAGAGCAGGAGATTATGAATAACTTTGACTCTTCTCAGGTAGATTTGACTCTTTTCTAGGCCTGTGCTGCAATGATTATGATGCTAGTTCTCAACAACCACTAACTATTAGCTCATGAGTGACACAGCGCTAAAATCAGCATTTCTGTTACTAATGTATGCTGTCCCCAGCGAGGTCAGCATAAAGTTGATGACAGGTTCCCTTTAATAACTATCAGTCCCCTTAGGGGCTAGAACCCTTGTCCTATTCACCCTAAAAGAGCTCTATTAGGGTGAAAAGGACTTTACACTCTCCCTGCTGCCCTGTGCTCTGTGCACACAGCAGCAGGGAGCTTACTATGGCAGCTAGGGCTTCAGTAGCGATCTGGCTGCCATGGTAACCGATCGGAGCCCCGCCATTTCACTGCTGGTGCTCCGATCGGAACTGCCACTGCACCACCAATGAAGAGGAGGGTAGGGGACTCTGTGGCCACTGCCGCTAATTACTTTAATACTGGGGTGGTTGGGTGCACTGTGCCACCAATGATGATAATACTGGGGTTGGGGGGGCGCACTGCGCCACCAAAGAAGATAACTAACGTTTAATACAAATACAGGAGGCGGGTGTCGGCAACAGAATCACATAGCCAGCACCTGACCTCTTTGACAAGGCGCTGCTATCCGCGACAGTTAACCCCTCAAGTGCGGTACCTGAGTGGTTAACTTCAATATTTTGCGTGGCCACCATTATTTTCCAGCACTGCCTTAACTCTCTTGGGCATGGAGTTCACTACAGATTCACAGGTTGCCACTGGATTCTTCTTCCACTCCTCCATGACGATATCACGGAGCTTGTGGATGTTAGAGACCTTGCGCTCCTCCACCTTCCGTTTAAGGATGCCCCACAGATGCTCAATAGGATTTAGGTCTGGAGACATGCTTGGCCAGTCCAGGACCATTACCCTCAGTTTCTTTAGCAAGGCAGTGGTCATCTTGGAGGTGTGTTTGGGGTTGTTATCATGTTGGAATACTGGCCTGCAGCCATTTCTGAAGGGAGGGGATCATGCTCTGCTTCAGTATGTCACAGTACATTTTGGCATTCATGGTTCCCTCAATGAACTCATGCAGCCCCAAATCATGACACTCCCACTACCATGCTTGACTGTAGGCAAGACACACTTGTCTTTGTACTCCTCACCTGGCTGCCACCACACATGCTTGACCTCATCTGAACCAAATAAGTTTGGTATTTAGAGATGAGCGAATTTGATATTCTGAAATTCGTTCACGCTTCGTTTGGTGGGGAAAGCAGAATTGCTTTATGAATTCCGTTACCATGGGCCATAATGCAATTCTATGATGGAATGCATAACGGAATACCTTTAGAGGCATTCCTTTATTTATTCTGTCATAATAGAAGTCTATTGGCTGCATAACGGATCCGTCCCGTTACCTTTATGCAGGGGAGTCCTTTCCTGCAAAACGGAAACGGGAAGCATCCGTTATGCAGGCCATAGACTTCTATTATGACAGAATGAATAACGGAATGCCTCTAAAGGCATTCCGTTATGCATTACGTCATAGAATTGCATTATGGTCCGTGGTAACGGAATCCATAACACAATTCTGCTTTTACCACCAAAGATAACATGAAATTCACTCATCTCTATCTGCATGTCTTTAGCAAACTGTTTGCGGGCTGTCTTGTGCATCATCTTTAGAAGAGGCTTCCTTTTGATGCAGTGTGTGGTGTATGGTCTGAGCACTGACAGGTTGACCCTCCACCCCTTTAACCTCTGCAGCAATGTTGGCAGAACTCATATGTCTATTTTGAAAAGACAACCTCTGGATATAACGCTGAGCATGTGCAATGTAGAGATGGCAACTATGTTAATCCAGCCACCAGTCGGCACCTTGGTCATTTGCGGTGGCTGAGGATTGCCAACAATTGTGACGCAACCTTAGGGTGTCTCAGCAGGTCACGTCTACCTCGTTGGGGCTGGAAAACATTATCATAGCACATTATAACCTCAGATTTAGGGTAAGTGTGAAAGGCATTATAAAGCACACTAGGTTCTTGTATAGCCCAAAAAGTATCCAACTTCCCTTACATACATTTAACCCTGAGGACAGGGATATCGATCGCACAGTACCGGGTAAGTATAAATCTCAGAAAAGAGAAACTGTAGCCCACCTCGGGTTGTAAGTGTCTTTGTCTCAATAAAAAAAAAAATGAAATAAAATTAAAATATAAAAAAGTGGTCCACCATACTGGAGTGCTGCCTCATTCTCTAATCTTTTGGATAAATATATACTTATAATATATATGTGTACGTATTGTTTTATTATTTGTTGGACTAAAGTATATTCTCTTTTTAAAAAAAAAAAAAAAAGTTAAATATTTAAGTTCAAAGGAAATAAGTGTGATGTGAATAAAGAACAGTATGTTCCCTGTTCCTGCGATTTTTTTGGAATATGCAAGATTTAACACTCCATGTGGAGAATAACATTTACAAAAACTAAGCAGCCTTTGGCCCATGCCATACTTGCCAGGCCAGAAGATATTATGACCTTGTGAGAACACCTGTGTTCCTTATAGTATATGATAGGGTTATATATACATTTATATATGCACCTACTCCTCCCCTTGCATACCAAGGTTGGAACGCTGCTAAAAGTAGGCTTTGAAAAGAGCTGTCAAACATACCGACACGAACACATTATACACAGGTCTTTACAGACGCCATACTAAACAACCCTCAAGCCACAGTACTTCTCTCAGATACTTATCCTCCAAGCCGCTGGTTGTGACTCTTCCTCTGGATCAGTGTGGTGAGTGTGGACAATTCACTCACTTAGCTACCATACTATAATCAACATGCACAGCTCTTATCTTTATTCTACTATACTTGGAAGAGATATATTTGTTGTCTACATAATGTCATTGTAATTTCTTCACATCTATTTAAAAAGTTGTCTCTATCCGTTCAGTAACTTAGCCATAGAGACTGTGTTGAAGGTCTTGACACATGGCTAAGACACTCCTACGGCACATACTTTACATGCCTCCAGGTACTGTAGGTACTGTTCTGTTGTAAGTGTACAGTGGACAGAAAATGCGTTCTTAATCAGGACATTGATTAAATGGAAAAATGTGTATATGGCCCATAATAGTGAATTCACATGTAAAAATATGCAAAAAAAAGTCTGCACTAAAATTTGTCAGCATAACCCTTAAACATAGCACATTTTTCAGCTGTGCGTCAAGCTTTGTGGATTATTTGGCATTTTTGAGAATTTTGATGTGGAATTTGAAATGCATTTGAAAACATCAGAAGACTTCCACATATGCAGTACGCAGAGTAGGACTGAGCAATTTTTGTAAAAATCAAATTTTTTTCAACTTAAAAAAATCATTATAGGACTGGAGAATCCCTTTATCTCCCCAGAATACCCCAAAGCCGCATATTGTTGCCCATATAACTGCCTTTCACGTCAGCACTTTCCTACCCCTGTTCTTGTCATCACTGCATCCTGACAAGATGTTTACATTCAGAACTTCCTGTTTGATCAGCTTCCTGTTAGGTCTGCAAAACCAGCATGCTTTAACATGAAATGTTTCCCAGGGCTTGATCCACCTGTAGACGACCACTTTATGCAAAACTGCTCTATATTAAGGTTTTTTCTTTCCCCCTCGATTGCAGGGTTTCTGCAGGAATAGCTTTAACTAAAAGCCAATGGTCTGGATACCAACGCTGGGCATGCGGACCGGTGTCTTCTATTAGGCACCTCTGAACTATACAGTGTACATTTACAAGCTAATAGCATGTTTTCTGTGCCAGTAGGGAACAAATAGATAGTGTGTTCCCTGATAACCTGTGCCCCTTCCAGTGTGATCCCTGCTGTCAGTCAGTGCAGGGCTCCCGCGGTGTTCAGTGCATCAGTGCAGCCTGTGTGGAATTGTTCAGTTCCAGGATTAAAGAGGACTTGTAACTTCTCCTGACATATCTGTTTTTGCAACTACTTTCATTCCCCATGTAATAATTCTAGAGAATCTAGTCTTATGGCTGTATGTTGTGCCAGTCATTTATTATTCCTTCTAGAAGTTATGAATGAATTGCTAGCAGTTTGCAAAAAAGGTCCAGGCGGGTGATACCAGTTGGGAGTGTGTCCCTGCTCAGTCAGACACTATCCTATCAGCATTGCCAGTGGCAGACTGTGCAGGGATACACCCCCAACTGGAAACACCCATTGCAAACTGCTGGCAATTTATTCTTGACTTCTAGCAGGAATAATAAAAGAATGGCACAAAATAGTGTCATAAGAATAGATGCTCCAGAATTGTTATTACGTGGGGAATGTAGGAAGAGGTGACAGGTCCTCTTATTCTGGTGCAGGGCAGCAGAGACTAAACAGACTCTACACAGGCTGCGCTGTTAGGGAATGTTCAGATGAGGGATTTCCATGGCAGAAGCAGTGCAGTGGGCTTGTATCTTGTATGGCACAGAACTGAATGGAGCTAAACCACCAGCAGGCTCCCGCTGCGGCTTTGAGAGGGGTCCACGCAGTAACTGTGCCAAGAATGGACCTGTGCAGTCTGGAAAATCACGCAGCAAATATCCTTGGCCACATGAACTGTGGCACAGCCTTCTACTCAAAACAAGAGAGGTGGTTTCTGAGAGTCAACCTTGGATTTCCAGCATGGATCATCTTGCAAATACATCTCTGTGGCAAATCTGTGACTGGTGAACATGCCCTTAGTTATCAGGTTATCGCCATTGTCATCACTGATTTGCGGCTAGCAAAAGTAACTTGAAAAAAGTTGTTTTCTTTGTAATTGTACATTTTTAATAACCTTTGGTATCTTTCTATTGATCAGTCCCATTCCTGGGTTAGTTCATTTGTTATCTTTACATGTCAGCTGGATTGTGAATATCTTGAGGGGGATTCCTGAACACCACTCAAGTTCTTCTGGTTTTACTACGTGTCTGCAGTGGAAAATAGCTAAAGCACTAGCTACACAATTTCTTTTTATTATCGTAGTATATGATTTTACGATATTCCGCTGACAATTCTCTGGTCACAAGACTGAAAACGTTAACCACCAATTTTTAGCTTATCCCAGGAGCGTAGCTAACTGCTCATGGGCCCTGGTGCAAGGGTTCAGCTTGGGCCCCCCTTCCCTCAGTGCTTTCTGTGTCTGCCTATACGGCAAAAGGGTCTTTGGGCCCCCTCAGGCTCCTGGGCCCGGTAGCGACTGCTACCTCTGCACCCCCTATAGCTACGCCCATGCCTGTGAGGCAATGTACCACTCTCCCACCGCTAGTTTTCTGGCAGAAAAAAGTTGCAAAATTTTTTGTTCAAGTGGTGTTTCTCGGTTGCCCTTGCCGCTTTCCCGGAAAAGGGGGCGTAGCAAGGGAAATCTCTGATAAATAAACTCGTACACTCAAATGCAATGGAGATGAACATTTAATTCAAGACATGGGCCACTTTGACATGTTCAGTACTTGGTCAGTATTTTGCATCAGTATTTGTAAGCCAAAACCAGGAGTGGAACCTACAGAGATGAGGTATAATGGGAATATTTCTACGTCTTCCATGTTTTGGACTATGTCCTGGTTTTCGCTTACAAATACTGATGCAAAATACTGACCAAGATTTTATTGGGTTGGTAATCTACTTCAAGTAATTCAGAATATCCCAGAGTGCCCTGTACATACTGTATATACCACAATATTACAATATCTAGCCCAATTATAATGTTGCTTAAGGCTACTTTCCCACTTGCGTTGTTCATTCCGGTATTGAGATCCGGCAGAGGATCTCAATACCAGAATTAAAGGGATCCATTTTGATTCTGCACATCAGGATGCATCTGTTTTGTTAGGATGCGGTTGTGTGAAATCAAAGCAGAAAAAAACGTCACTAAATAAATTGAAATTCAATGGGTGATGGATCTGCTTTTTGAGGCTCCTAAAAAAATGGATCCGTCACAATTGACTTTCGGCGTCTGTATTTATGACCGGACACAAAACCGCAGATTGTAGCGATTTTTTGTCCTGTCACAAAAGGGAATGCTGATGCAACAGAAGACATCCTGAACTGATCTCTTTCCATTCAGAATGCATGGATGCATATGTTCAGCAGGCAATCTGACTACATGAAAAGCACAAACAGGAGGATATCAGGGCTCAAGTGAAACGTATAGTCTCAGCCCTGTATGTTACTCAGACTGCTGTCAGAAAATTATATCATGGGAGCAACACAAATTCTAAAACGTAACTTTTACTAATCAATGTAAAAAAGCCCCACACACACAAGACACAGACATAACACACAACGAGTAATCCGTCTGCACATGCGGCACAAAGGTACAATGCGTGGTATATGGGCATAGAGGCCTAATATATGAGCCCTATTAAGCCCTACTTGGCCTGTTGTGCCCTATGTGCAAAAGAAATCACGGGGTCCAAAAAGCCCCGCAAGGGGTGGCCACGTGCTGGAACCTGACCCTAGGTATCTGACCCTAGTAAGGTCTCTGAGGGGAGATTGCTCTCACACTATGGATACCAGGGTCCAGTCAGCCAACATACAGTCAGGGAAGACAAAGTCTCCCCAGGTGCAAAAAGAAAAAGAAGCGTCCCAACGCGTTTCATCACAAGGACTGCACCAGTATACAAGGGGAACTAAGAATCATCAGGGGACGCAAAAACCACCTTGTATACACAAAGAGAGAGTCCCTGGCTCCAACGGTCAAAAGAAAGGGCCAAGGAACATATAAATCCACAGAGTCGTGGCCATAGAGGTAAAAAGGATACACATAGTCTACATGGCTATCCTACAGTAGAGGAGTGGCGTGTAGCGAAAAACCTCCTGGAGGGAACACTCCTGTAAAAAGAGAAACCCATAAACAAATGTCATCTATTATTGACTCAGTTAAACAACCTAATGACCACCTTCCATAGATCAAAAATCAAAGTGGTTACTCACAAGAATGCCCAAGGGTCAGGGTGTGTGGCCTCCGGTCAGGAGAGTCATAGGTGCCTTGTTCGCACGTCAAAGCCCCATTATCCGGGTGTCCCTATCTGTGCAGTGGGACTCACCCAGTATACATAGGCTAGGTAATGAGGGGGCGGATATCTCGGTCACGTCACCTGACTCCTCAAGGTGTGCGGCGCCGGATCGCGCATGCTCAGTATCGAGATCCGGACGCCGAACGAGGAGACACGTGCAAGCGGCCGGGAATGACGTCGCCTGTACGCCGCGTCTCGGGCGTTCGGCGCACAGGGAAGACGTCAGGGGCGGTGCTGGTGCGGACCAAGGAGTTCCCAAGTCCGCCCCAGAACATCAGTCACGCCGATGTAGGTAGTTCCAGATGATCACACCAGCCATACGGTGGTTGGAAGGAGGAGCGGAGCAAAATGTACATGGACCGCTACAACTTTTATATTCCACCACCACCACACGGGATATAGTGAGGATAGAGCCCGAGTGGTATATTGTGTAGGACATTTATAAGGCAGCAAAATTGGCAGCTGGAATCAGACAAGCCACTTATAGATGAATGGTCACATTTAGTGGCCAAGTGGCAAATAGGCCCCTAACCACATATCACTACAGGTAGGGACTAAAATTCAGTTGTTCATTTAACCCATGGGGGCTGGGGGTATTGAGTCTAAAGATCCACCATACTTCTTTCTGGAGGATCTTTTGTCCCAATCCCCACGTTCTGGTCTCCGCACACGTTCAATTCCCATAAAGGACACTGCCGACATTCGGCCGGCATGGTGAATCTGCACATGACGCGCCACTGGGGTATCTCTGTTATTTCTGATGTCCCCAGGTGTTCACTCACTCGTTTTCGCAATTCCCTCCGAGTTTTCCCTACATATTTGAGGCCGCACTCACAGGTACACAAATAGATGATACCAGTAGTGCGGCAATTGATAAAGTCCTTTATGTAGTAAGTCCTGTCGTCTGGGTCACCCTTAAATGTTTTTCCGGGTTGGAGATATTTGCAGAACGAGCAATGGCCACATCTATAACAGCCCTGTGGTGGGCCCTGAAGCCATGTTGTCGGTCTCGTGTCCTTAGATGTAAAATGGCTACGTACACATTGGTCCCTTACATTCATTCCTCTCCTGAATGTAAGTGAGGCATGAGGACTCAGTACCTCAGAAAGATCGGGGTCCATTAGAAGCATGCCCCAATGACTTTCAAGGATTTGTCGAATCCTGGGTGCGGCCATATCGAAGGTGCCAATCACCCTTATGCGTCTGGGGGTACTGTGTTAGTTTTCACGTTAGGATGTAACAGGGCCGTCCTGTCGCATCCAAGAGCCCGTTTATAGGCCGCTTTCAAGATGCAGTCAGGGTAACCACGGGCCCTGAAACGCTTTCTCAGTTCGTTGGCCTCCTGTCTGAAGTCCCCGGATCAGAACAATTTCTTCTTACCCGTAGGTACTGTCCTGTTGGAATTCCCCTCTTGAGAGGGACAGGATGACAGCTGTCCCATCTCAAGAGGGAATTTGTAGCCGTGGGTTTACGGTAAATGGTTGTTCTCAGGGAGCCACCCCCACCTCTGGAGATCATTATGTCCAGAAAGGGCAAGTGATCCCGAGCAATAACATAGGTGAACTTCATGTTGATCGTATTATTGTTCAGTTCCTGTACCAGGCGATGGAAGTCGCCCTCCGTGCCGCTCCACAGGACAAGAATGTCATCTATGTAACGGCACCAGAGGGCGATCGAGTCCGTATACCACAGTGAGGCATCCTCGAACACGATGGTTTCCTCCCACCAGCCCAGGAGCAAATTTGCATATGACGGTGCACACGAACTGCCCATGGCAGTGCCCCTGAGCTGGTGGAAGAACCTCCCATCAAAAAGGAAAAAATTACTGGTGAGGATGAAACTGAGTAACTGTAGAACAAACCCATTATGTGAGTGGCACTGTGAACCACGTGCTTTAAGGAAGTGTGCAGTGGCTTCCACTCCGTTTTTGTGCGGTATAGACGAGTATAAGGCCTCCACGTCTATTGAGGCCAGCCACCAGTCTCCCTCAATACATACCCCTCGAGTTTCGATAGGAGATCGCTCGTGTCCCTAATATACGATGGTAGGGACTCAACAAAAGGTCTTAGGATTCGATCAACATAAATCCCACTGTTTTGAGCTAGACTCCCAATTCCTGAGACAATCGGTCGACCTTTGACCGGACGTGTCTCCTTATGGACCTTGGGTAAGCAGTAGAATGTTGCTACAACAGGATGTGCAGGTAGAAGGAACTCAAATTCCTCTTTAGAGATCAGGGACTGTCGTTTGGCGTTTAGAAGAAGTAATTCCAGAGTGCCCTTAAAGTCCGATGTCGGGTCACGGGATAATATCTCGTACTCGCTTTGTCGCTGAGAATGGACAGGCACATCTCTTTATAAGTCATGGTGTCCATGACAACTACATTCCCCCTTTGTCGGACGGTTTGATAGTGATGGACCTGTCCATTCCCAGGGACTTGATGGCCAGCCTTTCTTCCCTACTGCAGTTAAATCTAGTGGGGAGGCGTTCAAAGTTGATAATTCCGCCAGTGTATATTTCAGGAAGATGTCAATACATGACACCTCTCCAGGTGGAGGCATCCTGGAGCTGCTAGGCTTCAGGTTTGTAAATGGGCCTTCACCCGAAATGTCCGGGGGGAGATTCTCAAGATCAAAGAGGAATCTCACATCTTTCAGACATTCAACAGGGATACCCAATTCCCGACTTTCTTTTCTGTCCTTCATTTTAAAATGTTTATACCACTTAAGTTTTCGGGCAAAGAGATAAAGGTCTTTCGTCCAATTGAACAGGTCAAACCTTGTCGTGGGTACAAATGAAAGTCCACGCCTAAGTGCCTTGGTTTCAGCGGCCGAGAGGGGGCGGGACGAGAGGTTAATAATTAGTTTGTCAGTAGGGGTCCCTATTGTGTCTGTGTGGGCTGCATATTGCGGCTCCTCAGGGGATATTGGGCCCCTTGGTCTAAAAAAGCGGTGGTCGTAGGGGTAGTGTTCTGAGGATAGTTACTAGTCCTATTTGTGTTACCACGCCCTCCCCACCTTCTAAATCTGGACCCCCCTCTACCTCGACCTCTTGTCTTGGGTTGTTTATCTCGTTCACTCTCATGATATAATTTTCTGACAGCAGTCTGAGTAACATACAGGGCTGAGACTATACGTTTCACTTGAGCCCTGATATCCTCCTGTTTGTGCTTTTCTTTAGCTCTTGGGGCATGGCTGGCTTTTTGGCAACCGGACTTGACAAAAATATTTGGCTATCTGAAGCCAATTCAGTTTTTTCTGACCAGGCCTTTTCTCAAAAAAAGTATACACCTACCATTAATAGTGCCTTCATTGAACTGACCAAAATCTATAAAGAACATGTGAGTTCATGGTGGGAGGTACAGGGACTGGAACACTATATTAAACAGGGTATAGTCCCTAGGGGCCTACGTATATCCCTTACACCAGCAAACAGAAGCAGGAATCCAGAATTACTTAAAAATGGGAGAGAGAGGCGACCAACAGCTCCCTCAGATTTATGCAACTTCTAGTGGAGGAAGAACGTCTTACCCTTGAAAGGGCAGAAAAGGGGCTAGTAGAACAGATAGAGGTCACTAAAAATTCCAACAGGACCCGGAATTCGGGAATAAGGAGACACTATTACAGAATACTATCGAACGGTACCAATACCATCTGAAGGACCGCAAACATAAACAGTTTCTCAGAGACCTACAGGATTTTAAGGACAATAGGGCCTACCTCTTTCTGACCAATCCTAACAACTACCCAAAATCTGAAATCTCCTCCACTGAAACAGAAGGATCTGAGAGTGAACGAGATAAACAACCCAAGACAAGAGGTCGAGGTAGAGGGGGTCCAGATTTAGAAGGTGGGGAGGGCGTGGTAACACAAATAGGACTAGTAACTATCCTCAGAACACTACCCCAACGACCACCGCTTTTAGACCAAGGGGCCCAATATCCCCTGAGGAGCCGCAATATGCAGCCCACACAGACACAATAGGGACCCCTACTGACAAACTAATTATTAACCTCTCGTCCCGCCCCTCTCGGCCGCTGAAACCAAGGCACTTAGGCGTGGACTTTCATTTGTACCCACGACAAGGTTTGACCTGTTCAATTGGACGAAAGACCTTTATCTCTTTGCCCGAAAACTTAAGTGGTATAAACATTTTAAAATGAAGGACAGAAAAGAAAGTCGGGAATTGGGTATCCCTGTTGAATGTCTGAAAGATGTGAGATTCCTCTTTGATCTTGAGAATCTCCCCGGACATTTCGGGTGAAGGCCCATTTACAAACCTGAAGCCTAGCAGCTCCAGGATGCCTCCACCTGGAGAGGTGTCATGTATTGACATCTTCCTGAAATATACACTGGCGGAATTATCAACTTTGAACGCCTCCCCACTAGATTTAACTGCAGTAGGGAAGAAAGGCTGGCCATCAAGTCCCTGGGAATGGACAGGTCCATCACTATCAAACCGTCCGACAAAGGGGGAATGTAGTTGTCATGGACACCATGACTTATAAAGAGATGTGCCTGTCCATTCTCAGCGACAAAACGGAGTACGAGATATTATCCCGTGACCCGACATCGGACTTTAAGGGCACTCTGGAATTACTTCTTCTAAACGCCAAACGACAGTCCCTGATCTCTAAAGAGGAATTTGAGTTCCTTCTACCTGCACATCCTGTTGTAGCAACATTCTATTGCTTACCCAAGGTCCATAAGGAGACACGTCCGGTCAAAGGTCGACCGATTGTCTCAGGAATTGGGAGTCTAGCTCAAAACAGTGGGATTTATGTTGATCGAATCCTAAGACCTTTTGTTGAGTCCCTACCATCGTATATTAGGGACACGAGCGATCTCCTATCGAAACTCGAGGGGGTATGTATTGAGGGAGACTGGTGGCTGGCCTCAATAGACGTGGAGGCCTTATACTCGCCTATACCGCACAAAAACGGAGTGGAAGCCACTGCACACTTCCTTAAAGCACGTGGTTCACAGTGCCACTCACATAATGGGTTTGTTCTACAGTTACTCAGTTTCATCCTCACCAGTAATTTTTTCCTTTTTGATGGGAGGTTCTTCCACCAGCTCAGGGGCACTGCCATGGGCAGTTCGTGTGCACCGTCATATGCAAATTTGCTCCTGGGCTGGTGGGAGGAAACCATCGTGTTCGGGGATGCCTCACTGTGGTATACGGACTCGATCGCCCTCTGGTGCCGTTACATAGATGACATTCTTGTCCTGTGGAGCGGCACGGAGGGCGACTTCCATCGCCTGGTACAGGAACTGAACAATAATACGATCAACATGAAGTTCACCTATGTTATTGCTCGGGATCACTTGCCCTTTCTGGACATAATGATCTCCAGAGGTGGGGGTGGCTCCCTGAGAACAACCATTTACCGTAAACCCACGGCTACAAATTCCCTCTTGAGATGGGACAGCTGTCATCCTGTCCCTCTCAAGAGGGGAATTCCAACAGGACAGTACCTACGGGTAAGAAGAAATTGTTCTGATCCGGGGACTTCAGACAGGAGGCCAACGAACTGAGAAAGCGTTTCAGGGCCCGTGGTTACCCTGACTGCATCTTGAAAGCGGCCTATAAACGGGCTCTTGGATGCGACAGGACGGCCCTGTTACATCCTAACGTGAAAACTAACACAGTACCCCCAGACGCATAAGGGTGATTGGCACCTTCGATATGGCCGCACCCAGGATTCGACAAATCCTTGAAAGTCATTGGGGCATGCTTCTAATGGACCCCGATCTTTCTGAGGTACTGAGTCCTCATGCCTCACTTACATTCAGGAGAGGAATGAATGTAAGGGACCAATGTGTACGTAGCCATTTTACATCTAAGGACACGAGACCGACAACATGGCTTCAGGGCCCACCACAGGGCTGTTATAGATGTGGCCATTGCTCGTTCTGCAAATATCTCCAACCCGGAAAAACATTTAAGGGTGACCCAGACGACAGGACTTACTACATAAAGGACTTTATCAATTGCCGCACTACTGGTATCATCTATTTGTGTACCTGTGAGTGCGGCCTCAAATATGTAGGGAAAACTCGGAGGGAATTGCGAAAACGAGTGAGTGAACACCTGGGGACATCAGAAATAACAGAGATACCCCAGTGGCGCGTCATGTGCAGATTCACCATGCCGGCCGAATGTCGGCAGTGTCCTTTATGGGAATTGAACGTGTGCGGAGACCAGAACGTGGGGGATTGGGACAAAAGATCCTCCAGAAAGAAGTATGGTGGATCTTTAGACTCAATACCCCCAGCCCCCATGGGTTAAATGAACAACTGAATTTTAGTCCCTACCTGTAGTGATATGTGGTTAGGGGCCTATTTGCCACTTGGCCACTAAATGTGACCATTCATCTATAAGTGGCTTGTCTGATTCCAGCTGCCAATTTTGCTGCCTTATAAATGTCCTACACAATATACCACTCGGGCTCTATCCTCACTATATCCCGTGTGGTGGTGGTGGAATATAAAAGTTGTAGCGGTCCATGTACATTTTGCTCCGCTCCTCCTTCCAACCACCGTATGGCTGGTGTGATCATCTGGAACTACCTACATCGGCGTGACTGATGTTCTGGGGCGGACTTGGGAACTCCTTGGTCCGCACCAGCACCGCCCCCTGACGTCTTCCCTGTGCGCCGAACGCCCGAGACGCGGCGTACAGGCGACGTCATTCCCGGCCGCTTGCACGTGTCTCCTCGTTCGGCGTCCGGATCTCGATACTGAGCATGCGCGATCCGGCGCCGCACACCTTGAGGAGTCAGGTGACGTGACCGAGATATCCGCCCCTCATTACCTAGCCTATGTATACTGGGTGAGTCCCACTGCACAGATAGGGACACCCGGATAATGGGGCTTTGACGTGCGAACAAGGCACCTATGACTCTCCTGACCGGAGGCCACACACCCTGACCCTTGGGCATTCTTGTGAGTAACCACTTTGATTTTTGATCTATGGAAGGTGGTCATTAGGTTGTTTAACTGAGTCAATAATAGATGACATTTGTTTATGGGTTTCTCTTTTACAGGAGTGTTCCCTCCAGGAGGTTTTTCGCTACACGCCACTCCTCTACTGTAGGATAGCCATGTAGACTATGTGTATCCTTTTTACCTCTATGGCCACGACTCTGTGGATTTATATGTTCCTTGGCCCTTTCTTTTGACCGTTGGAGCCAGGGACTCTCTCTTTTGTGTATACAAGGTGGTTTTTGCGTCCCCTGATGATTCTTAGTTCCCCTTGTATACTGGTGCAGTCCTTGTGATGAAACGCGTTGGGACGCTTCTTTTTCTTTTTGCACCTGGGGAGACTTTGTCTTCCCTGACTGTATGTTGGCTGACTGGACCCTGGTATCCATAGTGTGAGAGCAATCTCCCTCAGAGACCTTACTAGGGTCAGATACCTAGGGTCAGGTTCCAGCACGTGGCCACCCCTTGCGGGGCTTTTTGGACCCCGTGATTTCTTTTGCACATAGGGCACAACAGGCCAAGTAGGGCTTAATAGGGCTCATATATTAGGCCTCTATGCCCATATACCACGCATTGTACCTTTGTGCCGCATGTGCAGACGGATTACTCGTTGTGTGTTATGTCTGTGTCTTGTGTATGTGGGGCTTTTTTACATTGATTAGTAAAAGTTACGTTTTAGAATTTGTGTTGCTCCCATGATATAATTTTCAATCTGACTACATGACAGTCAGGACCACAGGGATCTCCTTTAGCCCCAACAGGATTTAATTAAAGTATCTACCTGGTTCCAACACAGCACTGCTCATGTCACCACTGGTTCCCCTACTGGGCTAGCTATTCCCACACCCATAGCACTCTCCAGAGCTAAGCAGTGGTGTTCCACACAATACACCAGCAGGCCCACCTTCTCCACGGCTAGACTATCGGCACACAGATCAATAATGGTCTCCCTACATGTGCTTAAGAGCCAGATTGACCAAGCAACCATATTGCTTCTCTTTCCACGGGGCTCTCATCCTCTGGCAGGTGACCATTCTTCTGAGCTCTGCACAGGCCACACGTTGTGACGACTCCCAACCTCCAATCCTCTATAGATACAGCTTCCAGTTAGGATTGTCACAATACCAAAATTTTGATTTGATTTCAATACCATAAAAAAGTACTGCGATACTCGCTACAGCAGCATGCATTCCGCATTTTATGGAACATCCGGCCCATAATTGAACAGTCTGATCCTATTTTTGGGGGGGTGACAAGGTGACTAAAAAATTGCAAATTGCGAGCATTTTTTTTTTTTTCTGTAACAGCGTTTATATTTTAATAGTTCGCACTTTTTTGGGTATGGCGATATGTAATATGTTTATTTATTGGTTATATATTTTATATGTAAAATTGGGAAAGGGGTGATTTTTATTTAATAACTATTAGCCCCCTTAGGGGCTAAAACTCTTGTCCTATTCACCCCAATAGAGCTCTAATAGGGTGAATAGGACCTCACACTCTCCCTGCTGCCCTGTGCTTTGTGCACACAGCAGCAGGAAAATTAACATGGCAGCCAGGGCTTCAGTAGCGTCCTGGCTGCCATGGTAACCGATCGGAGCCCCAGTATTTCACTGCTGGGCTCCAATCAGAAGCTGCCACTGCACCACCAATGAATGAAAAGGAGGGGAACCTGTGGGCACTGCCACCAATGATTATAATACTGGGGGTGGGGGGGTGCGCACTGCGCCACCAATGTTTTTAGTACTGGGGGAAGAGCGAGCATTGTGCCACGCCTGAGCGGTTAACTGCCGCGAATCGCAGTGCCCTGCCATAGAGGTCTGGTGCCGGCTATGTGACTCTGCCGCTGGCACCCGCTGCCTATATTTGTATTAATAGGTGAGTTATCATCATTGGTGGCGCAGTGGCCATAGCCCCTCCCCTCCTCCGACCGTCTCTCTTCTTATTGGCAGCAGCGGCACAAGGGGGAGGGAGGCACTCCTCCCCTGTGCTGCTGAGGAGAACATGGCGCGCGCTGAGAGCAGCGCGTGCCATGTTCTCTGATACTGATACTAGGCTGTACAGTAGCACAGCCTAGTATCGGTAAATGTCAAATCCCGGTATCGAATAGATACCGGTACAAAAGTATCGATTGGGTATCAATAATGCGATACCCGGTGCAACAATACATCCAGTCCTCCCCTATCTCACTGCAGAGTGACGTCTGCTCCCAGTGGTAACCATGTTCCAGCCTTTCTTTTACACAGACGTACAGCACATGGTTCATCCACATTCCCTCCTGTTGCTGCTATGCTAAGCCATTTCCAGTAGACTGTAACTAGTGATGACTGAGCTCAACAGCCCAAAGGCTGTGTTCAGCAGGTTCCCCTTGCACACCATGTGGTAACTCCTACTTACTGCCCTTAGGAGCTCCTTACAGCTCACTTTATATACCTGCCACTGTGGATTCATCTAGTTGCCAAAGTCAAATATTACAGCATAGAGACAGGTCATCTACAATATACATGCAATGAATATCAACCAATACATACAGTACATACAAGGCAAAACAAATAGACAAAAGAACAGACCATACTCTGCACTGCTTTACAGACAGTTGGGGTCATTCACTGTCTCAAACAAAACAGTAGCTGATCTCAGGGAGACCAGCCACAAAAACACTGCGTAGCCTCAGTTAAGAGTCTCAACACAGCAATCCGAATTGCAAAGCTCCCTGGGAAACAGTAATATGCAAAATAAATGTGGAGCCCCAGTATTGGGTCTACAACACAATGAAAGCCAGATATCCCTCAAAGAAAGGAAAACCGAGAAAAGGGGTGTCTCCATTACAGAGATCACCAAATCCACCATATTAAGTGGCCCCTATGTCAAGATCCCCTATGTCATTCACTGTCTGTAGCTCCTGTGCTGTATGTATGAGACGGGTTAGTGGTTTCCCTCTACAAGTGTTCAAATACTAGGAGCTGTAGTTTTTGACTTCTTACTCACTGTAATGTCCTCCGATAGCCTATAAGAACATACTAGATGTTTTGGGAATTGTAGTTCTCACAGTTGTTGTATCCCTCTTCATGTAGTGTCCACTGATGCCCCATAACAGTATGGAGATGCTGGGACTTGTAGGTCTCTCCTCTTATACCGCTCTCCATGTAATGTCCACTAATGCCCCATAATAGCCTTACACAGTTGTGTAATGAGGAAATAATGAGGAATAATGATAAAAACTAGAGAGCAAAATTTGATAGATTTATGACAGATGGGGAAGGTTTCCATCAAAACAGACATTTTTTCTCAATGACTGTCACTACAGACCCTTGTCTGGGTTATAATTGTATATATTTGAGATGGGAGTGGCTTTATCTTGGTAGATTTAGTACACTACAGTCTCTATTACAGCTCCACATGGTGGTAACCCAGCTTTCCCAGGAACCTGAAGACAAATATGCCTAGCTGTGGCACTATTTAGGAGTGAGGAGGGGGATTTATCTTGTTAGATTCGTATTCTGCGGTCTATTACAGCTCCACATGGTTGTAAACCAAATCTATTTTGTACTATTACTAACTAAAAGATTCATTCCAACGAAATGGCACTGTATGTGACAAAAGTTATTCAGCCTACATCCAGCCCTCTCCTCCTTAACTTCCTGCCTCACATGCATCACCATATGAGGGGGAAGAAGAAGGTGTAGGAGAAATGGCTGCAGCCTGAGACAACAATACACTGCTTTTCTATTGTATTTTTCATGGTCTGCAATTATATCAAAGGAAATAAAGACACATAGGGAGATTATAATTCATTCTGTTGGTTGTTCTGTTTTGTGTTCGTATTCTAGTTTTAGTTCCCCTTTAACAAGCTGTTTTGGGGTAACTGCTCACTTGGATTTTTATAACTTTATTCCTATGACATAAAAAGGCCTTTTCATGGTTTCTCAGCTGCATGTCATACTAGTAAAGGGACGATGTGGGAAATCAGGGATGCAATTAATGAGTAAAAGCTCAATTTTATTGTATTCTCCAGTTTAAGAGGATTACGCAATTACCACTGATCATACTGGTATGATACATGTAGTACAGAAGCAATGGTTTGTCTTTTCACTAGGATTAATTGACATAATTGGTATTGCTGTACATAGGAAATGTTATGTCATTCATAATCTGCAGCTCAATTCTCAAAGGATGAAGCCAGTGACTGGAATGGACACAGCATTCGAGCTATTGGCACTGTCCAATATGCCACCAGTATGGAAAACATTCCGATTATATGGCTGCCAATGTGATAGGTATTTCTTGTCTTGTGCTATAATGTGAGATTTGTAAACATATTTTGCACATAAGAAAAAAAAAATGCCACAATAGCGCTGTCTGTATTTTTTCTCTCATCTCCCTGTTAGTTTAACCTACATTTTTTCTCTGTCCTCACGCTCCCCTCTGGCTGTATTAAACAGCCATTGGTCTGATCTCTTCTGACAGCTGTTCTTTTTTGGGAGGGGCTCTGCCGCTATGCTTATAAGAAGGAGGAGGGGTCTGAAGTCTTAGATAAACTGAAGAGCAGCATCTGGTCATTTTAGGCAAACCTTTAGAGGACACGGCACAGCGCTGCATGAACAAGGTGAAATGGAAACCCACTTTTAGGTAGGAAGGCAACAGCACAATGATGGTTCTGGGGTAAAATACTGAAACGGATTTTAGAAACAAATATTACATGAAGTCACGTTTAGTGTTGCATAATCAGAAGAACGGATGAAACTAAGATATGACGACAGTAAGCTGGAAACGGCCAGTTATTATAAGTAGTTATTGGACATATTAAGGGTTAGGAAGAACCTTAGTGCTGTCTCATGAATCAGAACCCTTCCTTTGGTATTGGTACATTTTTACTGTATGCAATTTTATTAACACGCTAAATCTTTTTATAATACGCAATATTCTTCCACAGCATCATTTATCACCAACCTCTTTGAGCTGGAGACAAAGGCTATCAGATTCTAAAGGCAGAATGTTAATCCGCCTTGGACGGCTCACCCCTGGATACTTCCGACTGCTGCAGGTACCTTATGTATGAGGTCCATTATCCCCCCTGACAGAAAACATGTTATTTTTTTTTATTTTTCACTAAGATTGAGAATATATTTAATGTCAGCTAATGGGCAGATGTCACTGTATCTAGAAAAACCTACCTGTGATATCCCATTTCAGTTGCAGGTTTCTGGAGAACTGGCAGCAGAGCCCAAAGACAGACTAGTAAATCACCTGGCATTACTCTTTGCCCTTATGGGCCTTGGACTCTCCTACTACAGTGTTCGACAGATGGCGCAGAAATCAAACCTCCCACCTTCAAAATGAGAACACCAGTAGAAAGACGTGAGAGAGATGCACAAAACTGTATATAAGAAAGCTACATATTCCATCTCCCTGTCTTTAGTAACGTTCTGTAAATGACAGGGGTGAAGTCGATGAGTTATGGAAATAATGTATTTTGAGGACTGAGAATGTACGAATGCCATAGTAAGTTGTATAGATAAACTGCACCCGTCGTAAAGAAGGCCATTCTTCTGAATGTGTCCTTTATTTCTAAGTATGAGGCTGAAGTCCTGGAGATCTCATCTGTGATACATAAAGTGCTATAGAAAGTTAATAGAGCAGGTGCTGCACATTTAAGGCTGTCCCTTTGTAATTGGTGACCATGAAAGAAGGTATGACACCAATCAGCTGTTATCTATTGCCAAGCTAGACCCCTTTACTATATGTTCTATACCTTTTATGGCTAACCTCCGGTACTCCAGCTGTGGTGAAACTACGACTCCCAGCATGCTCCATTCATTTCTATGGAGTTCTGAGAACAGCCAAGCAAGAGTACATCTTGGGAGTCGTAGTTTTACCACAGCTGGCGTGCCGGAGGTCTACACTGTATACTTTTAACAATCTGGCTGCAGAATCCCACTGTGCAGAAACTGACATATTAGGGACATTATTCGCTCACAACAATAGTAGTAATTAGGCTATACTTGTACAGAGACAACTTTACAGACTGAACTGGAGAAAATGCTTTACGTGAACTGGAACTTACTGTTTGTCTTTAGTCAAATGTATTAAATCTCAGTCACAAAAAGAAAATATTGTACTTTCTTAATCACATAAGTTCATTTGTGTAATTATCACTTAAAGTGAGCCTTCAATTTACTGCTAAAAAGATATACACCCCCCTTTCGTAAAGGGTTCCTCTTTAGTGTTAACCGCAATGCAAAGGTTAAACACCATAGAGCACTAATTGTGCATCCGTGCGAGATGAGTGAGCAGACGGGAGTGGAAGTGACAAGCGGACGTGTTTCTGGATGCCTGAGCAAGGCGCACATTCATTCCCACCCTTGCAGAGAGGAGGACATCTTGTTATATAACTCATGAATGGATAAATATCATCCACAGCAACTTTCAGACAAACCATAAGGTATGTACAGCAGGACCTGAAAGGCAAGTCCGGCAGCCAGGCATCACGAAAATAAGGACTCGTGTTTTGGAAATATAGATGTTTATCATCACATCATATAATGACAAAGAACAGGCATTGGGAAAACTTTATGGGTTTCATAGCAATTCACTGACGACAACATCTCCATATAATACACCACAGCTGCGGCAAGCTTACAGCCAAAATGGTAGATCAGTGGGATTGCACCTTGTCTCCACTGAAAGTGCCCAGTTCAATGGCAAGAGGAAAGTCTATGTGGCAATAAGTACTATTCCATCGCCACCTCCTGGGTCTGGACCGCAATCTGCTTGGGTGCTTTGTATGAGCCCATCCCTGCTGCTCTTTCTGCTTCTTCTTGTGTATAAGGTTCATCTTTCAGCTGCTTCAGTCTGTAAGAGAGAGATCACATCCACTGTAAGACCCGTCATTCTCACTTCTCAGCCATGTTAGGCACACCCGCAGCAATTCAGCAAACCTCCCACATGAGAGGTGCTCATTCAGACAAGCTTCCACAAGTTCCTTTCTGCATAGTAACATATCTTTACCTGCGTTTATGCACTTTGGTTTTAAAATGCTCCCTCAAAGTCTTCAGGTCCACAAAGTATCTCCTTAAAAAAATAAGAAAAAAACTTCTAGTGAGAACAACTGGCTTAGATGAATAGATTTCATTTCAGTTACATATGTACACAGTGTGTATCTATATCTCACAGACCTGTTCGTTTTCTTCTGCAAGGTTTCAAATACCCTAATCTTTGGTATAACCTAGGGTTGGGCAATATACCGGTGTCTGCGATATACCGCGGTATTAAGAAACTGCGATATGGCGATATCACAGTTTCCTAATAACCGCGGTATTTAATGACGTCATAGGAGCGGTCGCACGTGTGCCGACCGCTCCTAAAGCATCCATGTCAGGGGTGTGGAATTCCTATCGCCCGGGACATGTAGTGCCGGGCGCCGGGCAGGTAGTTTGTCAAGTAACTTAGCCCTGCTGCGGGCAAGTAGCTAGCTCTGCCGGGAATTTAGCACTGGCCCCGCAGCTCTTATCCAGTATTCATGTAATTAATGTCTTTAGAAGTAGCCCGACCTTAATAACTATTGTTGCGCAGGCTCCCTGGGCAGCTTGAGTTTAACATCTCTGTTCCTCCATGCTCCGCCTGTCTGCTCCGCCCACTTTATGAATGAAGGGGCAGACGGCGCATGGAGGAACAGAGAGCTGCCCGGGGAGCCTGCGCAACAATAGTTATTAAGGTCGGGCTACTTCTAAAGAGATTAACTACATAAATACTGGATAAGAGCTATGGGGCCGGTGTACTACTGCAGAGTAACACTGCACCGGCCGCTGCGAGTGTTGTGGGTCTGTGGCTGACACTGTTATGGGGGATCTGTGGCTGATGCTGTTATGGGGTATATGTGGATGACACATATATAGCATAAGATGCTATATATGTGTCAGCCACAGGCCACCATAACAGTGCATCATCCAAGGATCCCCCCATAAGAGTGCGTCAGCCACAGTGCCCCCCCATAACAGTGCGTCAGCCACAGTGCCCCCCCATAACAGTGCGTCAGCCACAGTGCCCCCCATAACAGTGCGTCAGCCACAGTGCCCCCCATAACAGTGCGGCCAGCCACCGTGCCCCCATAACAGTGCGGCCAGCCACCGTGCTCCCTCATAACAGTGCGGCCAGCCACCGTGCCCCCATAACAGTGCGTCAGCCACCGTGCTCCCCATAACAGTGCGTCAGCCACCGTGCTCCCCATAACAGTGCGCCAGCCACCGTGCTCCCCATAACAGTGCGTCAGCCACCGTGCCCCCCATAACAGTGCGCCAGCCACCGTGCCCCCCATAACAGTGCGCCAGCCACCGTGCCCCCCATAACAGTGCGCCAGCCACAGTGCCCCCCCATAACAGTGCGTCAGCCACAGTGCCCCCATAACAGTGCGCCAGCCACAGTGCTCCCCATAACAGTGCGTCAGCCACAGTGCCCCCCCCATAACAGTGCGTCATACAGTATAACGTCTCCTTGCGGCTGCCCCCATACAGTATAACGCCTCCTTGTGGCTGCCCCATACAGTATAACATCTCCTTGTGGCTGCCCCACACAGTATAACGTCTCCTTGCGGCTGCCCCCATACAGTATAACGTCTCCTTGCGGCTGTCCCATACAGTATAACGTCTCCTTGCGGCTGCCCCCATACAGTATAACGTCTCCTTGCGGCTGCCCCCATACAGTATAACATCTCCTTGCGGCTGCCCCCATACAGTATAACGTCTCCTTGCAGCTGCCCCCATACAGTATAACGTCTCCTTGCGGCTGCCCCCATACAGTATAACGTCTCCTTGCGGCTGCCCCCATACAGTATAACGTCTCCTTGCGGCTGCCCCATACAGTATAACGTCTCCTTGTGGCTGCCCCCATACAGTATAACGTCTCCTTGCGGCCCCCGCCGCCATACAGTATAACGTCTCCTTGTGGCTGCCCCCATACAGTATACCGTTTCCTTGTAGCTGCCCCCATACAGTATAACGTCTCCTTGCGGCTGCCCCATACAGTATAACGTCTCCTTGTGGCTGCCCCCATACAGTATAAGGTCTCCTTGCGGCCGCCCCCATACAGTATAAGGTCTCCAAGTGTTTTTTTCTTCTAAATGAGCATTTATCGTGATATATATCGTTATCGCGATAAATTTCTTAATATCGTTATCGTGGCAATATTTTTGATATCGCCCAACCCTAGTATAACCTATATATCTACAGGCATAGAAAGGCATGCTAAATATGGGCTCCCACTAGATGAAAACAGACCACAAAAAAAAAAAATTATTGTAATGGACTAGGGTGCAAAAGACCCTATGGAATTGTACAGCATGTGAGGCAGAAGCTTTCCTGAAGCATAAGCTGGAGGTAAAAAAAAAGAACAAATAAAAAAACACAGACATATGTAAATGATATATCGTATTTTCGCCATATAAGATGCACCTAGGTTTTAGAAGAGAAAAATAAGAAAAAAATAATATTTTTCAGACCTCACCTAAGAGACCAAATTAGACCCCCAATGTTAATCAGACCTCAGATCAGACCCTCAATGTCAATAAGACACCCAATCGAACCTCAGATCAGACCCCCAATCAGACCTCAGATCAGACTGCCAATGTCAGGACCCCTATTCAGGCCTAAGATCAGACCCGCATGTTAAGAAGACCCCTATTCAGACCAGCATGTTAATAAGACACTTTTTCAGATACTCAGATCAGACCCAACACCAACGTCCTTACGCTGTGCGCAGTTACTGCACAGTGAGTGGCCAAGGACCAGGAACAGCAAGTACAATGCATTCACTGTTTCCCGGTCATCCTGTACTAATGAGCGGTTCCATAATGGAAGCGCTCATTAGCATTCGCTCCATAAGACGCACTGACTCCCCCCCCCCACTTTGGGAGGAAAAAAAGTGCGCCTCATAGGGTGAAAAATACAGTATTTATCAGGAGGTTATACTCGTCCTAAATGCTTTGCTCAGGGGCCGGAAAAATGTTTGATCCATCACCCGAACATATGAGCTACCAGAGAATCTTAAAGGGAACCTGTCACCTCCGAAAAACATTCCAAGCTGGCAGCAGTACATGACAGTAAGCAGCATAGTGATTCTAACGATCATTGTCTTCCTGAAGCCAGATGAAGGTAAAGCTGTAAAAACGTTGTTTAATCCCCGGCTGGCGCGCTACTCAAGTCAGGTTTGAAGTCAAAGGGGCAACGGCCTCCTTGCTTCAAGCCGTGATAACCACGCCCCCTTCTTAGATGAGGAATAGATGCGGACCCATTCAGTGTGAATGGGGCCGCGGTGATGCGGAGAGGATACTATGTGCTCGCCGCATCAGCATTTGCGGAGCTGCGGCCGCGAACTTCCGGGTTTCGGCCCCCAAACATCCGGCCGCAGCTCCGCAAAAGATAGAGCATGTCCTATTCTTGTCTGCAATTGCGGACAACAAAAGGCATTTTCTATATAGTTCTGGCAATGTGCAGACCCGCAAAATGCGGAAAGCACATTGTCGGTGTCCGTGTTTTGCGGAACCGCAAAACACATATGGACGTCTGAATGAGCCTTACAGGGGAGTGATTAGTGACGGGGTGATCAGGGGGATGACATGGGGTGATCAGGGGTTAGTCAGTGAAGGGGGAGGGGTGGATGGGGGGGGGTCTGTGTGGTGATTGGTGAACTTACATATGTTTCCTTTGGTGGTCCCAAGCAAAAGGGACCACCAGAGGAACGAGCAGCCGGCATATCAGACGCTGTTAACAAAACAGCGTCTGATATGCGGTTTTTTTTTTAACTTCTACAGCCTGCCAGCGCATGATCAGCGCTGGCAGGCTGTAGTTTAACTTCTCCCCGACGCGATCCTGTGAGTGTGCGCATGCGTGCGTTCACAGGAAATCTCGCGTCTCGCGAGATGAGTCCAGGAGGAGTAAACCAGCCACCGCCTGGATGCATCCGTGCGTTCAGCGGTCTAGAGCTGGTTAAGCAGCCAAACGTGTACTCAATAAAGAGAAGTTTGGCACTGGATTTTATATTTACAGTGTTCACCATAAAAGTGACACGTTACCTACAGATTAGTACAAATAGGCTTCATTCACACAATTGTACCGATGCAGTGCACAGGCACAGTAGCAGTATGGTCGTGTGAATGTACCCTACAGCAATGCCAAATTTTTATTCTTTATACCAGGGATGCCCAACCTGTGGCTCTCCAACTGTTGCAAAACTACAACTCCCAGCATGCCTGGACAGACTACAGCTATTAGGGCATGCCAGGAGCTGTAGTGGTGCAACAGCTGGAGGGCCGCAGGTTTAGCATCTCTGCTTTATACGGGATGTGTTCTTTTTATGTGGGGCAAGGTATGACTTTTTAATCACTTTTTATTAAATTTTTGGGAGAAGATACAAAAAAAAAAAAAAAAAAAGGCAATATGGGCGTTGTTAAGTTTTTTTCCATTATGGCGTTCACCGTTGGACATAAATACTTTTATATTTTAATAGTTTGGCCAACTGTGATACCAATAACTTTTTCTTTTTTAGTTCCTCTAGAGGACTTGAAAATGTGATTGATAGATCAATTATATCATAGACTGCAATCAAATAGTATTGCAGTCTAGGGTAAAACAGCAATGTTCCTATATTAAAGGTCACTGAACTCTCTTATCTTCTTCCTGTCTTAGGGTATAAATACTCTACAACACTGAACCTATGTTTACAGGGAGACAAGCCCTTTTGGTTAACTTTCTCCAAATTTAGTCTCACTTAATTTATACTTTTAGCAGCTAGAATTCACGTTGCTTTCAAGTGGCATTAAACCACACTCTGAAACCAAGCCGTACTAGACAGGATCAAAAGATGGTCATAGACAATAAAAATAGAATAATCCTGTATGAAAAATGTAATAACACCTTCGAAACCTTTCGGAGGTTCTGGGAACCCTGGCCATCTTCCTCCTATTCCATAGATTTTCAATACTGCCTTAGGGCTCCATGCCCTTATTGAATGGTTCCGTGATCAGCAAGATAAGGCAAAAGATAGGACATGTCCGATCTTTGTGGAGCAGAGGCACGGATCAGAAGCCCACGGAAACATTCTGAGGCGCCTCCGTGGGCTTTAAGGTTTGTGCCTCTGCACCGCAAAAGACAGGACATGTCAACGGGTCTGCATCCACAGCAGGGAGTGCACAATGGTGCTGCCTGTGCATTGCAGACAGCAGCACAGCCACAGAGCCCTTACATTCGTGTGCATGAGCTCTTACATTATAACCTCGCTTTTTTTTCCACTAATGACAACCAAATATACCCAAAGTAACCAGTTTGCTGTATCCAACTCTTTTTGTATTGAAGGACTGAATTGATCTGCCAGAATGACAGCATTATGTTCAGTACATGGGAAGATATCACTGTTAGAAATTGGGATGCAGCGAATGCAGCTGAAAGTAAAAGCAGGTTTTACCCCAAATTATTCTCGATTTCTAACAGTGACATCTCCTGCTTATCTTGGGCTAATACTGTCATTTTGGTCTAATGCCAGCCTTCAAACAAGACCAAGCCCATGCTTCTAGCTGCTACCATTCAGGAAATATAGCTGAGCTCCAGCAAAAAAGTTAGGTGGTTAATGTCCTTTTACATAATCTGACGAATGGTTTGAGAAGTTGCTGTGGACATTTCTATTGGGATTTTTCTTGCCGTCAGTAAGAAGGAAATCTCATGTTCACGGGGACATGGAATGTCACTGATGCCAAGTGTAGGCTCTAGCTAGAGCAAAGTGCTAGCCAGTGGCTATTGTAACCAGCACTACAAGATACATTTGCAGAATGTGTCATCAGAAAATTAACTGTTATTTAAATAACTTTTTTTATGTTCAATTTTTTTTAAATAATTTTAGATTTATTTTATCTTTAACCACTTGAAGACAACAGGTTTATACCCCCCTAGTGACCAGGCCCTTTTTTACAAATCCGCACTACTCTACTTTCACCGTTTATTGCTCGGTCATACAACTTACCACCCAAATGAATTTTACCTCCTTTTCTTCTCACTAATAGAGCTTTCATTTGGTGGTATTTCATTGTTGCTGACATTTTTACTTTTTTTGCTATTAATAAAAATTTAACGACATTTTTGCAAAAAAATTACATTTTTCACTTTCTGTTGTAAATTTTTTTAAAAGAAACTACATTTCTATATAAATTTTTCTCTAAATGTATTGTTCTACATGTCTTTGATAAAAAAAAAAGTCCAATAAGTGTATATTTATTGGTTTGGGTAAAAGTTATAGCGTTTACAAACTATGGTGCAAAAAAGTGAATTTCGGCATTTTGAAGCAGCTCTGACTTTCTGAGCACCTGTCATGTTTCTTCAGGTGCTAGAATGTCAGGAAAGTATAAATACCCCCAAATCACACCATTTTAGAAAGAAGACACCCCAAAGTATTCGCGGAGGGGCATGGTGAGTTCATGTATCATTTCATTTTTTTTCACAAGTTAGCGGAAAATGACACTTAAAAAATAATAATAATAAAGTTTCCATTTCTGCTAACTTCTGGCAAAAAAAAAAAATCTCATACGGGCTCATTATGCCCCTCAGTGAATACCTTGGGGTATCTACTTTCCGAAATGGGGTCATTTGTGGGGTATGTTTACTGTTCTGGCATTTTGGGCGGGCTAAATTGTGAGCAGCCATGTAAAGCTAAAGGTACTCGTTGAATTTGGGCCTTTGCGCACTCAGTCTGCAAAAGTGGCACTCATGTGGTATCGCCGTACTCAGGAGAAGTAGGGCAATGTGCTTTGGGGTGTATTTTACATATACCCATGTTGAGTGAGAGAAATATCTCTGTAAACTGACAACTTTGTATAAAAAATTTAAAAATTGTCGCTTACAGAGATATTTCACACCCAGCAGGGGTATATATATAAAAATACACCCCAAAACACATTGCCCTACTTCTCCCGAGTACGGGCGATACCACATGTGTGACACTTTTTGCAGCCTGGGTGCGCAAAGGGGCCCTAAAACCAATGAGTACCTTTAGGATTTCACAGGGCATTTTTACGCATTTGGATTCCAGACTTCTTCTCACGCTTTAGGGCCCCTAAAATGCCAGGACAGTATAAATACCCCACATGTGACCCCATTTTAGAAAGAAGACACCCCAAGGTATTCCGTGAGGGGTATGGTGAGTTCATGTAAAATTTTATTTTTTGTCACAAGTTAGTGGAATATGAGACTTTGTAAAAACTAAATAAAAAAAAAATATATATATATATATATATATATATATATATATATATATATATATATATATATATCTATCTCATTTTCCGCTTACTTGTGCCAAAAAAAAATTCTGTGAACTCGCCATGCCCCTCACGGAATACCTTGGGGTGTCTTCTTTCCAAAATGGGGTCACATGTGGGTATTTATACTCACCTGGCATTTTAGGGAACCTAAAGCGTGAGAATCCAAATGCGTAAAAATGCCCTGTAAATCCTAAAGGTACTCATTGGTTTTAGGGCCCTTTGCGCATCTTGGCTGCAAAAAGTGTCACTCATGTGGTATCGCCGTACTCAGGAGAAGTAGGACAGTATGTTTTGGGTGTATTTTACATATACCCATACTGTGTGTGAGAAATATCGCTGTAAACGACAACTTTTAAATTTTTTATGCAAAGTTGTCAGTTTACAGAGATATTTCTCTCACCCAACATGGGTATATGTAAAAATACACCCCAAAACACATTGCCCTACTTCTCCTGAGTACGGCGATACCACATGAGTGACACTTTTTGCGGCCAAGATGCGCAAAGGGCCCAAATTCCCATGAGTACCTTTTAGGAGGGCATTTTTACGCATTTTCTTCTCATGCTTTAGGGCCTTAAATGCCAGGGCAGTATAAATACCCACATGTGACCTCATTTTGGAAAGAAGACACCCCAAGGTATTCCATGAGGGGCATGGCGAGTTCATAGAAAAAAATTTTTGGGCACAAGTTAGTGGAAATTGATTTTTTATTGTTTTTTCTCACAAAGTCTCCCTTTCCGCTAACTTTTGACAAAAAGTTTAATTTTTCATGGACTCACTATGCCCCTCAGCGAATACCTTGGGGTGTCTTCTTTCCAAAATGGGGTCACATGTGGGGTATTTATACTGCCCTGGCATTTTAGGAGCCCTAAAGCGTGAGAAGAAAATGTGTAAAATGCCCTCCTAAAAGTTACTCATTGGAAATTGGGCCCTTTGCGCATCTTGGCTGCAAAAAGTGTCACACATGTGGTATCGCCGTACTCAGGAGAAGTAGGGCAATGTGTTTTGGGGTGTATTTTTACATATACCCATACTGGGTGAGAGAAATATCTCTGTAAATTGCCAACATTTACAGCGATATTTCTCTCAGCCAGCATACCACATGTGTGACACTTTTTTGCAGCCAAGATGCGCAAAGGGGCCCTAAAACCAATGAGTACCTTTAGGATTTCACAGGCCATTTTTACGTATTTGGATTCTCACGCTTTAGGACCCCTAAAATGCCAGGGCAGTATAAATACCCCACATGTGACCCCATTTTGGAAAGAAGACACCCCAAGGTATTCTGTGAGGGGCATGGCGAGTTCACATAAAAAAAATTTTTTTGACACAAGTTAGCGGAAATTGATATATATATATATTTTTTTTACAAAGTCTCATATTCCACTAACTTGTGACAAAAAATAAAATTTTACATGAACTCCCCATACCCCTCACGGAATACCTTGGGGTGTCTTCTTTCTAAAATGGGGTCACATGTGAGGTTTTTGTACTGCCCTGGCATTTGAGGGTCTCCGCAGTCATTACACGTATGGCCAGCATTAGGAGTTTCTGCGATTCTCCTATTAAGCATACGGGTAATGAGATTTTTTTTTTTCCGTTCAGCCTCTGCGCTGAAAAAAAAAATAAAAAATGAACGGCACAGATTTCTTCATTCGCATCGATCAATGTGGATGAAAAAATCTCTGCCAAAATCAGTGACTGCGGTGCGGTGGGCTGGGCGCTAGCTACCTAACAAGTAGCTAACTAACTGACGGTGATAACGGGACCCTTATGCCCCATTCACACGTCCGAGATTTTGTTTGCGGAACGGAATTGCGGACCCATTCATTTCTATGGGGACAGACTTTGTCCCGCTCGGATCCGGAATTACGGATCCGCGCTTCCGGGTCTGCACTTCCGTTCCGCAAAAATATAGAACATGTCCTATTTTTGTCCGCAATTGCGGACAAGAAAAAGCATTTTCTATATAGTTCTGTGCGGATCTGCAAAATGCGGAAAGCGCATTGCCGGTGTCCGTATTTTGCGGATCCGCAAAACACATACGAACGTCTGAATGAGCCTGTAGGGTGGTGATTAGTGACAGGGGGGGTGACATGGGTGATCAGGGGTTAATCAGTGATGGGGGGTGGGTGTGTGTGTGTGTAGTGATTGGTGCACTTTTCCTATGTTTCCTCTGGTGGTCCCAAACAAAGGGACCACCAGACAGCAGGCATATCAGACGCTGTTTAAAAAACAGAGTCTGATATGCGATTTAAATGCGTTTTTTTCCGCATCTACAGCCTGCCAGCGCATGATCAGCGCTGGCAGGCTGTAGTTTCAGTTGTCCCGGCTCCGATCACATGGACGTGCGCGCGTTCATGTGAAATCTCAGGTCTCACGAGATGACGCCGATAGGCGTGACTGAGACCTGAGAGAGCCGCCGCGCTGACGCCCATCAGCGTTAGCGTGGCGGCAAGAGGTTAACTAGCAGAAGGACGCACCTTCGCACAGGTATATTTCATCTATTTCATTTAATGTTTGTGTGTGTCGTTAAGATATCGACAGTATGACCTATAACAGTGACCTCTACAGCACCCCACCTCTTTAACAATGAACGCCACAGTCCCCCACCCCTTAACACTGACGCCCCACTTTAAAATTAGACCTCCACAGCAGCCCATTCCCTTAACTTTGACCTTCACAGCAGCCCGCCCCTTTAACAGTAAGTTTCACAGCACCCCACTCCCCTGACAGTGACCTCCTCAGGTGCCCGCCCCCTTAACAGTGATCTCCACCGTACCCCTCTCCCTTAACAGTGACCTCACAGTACCCTGCTGCCTTAACAGTGACCTCCACAGCAGTTGCCCCTTTAATAGTGGCCCCTGCCCCCTTAAGGACCGGAGGGTTGTTTTTTTATGCGTTTTCGTTCTGCACTCCCTGCCTTCCCAGAGCCATAACTTTTTTATTTTTCGTTTCACATAGCCATATGAGGGCTTGTTTTTTGCGGGACAAGTTGTACTTTCCAACTACACCATTTTATATCTAATTAATGTAGTGGGAAGCGGGGAAAAAAAATCCAAATGGGGTAAAATTGCAAAAAAAGCAATTCCACCACAGTTTTGCAGGTTTTTAAATCCTGACGTTCAATGTGCGATAAAACTGACCGATTACTTTTACTCTACAGGTCAGTACGAATCCGGCGATACCCTATATGTATAGGTTTTCTTGCGTTTTGATAGTGAAAACAATTCAAAAGTGGGGGGAAAAAAAACAGTTTTACCTTTTTGTCACCATGTTTTGACCCCTATAACTTTTTTGTAATTATATGTACAGAGCTGTATGGGGGCTCATTTTTTGCGTCATAATCTTATCTTTTTATTGATACCATTCTGGGGTGTGTATGACTTTTTGATCACCTTTATGTAATTTTTTGTGGAAAATGAAGCGACCAAAAATGGCGAATCCGCTATTTGGACGCTTTTTTCCATTTTGCTGTTTGACGTATGGGGAATTTTTTTATATTTTTATAGTATGGGCGTTTTTGCAAATTGCGACACCCATGATGTGCATTTTTAATTTTTTTTTTATTTTAGCAAAAAGGGGGGTGATTTGAACTTTTTTTTAAACTTTATTTTTTTTACACTTTTATATACCGTATTTTTCGCCCTATAAGACCCACCGGCCTATAAGACGCACCTGGGTTTTTGAGGAGAAAAATAAGAAAAAAAATATTTTTAACCAAAAGGTGTGCTTTTGAAGTAATGGTGGTCTGTGCATGACAGTATTATGGGGGGGATCTGTGGATGGCACTGTTATGTGGGGGAGATGTGGATGGCACTGTGATGGGGGATCTGTGGATAGCACTGTGATGGGGGATCTGTGGATAGCACTGTGATGGGGGATCTGTGGATAGCACTGTGATGGGGGCATTTATGAATGACACTGTAATGGATTGGATCTGTGGATGACACATATATAGCATCTTATGCTATATGTGTCATCCACAGATCACCCCAATTACAGTGTCATCCACAGGTGCCCCTTTTCTAAAACATCTGGCCCATGGCTGCTTAGGGCGGAGCCTGACAACATGCGGCGGCGGCCCGCCGCTAACAGCGTGACTGCTTGTATAACATTTAAAATCTTTAATTATGTCCCCTTATTTCCTAAAAGCCTAGGACAGTAGCGCTCTGCTAACCTGCTATAACGATCCTCTAGCAGGCAGAGCAGTGCGGCGGCAGGCTGGTGTGTAACGTCCTCACTGACGCCATCTGCCTGCTCCTTTCACTTTATGAATGAAGCAGGAGGAGCAGGCAGATGACGCCAGTGAGGACGTTACACACCAGCCTGCCGCCGCACCGCTCTGCCTGCTAGAGGATCGTTATAGCAGGTTAGCAGAGCGCTACTGTCCTGGGCTTTTAGGAAATAAGGGGACATAATTAAAGATTTTAAATGTTATACAAGCAGTCACGCTGTGAGCGGCGGGCCGCCTGCCGCGTGTTGCCAGGCTCCGCTCCCTCCTCCTTCCATGCTGATACATCGCAGGCTGTGCGATGTATCGGCTTCAGCTATAGGAAAATGGTAGTATTCGCCATATAAGACGCACTGCCATTTTCCCCCCACTTTTGGGGGAAAAAAAGTGCGTCTTATATGGCGAAAAATACGGTAGTTCTATAGGGAACTATAACTTAAAATCATTTGATTGCGATTATCATACATTCCAATGCAATACAATGATAGTCTATATCATTATAAAAATTGTCGGGCGACATTGGTGCAACATCAATGTCGCGCAACACTTGTAGCAGTGTAGTTGTGCCCTGTGTGTCCTGCGACTTATTGTCGTGCAACTCTAGCCTAAAGCTGATCTACAGGAGTGAAGAAAAATGGCTGGGTTGTTATAAAAACCTGGAGTAAAACTGTGTATGTGGATAGTAAGGGCCTGCGAGCTACTATTGGCTGCTAAGGGACATGTGACCGTGTGTATGGCAGTTGGAATATGAAGAGAAAGACTTGCAGGCTTGTATTGGCTAATGCAGGTCATTTTTTGGGAATATCTTCAGGCAGCTGCTGTGTAGGGGCGTATGACCCCCACAAGATTTCTTTTCAGGTAGCAAGGGATGTGTATACAAAGTTTCGTTGAAATTGATGGTTGCTTTTTTAAGTGATCGCGGAACATACATACATCTCTCTCTATATATATAAGATTTTCTATCTCCTATCTTCTTATATTTAGACAAAAAAAAATTCCTACAGCTGTAGCACTGGCCACTAAGCCTAATAATAGGCACCACTTCTTACTCTATACAGATCACTTCGCATCGAAGGAGGCTTTCCCAATGCACGGGAAAATTGTCTTGCATGAAACTGGCCCTTGCTGCAAAAAAGGTTAGGGGCCACTGGTTTAGAGAATATGACTTCCAGTGTTTTAATTGTAATAATACTAATTAATAGACAAGTGTAAGAATTTGTCCAAAATCTCACTACCATTCAACTAACTTCCTGTATTGTCAAGCAGAAGAAGATGAGACCCAACAATGCCGACAAGCTGAAGGCCTCTATCAAAGCAACCTGGGCCTCGATAACACCTCAGAGGTGCCACAGGCTGATCTCCTCCAGGCTATACCTCACTGATGCAGTAATTCCTGCAAAAGGAGCCCTGACCAAGTACTGCATAATATACGGTACACACTTTTCAGTTTAATTGGTGTTATATAATAATCTAATTTTCTGAGATACTGACAGGTTTTCATTAGCTGTAAGCGATAATCATCAACATTAAAAGGAACAATGCTTGTTCCGGGGCTTACCCACACAAAGGAAAGGCCTGTCTTTATCCTACAATTCCCTTTTCATTCCAGAACCAACCATTAAACCTCATTTCATGTTCGCATGGGAAACAGAGTTGGGTACATCCTCGTCACTAGATCAATGGAATAAGGGTTTATTGTAGGCAATTGGTGGATCACCTTGCATAAACCACGCAGAACAAGATACAACTCTGCTGTGGTATCTAACACCCCTGATAAACTTTCACATTCTATTCTGGGCTACTCTCCAAATTGCTGGGGGTCTGCAGTCAGCGTGGAACAGCAGCACATATTGTGGTGGTTGGTTGCTCCATTATGGGCACAGGTTTTACACATGATGCTTCAACTTCCCACCGACCACTTACCGGCTCTTTCTCCTGCCTTCGCTACCTTAGAATATACTTAGTATTGGTATTGCTGAAACTTCTCCCTGTATGGATTTGGGCACGTTTTGACTGTCAATCAAAGGTCATAGCTAGGCAATGGAAACAGTCCTACACTCTGAGGTCCTCTCTCTTGTAAATCAAAATTTGCAAGATGAGTTCAATTACCCAGGATTTGCGTGCCACGGAGAAGGTTATCTCTAGGTGGAAGGCGTGGAGAGATGGCCCTTTTAGTTAGATACTTCCAAGTGAAGCCTTCTAGTATCTTGCACCACTTGGGGTCCCCTCCCCCTGTATCCTACCTACAGTGTTTAGACTCTCTCTAGCAGCATTTTCTGAGGGAGAAAGTTACTACTGTTATATTAATGTTTGTTCTGTATGTCGTGTTTGCTACCACACAATGTTCTCTCTGTATCCAGGATAACTGAAGAATCATGGCTTTGGAAGATTTTCTGTACTGCACACATCACGTTTTACCCATCCTTTTAACGTATAAAAAAAAACAAAAAACGAATGCCTCAGACTGATGCCATACAGTGGTATCTGTTCACCAAAGAGTTCCATTGTGTATGTGTGTAATATATATATATTTTTTTTTAACAAAAAAAAAAATGACTTTTTTTTTTTTTTTTACCAGACTCTGCAGGATACAAGAACATGGTGTGCTGCGTTTTTGTATCTTTTTTTTTCTTCTAATGTATACGTCAAACAGTCATAAAATGTGATGTGCACCCACCCTTAGGCACTTGATACCACTGAAATAGTAATTTCTGTTTGTTACAGTTGCTTTTTGAAATACAAATTCTAAAATGCAAATCAATCAATCAATCAATGCTTGAAATAGATCACTGTGTGTAATGAATCTGTAGAGTATACGGGTTTCACTTTTTGAATTCAATTGCTGAAATGCATTATTTATTCTATCACATATTCCAATTTATTGAAATGTATTTGTGTTCTCCATTTAATTCTCTTGCTACTCCAGTCAGTCCACCTACCAGAAGCAATGATTTGCTACACTGGCACAAGTCTCCTCCAGTCAATCACTAGCTATCATTGCCAGGAGAAGGTCACATCCTGGTATGGCATGGCATGACATTACTTTAGCAAGGGAAATACAGACTGATTGGGTAGGACTAGACTACCAGAACTGGGTTTAAGGGATTGTTGCCTTATGACTAGGAATCGACCGATTATCGGAAGTACCGATATTATCAGCCGATATTCAGGATTTTGGTATATTAGTTATTGGTATCGGCATCTAACCTTGCCAATAATGCATATAAAGCAAATACTAGTGCACGCTTTCATTATGGACGCGCGCACTAGTGTGCATCTGGTGCCGGGAGCAGGGAAGAAGTGCAGCAAGCGCTTCCAATACTCTCCCTCCCTGGTCTTCTTTGATCCGGCCGGTGCTGAACTGTCCTACTCCGTACAGCATCAGGACGTAGTGCACTCGCTATGACCTGGGCCAGAGAACACAGGGGAGTGAGATGCCGGACAATGAAAAGGAGCCACGGCGCAGGAGATGTGATGAGTTTTTTATTTTATTCATCAGAGGTCTGATACGATTTAAAGGTCTGATCTGAGGCCTAATAGGGGTTAATGAAGGTCTGATCTGAGGCCTGATAGGGGTTAATGAAGGTCTGATAGGGTTAATCAAGTCAGTGAGAAGGGTGGGATGGTGTGAAAATTGGCATTTGGCACTAGTATATTATAAATGTAAATTATACATAGTTGACTACCAACTAAGGACTTTTAATTTATAATTTACATTTATAATATACTGGTGCCAAATGCAAATTTCCACCACCGCCCACCTCAGCGACTACCAACTAATATAATATATATCATAAGATATAAAATATCGGTATATGGGGGCCTATGGGCCTGAAAATTCACAGATTATTGGTATGGGCTCTAAAAAAATCTATATCGGTTGATTCCTTCTTATGACATTTGCAAATAGCACTTTTTCAACCCCTTTGAGTAAACCAGTTTAAGAGCAATTCTTGGCATTTTTGTTAAAGGGGTTGTCTCACTTCAGCAAATAGCATTTATTATGTAGAGGAAGCTAATACAAGGCACTTACTAATGTATTGTTATTATCCATATTGCTTTCTTTGCCGGCTGGATTCGTTTTTACATCACATTATGCACTGCTCGTTTCCACAGTTACGACCAACCCGCAATCCATCAGCGTTGCTCATGCTTGTACACTATAAGAAAAAGCTCCAGACCCTTTAATAGCCGGGACTGTGGGAGCTCACATAGCACTTTTTCTATAGTGTGTAAGCACTGCCACAGCTGCGGGATTCCAGGGTGGTCGTAACCATGGAAACAAGCAGTGTATAATGTGATGGGAAAATAAATCCAGCCAGCAAAGGAGGCAATATGGATAGTAACAATACATTAGTAAGTGGCTTATATTAACTTCCGATAAATAAATGCTATTTGCCGAAGTGAGAAAACCCCTTTAAGGGATAGGTGTTTAATACTTGACTTACACTTCAGTAGTTCATGGCATCAGAAAAATGTAATTGAACATAAAGCATCAAATGTGCAGAGTAGGTAACTCCAGAGGCGAAGACCACCGCAACAATGTATGGTTATATTACAGAACAAGAGTCCACATTATGAGATTTAACCAAGTTACCATTGCTCTGACACCCAGAAAAGCATCGCATAGTTCCTCCATATTTATTGTATTCATCACATTTTAAGAACAATCCCACCACACAAAAATCCTTAGGCCCCTTTCACATCTGCGTTTTTGCTTTCCGTCCTAGAGTTCTGTACTCTCGGACGGAAAAATACTGTACTCTGGGTCTAGGACGGAAAGAAACTGATCAGGATTATCCTAATGCATCCTGAATGGAGAGAAATCCGTTCAGGATTTATCAGGATGTCATCCGTTCAGTATGTCAACGTTTTTTGGACGTTGACAAAACCGCAGCATGCTGCGGATTTGTCTTTGTCCAAAAATCCAGAAGATATGCCGTAACGCCGGATCCGGAATTTATGCCCATTAAAGTGCATTAATCCGGATCCGGAACTAAGCTAACCGTTGTTTCGGTGCATCGCCGGATCAGACGTTTAGCTCTGTGCATGCGCAGCAGCAGTTCCGATCGGGGCCCCAGTGTAAGCTGGGGCTCCGATCGGTTACCATAGCAGCCAGGACGCTACTGAAGCCCTGGCTGCCATGGTAAGTACTCCGCACCAATTTACTTACCTGCGCTGCGGCTTCCGGGCGCTCCTTCATGACGTCACAGGTCCAGGCGGCACATTGATCTATGATCTACCTGTGATGTCATGAAGGAGCGCCCGGAGGCCACAGCGCAGGTAAGTACACTGCTGCGGAGTACCATGGCAGCCAGGACTTCAGTAGCGTCCTGGTTGCCATGGTAACCTGAAAGCATTTTGAAGACTGATCAGGATCCTGATCAGTCTTCAAATGCTTTCAGGCGACTTGCGTTCTGACGGTTCCGGCGGGACGGAAGTGCCCGCCAGATCCTCAGAACGCAAGTGTGAAAGAGGCCTTACATGAGACATAGAGCAGAGTAAAGCATGGATCTATTTACACCCATATTACTCACGCGCAGTGTATACAGTAATGCTGTGCATTGCCGGGAAGGCCGTAGTCAATTTCCTGGTTTAGTAGACGATGGGCATTTGCAGGCTGCAGATCTTCATGAATCTGATCTATGTCTTTAACTCTCCTTTTGGTTTTCCAGAGTTTTGAAATATTTTTCTTTTTATCACTTTTGTGATTCCCAATCTGCTTTGAGCGAGTCATGTTTGCGATCTTGGCCTAAAAAGAAAATATATTGAAAATAATAATAAAACAAATTAAATAGAAAAAAAAAACTAGCATAAGAATAACAATAATACGGGGAGCTGGATAGACCCCAGGAGGCAAGTAACTAATAAGTGAAAGGGCTTACACACATCCATCTCCATTTTTTGGATGGAAATACTAGTATATTGCATCAAAGGTTTGCATTTGCAAAAACACAAACACAAGGGCGTTCCTCTGGGTGATCGTGTAGAGAACCACAATCCGGTCCACCATGAGTGCAGCTTGCTGGATGTGGTTGAGCAACCCCAGGCACAACACCAGTGAACACATAGCTATGATAAGGGTAGCTGCCGATCCTCTCCTCAGGATCAGGACACCGATCCTGCCAATGCAATGCAAAAATATTGGGTTGGAGGAAAAAAAAAAGTATATGGGTGCTACTGCCATAAAACTACAAAAAGAAATACATGGATTAGGGTACTTTCACACTTGCGTTGAAGGATTCTGTCAGACAGTTCCATCAACGGAACTGCCGGACGGATCGGTTAAAACGTTTGAAAACGGATTTCATTTGCAAACGGATCCGTTTGTCAATTGTATTGAAATAATGGATCAGTCTTTCCGTATCCATAAAAACGGATCCGTTATTTATTATTTTACAGTTTTTAAAAGGTCTGCGCATGCGCAGAGTGGAAGAACGGATCCGTTAATGCGTCAATTTTCAATGTCGGATCCGCCCTTAAAACATTTCAATGGAGATTAATAGCGGATCCGTCATTCCGTCAAGTGTTTCCGCATTTTTGGACGGAGATAAAAATATAACGTGCTGCGCTTTTATCTGCGTCCAAAAAACGTGAAAGGACTGAACTGAAGACAAACTGATGCAAACTGAACGGATTGCTTTCTATTCAGAATGCATTAGGATGAAAGTGATCCGTTTTTTTCCATTATTGAGCCCCGAGGACGGAACTCAATGACAGAAAACTTTGACGCTAGTGTGAAAGTACTCTTAAACTACTAGAACAACAAACCCAAATGGGGGCAGGGTGTGACGCATTTCAGCGGCTGTCTGTCCAATTTCTCAAGCACCTACAGTAGAAACAGCTGCAGAATATAAATACCAAGTAGGCAGGAAACGAACTTGTGAATTCGACAATCGACTTCAAAGATTTGTAAAAAAAAAAAAAATATATACATATTATAATATTTAAAAAACAAACAAAAACAAATATTACATCAAATATTTCTCAACATTATCACTAACAAGAATAGCCCAGATTTATTCCTCGGTGAAACTTCACGTCTCTGAATAGGTCCTGGTTTCAGCAGACAGCACAGACTTACCGAATACATTCCACCAATGAATCCAGAGTAATGAGTTTATATATCGAGTAGGATTCTCCGGTATACCTGTACTTATAGGATAAGCCTGACCCGGGTGGGATCTTTATTGAGACACAGTTTGGTTACTCCCTTCAGAATATGAGAACGGCGTATACTCGTTTTTCCCCTCAATATCTTTGCACTGCATTGGCAGGACCTCTGTCCTGATCCCGGAGAGTAGAGCTGCAACTACCTTTATCATATCTACATTTTCCCTGGTGCTGTGCCTGTGGTTCTCTACACGATCACCCAGGGAAGCACCCTTGTGTTTTTATTTCTTCATACTGGCACAGCTGGAAATTTACCAGGTTGGTGAACCGAAAGTTAGTTTTTTTCACCATTATTGGCTGCCGGACCCTGGATTGAACGCTTACATCATGGATTTCTTTGTCAACAGAACCTCAACCTGGGACAACTTATGGCTGTATTACACCTGCCGATTCTGCAGACGGTTGTCGGGAAGGAAGCATTTACTCACCGACAACTGCCTGCTCGCTAGCAGAGGAGACCGCTGTCATTACATGCCATCTCCTCCTCAGTATCGGGAGGAGTCATTATTATGCCATCGCTTGTCTCCATGCTGTCTAGTTATTTGCAGACAACAGATCGTGATTAGACAGGACCATTTGCCCGATGAACGAGCGTTTGACGTATATCAGGTACGCGCCGGCAGTATTACACTGCTAGATCATCGCTAACGAATGTTACTACAAACACTCATTAGCAATCATATAGCAGAACATTTGCCCGTGCGATATAGGATTAAAGGTTATGTACATATTCGGAGGCAATTTTTGTTTATGACTGCATTTTACTCATTTTGGGCTAAAAATAATATTTTCAATTGGCCTATTTTTATATTGAGCCATTCTGTCACAAAGGATTAACTGTTTTTTATAACTACTCTGACTGGTACTTTCACTTTGTGCTGGTCATCTAATAACCCTTATCTCTAAACTATTAAGAGGTCATAAACACTTATTACAGATCCGCAAAAAAACGGATGACGTCCGTATAGCATCCTTTTTTTTGGTGGAATCTATTGCAATAATGCCTATCCTTGTCCGTAAACTAGAAAAAAATAGGACATGTTCTATTTTTTTTCGGGGCTACGGAACGGACAAACTGATGCGGACAGCACATGGTGTGCTGTCCGCATTTTTTGCGGACCCATTGAAATAAATAGGACTGCGTCCTATCAGCAAAAAAAACGGAACAGACAAGGAAACAAAATACGGTCGTGTGCATGAGCCCTAAGCCACATTCTTATCAGTAAGATAAGGATTAAGCTTTAATGATTGTTTGTAAGGTCTGAGAGCAGAGGTAAGGAGCCCGTCAGCTCCCCAAATGACAGAAAAGAGAGAAAATCCAGAGGTTGCTACTAGAGCATCTCAGCTCTGTACAGAAAAATAGGGCTCCATATTTTTAATGAAGCAATTGAAAAAAAAATTTTTTGCTCAAAATGAGTACAATGCAATAAACAAAGTTGCCCCAAAAAGTATACATAGCCTTTAAATCATTGAACTAAATCTGTATGGCTTAAACTTTGGCTGCCGATATAAAATTGATGATTAACTTATTTTTGGAGTTAAAAGACTATTACAAATCTGAAATTCACCATGCAGTCGATGTCAGGTTTTTTAAACTGTATTTGAAGGACATCATCATCCCAAGGACTTAGAATTCCTTTTTTGTCTTTCTTCCAGGATGCTGGTGAATTTACCAAACAGTGGAAGGAATAGTTAGAAACCTGCTCCAGGTTTGTCACCAAACGCTCCTCCTTGGCTTCCATTGTCCTAGTTAGGAGCATAATGGATTCATTGCTGCCATTCAACAATTTAAAGGAGTTCGGCACACTGAATAAATCTACATCAAACAGACTTGAGAAATTAGAATTTGATTTAATATATAAAAAGGCAAATAAATTTAATAGAGATAAGAGACTCCTCAGCCAGTCATATTAGGAAGTGGCCTAGGAATACTAGTGAATGTGATGTCAATCATGGACATATACATAAATGGGGTCATTTATCAAACTGATGTAAAGTACAACTTGCTTAGTTGCCCATAGCAACCTTTCATTTTCCAAATGAGTTGTCAAAAATGAAAGGTGGAATTTGATTGGTTGCTGTGGGCAACTAAGCCAAATCTACTTTACACCAGTTTGATAAATGACCCCCAAAATACCTAAACATACCACAAAATATAGATCTAGCAGTGGCGATACCCCCACTTCACAAGGCCGCACTGTTGTTAATTCCAAGATGATGAAAAATAAATTAATGCCAAAAAGACAATTCTCCAGAAGTAAAAAAATACTGCATTGCCTGAACAGAGTTCTGCATCAAAAAATCTAAAGAGGGAACTTCGGTGTCAGGCAGGGAGAGAACGTCCATGTTAAACCATCAGTGCAAAGATCGAGTGTGCAATGAACGTGCAGCCTGCCATCAGTGATAGGAGGGCTGCTACGTCTGCTCCAGTTACCGGTGAAATCAGCAATCAAAAAGTAATGTGAAATGTCCCCCAAAGGTCTTGTATGACCTTATTGGGGAGGGGCCACAAAGTGTAAAAAAGAAATGAATAGAAAGTGTTTAAGGGCTCGATACAGACAACGGTATATTTGTGCCTGCATCTGTTCCGCTATTTTGCGGAATGGATGCAGACCCATTCATTTCCAGATGCTGTCCGCATCTGTACTCCCATTCCATTGCCCTGCAAAAAAGATAGAACATGTCCTATTCTTGTCTACAATGGAGGACAAGAATAGGCATTTCTTTTAGAAGGTTGGCCAAGATCAGTGTTTTGCGGACCACAAAAACGAATACCGTCACCTGAATGAGCCCTTACAAAAATAAAAGTTTCAACTAGTGTAAAAAAAATGTATTACTGTAAAAAATAGACATACTACATATTGCTGCTTCCATAACAACCGGCTCTATAAAAAATATCACATAATCTATCCTCTCAGGTGAATGCCATAAAAAAAAAAAATTAAAACCTGTTAGAACAACCATTTTTTGGTCACCTCACCTCCCAAAAAAAAAAAACATGCCCACCTGCTCCATAAAAATATCACAAGATCTACCCCATCAGGTATACATCATTTATAAGGGGAAAAAATAATAATTTTGGGTCACTTCACCTTCCAAAAAACATAAGATCAAGCGATCAAAAAGTCTAATATACCCTAAAGTGGTACCAATGAAATCAACTTCAAATTCACTGCAATTTCCTTTTCTGACTATATGGCTTTACACTACACCGCCCAACGTGGCTGAAAGGCTAACAAGATGAGGCAATCCACCAGGAACGCTTCTCAGGTACACAACCAGATGTATTTTGTGGTCTGCAAAATACATATGACGTCGGTGATGTCCGTATTAGGGTGGGTTCACACTAGCGTTAGGCATTCCGTTATAACATGGTTATAGCGGAAAATAACAGAATGCCCAGACAAAATGCAAAACGGAAGCCTTTAAAAGGCATTCCGTTTTGCATTCCGTCATAATTTAAGTCTATGGGCAAAAAAACGGATCTGTCCTTCCGTCTTATGGATTTCGTTATGTTCCGTTATAACGGAAGGTCATAACGGAATGCATAACGCTAGTGTGAACCCACCCTTACATCTGTTTGTTGGCGGACCCGTTGATTACACTGAAGTCAATCCCTCCCCTTCCTCTTGTGGAATTGTTGGTTGAGCAATTCTCTGATCTTACAAACTTTCACCATTAAATTCAGGCTCAATCTTAACAATTTAGAGCTCATTTATTTACTAAGAAGGTGTCAGCAATAGCAAAATGAGATCCACTCAGCATTACTACCACATCCTGCGCCTGTGGTGACAGAAATCCTTGTCTTCCACACAAGAACTCACCTAACTTCCGTCCTGTTCGGGCTCGCCACCATGCTCCAAAGAAAGAAGCGTTTTAACACTAGAGAACTCATCACTAATTGTCTCCTTATTTGCCCATTACGATATAGCCTAGCGGCCATTTTACCGTGGTCTATGTCATACACAATACATTGTATGACTACAAGAAAATGTCCTCCTCCATCGAAGACAGAGGAACGCTCACCACAGCCAGTGACTCATAATTGCATCATGCAAAGAAAGAGAGGTAGCCCCCAAGATGGACCTTAGAGAAGGGAAGGGCTGTCGTCAATTCCTACAGCGACCTCACTAGGCTTATTGTGTGTCATAGCAATCCGAGCGCCGTGCCAGCTGTCACTGAGCTACTTGTCTGCTGTAGGAAGGGTAGTCAGTGTGTAATGTGAGTGCTGCACACATAGGGGCTGGAGACCAGCAAGAAACTGTAGAAAGCCCATTATATTTTAATGACTGGTACAGAGAATGGCATACCTCCCAACATTTGAAAATTGCAAAGAGGAAGGCAATTTTTTTAATTACTAGGCCACGCCTCTAACCCGGTCTAAACAATAACTATGCACACCCAGTCCCCTTCAGTGCCCCCACATGGGAATTATTCCCCCTCTGTGCCTCCACACAGTAGTAATGCCTACACTCTGCCCCTTCTCAGTAGTTATGCCCACATTTCACAGTAGTAATGCCCACACAGTAATGCTTCACAGTAGTAATGCCCACACTTTAACCAACACTGTGCCCCCTTCTCAGTAGTTATGCCCACATTTCACAGTAGTAATGCCCACACAGTAGTAATGCTTCACAGTAATGCTTCACAGTAGTAATGCCCACACTTTGACCAACACTGTGCCCCCTTTTCAGTAGTAGTGCCCATATTGTGCCCCTTTCACAGTAGTAATGCCTACACGTGCCCCCTTCACAGTAGTAATGTCCACACTGTGCCACCTTCTCAGTAGTAATGCCCACATTGTGCCCCCCTCACAGTAGTAATGCTCACATGTTCGCCCTTCATAGTAGTTATGCCGCTCACAGTAGTAATTCCCACACTGTCCCCTTGACAGTTGTTATGCCCACATTGTGCCCCCTTCACAGTAGTTATGCCAGATATTTTCCCCCTTCACAGTAGTCTTGCTCACATGTTCCCCCTTCCCAGTAGCTATGCCCAGATGTGCCCCCTTCATAATAGTTATGTGCCCCTTTACAGGAAGGAAAAAAAAAGTAAATATTCACCTGGCTCCACTCAGCTGTGGCACTCCCAAGCAGCAGGCCGATACTGTTACACATTACACTTGGAGGTCTGTGTAGGAGGAGTCAAAAGGCTGATTCCACAGCTCTTCCTACACAGACCAGCAGCATAATGTGTAATGGTACTTTTACACTAGCGTTAGTGTGATCCGGCAGGTAGTTCCGTCGTCGGAGCTGCCTGCCTGATCCGCCGATCAGTGTGACAACTGACAGCATTTGTAGACGGATCCGTCTCTCCGCTTGTCATGCGGATGGACGGATCCGTCTTGCAGTCTTTTTCACAGCAGACCGGAAGGATGGATCCGTCATTCAGTTGTTTCGCAATGCCAGATCCGGCACTAATGCAAGTCAATGTAAATTAATGCCGGATCCGGCATTCCGGCGACTGATCGGACATTTTGGACGGACATAATACCGCAGCATGCTGCAGTATTATGTCCGCCGAAAACCCCTGACAGTGACTGAACGGAAGGCATACTGATGCAAACTGAACGGATTTCTATCCATTCAGAATGCACTGCGATGTGCCTGATCAGTTCTTTTCCGGCATAGAGCCCTTTTGACGGAACTCTATGCCGGAAAAGAATAACGCAAGTGTGAAAGTAGCCTAACAGAGCGCCGCCACCTGATTGGTTTACCATTACTATAAGCTGAGAGCAGGACATACCTCAGCTGTTCCTGGAGGGACCGCGGGATAGCCAGCGAAAACCGGGACTGTCCCTCCACATCCAGGACTTTTGGGAGCTATGAAATGGTGCTTAGACATTAAGGAAGAGGGCTTCTTCACTTATGGTACAATGTATGGGCACCCGGGAGGTTTGGGTCACGTGAGGAGGTCCTTAGGCTACTATCACACTTGTGTTGTGAGGATCCAGCGGGTAGTTCCGGCGACGGATCCGTCATACCGCATGACAACTGGAAGCATTTGGAGACGGATCCGGATCCGTCTCCCAAATGCATTGCAAGTGCGGATCCATCTTTCCGCTTGTCATGAGGATAGACGGATCTGTCTTGTATTTTTTTTTACAGTTTTAAAGGTCTGCCCATGCGCAGACCGGAAGGATGGATCCATCCTTCAGGTATTTCTCAATGTCGGCATACAGGCATGTGTTCCCGCACTTCAGGACGGAGATAATATGCTGAGGTATTATCTCTGTCCTATAATGTCAAAAAGACTGAACTGAAGACATCCCGATGCATCCTGAATGGATTTCTCTCCATTCAGACTGCATGGGGATGTGGCTGATCAGTTTTTTCTGGCATAGAGCCCCGACGACGGAACTCTATGTCGGAAAATGAAAACGCAAGTGTGAAAGTAAATAATAATGGGTAGGCACTCTAACAGATGGTGTCACAACGAAAAACAGTAGTAAAACCAATTTAATGATAAAAGTAAAAAAAATAAGTAGTACAATGACTACAATAGTACCTCTGAAGGGTGTAGATCCACGTGCTGGATGTCACATTAGAGACACACAGTTGAGATACACAGTTGCACTGGGAGAATCCATCTGTCTGGATCCCAGTATCTGTATATCTCAATAGGTTAGTCCATGGAATAACACAAAATAGCTAAACTGAGCTAAAAAAGCTAAAAATACAAATTAAAATCCAATAAAATAGAATAGAACAGCACGTGTACATGCAGTATAGGACGCGAACCACTGCGTAATGGCGCTCAGAATGTGCTAGGGAGTGTGGTCGCACTTCAAGGGTATCGCAACGTTGGTTGCACTTGGTTAAGTATTCAGGTGTTGCACTGGTTAAAATCTTGGCAATAGATATCGCCTTAGATGAGTAGCGTGATTTGACTATAACGTTTTATCCAGACATAGTCCCGGTCAATGGGGATAAAAGGTAAATCCACTGCATATCACCTTGGATGAATGACGTGATTAGGATGCAAAGTCTTATCCAGACACGGTCCCGGTCAATGGGGATAAAACCTCAATAAATGTGTGTCTGCGATTTTGCAAAGCGCCCTGTATGGGCTCTTACCTACGGCTATCTTCGCCGGAGCTGGCGGGTATATGTGGTCCCGAATGTACTCGGCGTCTGCCACGAAGTTCTATCCGCTCTGTGTAGCCGGCGTTGAACTCTCGTTATCCATCCAATCGCAGCGCTCCTCTCTTAGCCAGGGAGCCCTTGCTAAGAGAGGAGCGCTGCGATTGGATGCACTCGCTGCCAGAGAGAAGAGACACCGCCCACCATAACTAAATGAAACCTCCTACTATAACCAAGTTGCCTCATTAGCATAAGAGGCGCAGAAGATACCGGGAGCGCTGCGGGCGAACTGGGGGGGCGTTTAAAAAAAAAACCTGTGTGCGGACATCAGCGGCAGCAGCCCTGTAAGATGGTAGTATCCCATGAATATTTTTTTACTGAAAGGTCCTCTTTAAGTAGAGATTTGCATTATTACATTTATAATATTGATCCAGAAAGTGTTTGTCTGGTCCCTATTTGTATATTAAAGCCAGTTTTGTATTCATTATTTGATTGAAATTTGGATTTTAGACATTTCTATATTCAGATAATTGTTGCACTATTGTGTAAAAGACAACTATTGAAATGTATAAATATGGAGGGGAAAATTGATCTTTCACACCAGAAGCCATAAGGGTCCCTCTATAACCGTCCAAAAAGTTGGGTGGAATGCAAATGAATAGTAACTGCAGATAGACTGGTAGACTGCAGTGGCGATTGTGGTGCTGTGGCAGTCACGTCTTGGCTTTCCATTTTCAGGGGTGGACATAGGTCCGAGGACGAAACAGGTACATCCTTGTGTAAGAAATGTACCTGTCCAGGCTCCAGTGGCGTGATACTCAGCTTTGGCGAGGGCGGCATCAGGAGAGACGTGCTGCTGAGCCACGTCCCCCTAGTGATGAGATAGCATCCTCAGTAACAGGATGCAATGCACTGTTTCTCCTTGCAACTGGCATGGGAGATTAGTAGTGGGCTGATTATCTCAGCTGCTCTATTACTGTGTAGTAGTGTTTCTGACTAATGGCGTGCCGAGTCATGGACCTGATCAGGTTCTGATTCAGGGACTGGGCACTCTATTTAAACCCCTTCCTGGCCATACATCAGTTCCAGTGATAGTCTCTGACTCACTAGCTGTGTTCCTGGTTCCTTGTTCTTGTGCTTATTGGATTGCTCGTTCCTCTGACCTCTCTTTCCTCGGAAAGCTAATCTTTTCACCACTCTGTCTCTCGTTTGGTACTGCATAGCTTGTCTGGTTCTGACCCTTTTACATATAACTCTGTTATTGTGTTTGTCTGTCTTTGTTTTTTAGTCTTTCTCTGCACTTAAATAGCATGGAGACCATCGACCAGTTGCGGTCTAGCTATCTAAGGCTACGTTCACACGACGACAATTGTCGCGCGACAAAAAGTGGCGCGACAAATTCGGGAACCACTACACTGCAACATTTGTAGCGCGACATTGATGTCACGCGACAATTTTTATAATGGGAGTCTATGGTGGTGTCGCACGTGCAACATGCGACATGTTGCGACTACGACACAACAGTTGCCAAAAATCCATTTTTTCCGACTATCATGTCGCAGTCGCAGCATGTCGGATGTCGCAATGCGACACCTTAGACTCCCATTATAAAAATTGTCGCGCGACTATAGTGCGACTTTTTGTCGCGCGACAATTGTCGTCGTGTGAACGTAGCCTTAGGCTTGTACTGCAAGTAGGTAGGTAAAGTGGGCTGGGTTCTAGCCTTAGGGCTCACTGTCCACTGTCCTTGTCTGTCATTACCTACAGTCATAACATCTTGGCTACTGAATTGCCACCCTTCAAATATGTATGAGATATGTCCTTCGCAGGTAAAGGGTTAACATGGTATTTTGGTTACAGCGTGTTATCCCACAAATAAATAGTTATGTAGCCATATTCCGCAGAGCTATTCATGAGGTTCATGTGCAAATCAAAAAACATCACAAAATTACAAATTAATAAACAAAACACTAGGAATGAGTGCCCAGCTCGAAAGAGATTACAATCTAGGATAAAATAGGAGTGACTCAAAAAGTAAAGTTGGTTGTTTTACAAAGCAGTCCAGCCACCTATGTACTACATAGAGTTGTGCAGGCCGAGCTATGTAAGCAAGCACATTGGGTGTGCAGATTACTGTCAGAAAGTGATGAATTCAGAATAAGGGTTGGGTTAGGGGGGGTTTCCAGGTGAAGAGTCAATTTACCAAACCTGATAAGCCTGCCTGAAGAGATTTGTTTTTAAGGCACGTTTTAATTAAGGAAACTTGGGAATTAACTGGATTATCCGGGGAAATGCGTTCCAGAGAGAAAAGTGCAGTGAAGAAAAGTCTTGAAGACAGGAGTGATTACTGGCAGAATGGAGAGCACATGTAGGGTGGTAGACAGAAATTAGATGTATAGAGGCGCAGCACTGTGGAGAGCTTTGTGGGTGAGGGTTCGAAGTTTGAACTGTACTCTGGTGGATGGTCAACTAGTGAAGTGACTGGCACAAGCTAGCGGCATCGGTATAGTGAGTGGACAGATAGTGAAGCTTGGCTGCTGCATTTAGGACAGTGTGAAGGGGGGGAGAGTTTAATGAGAAGAAGACCGATTAGTAATACCTTACTATAGTTAAGACGAGAATGAATCAACGCAACAAGAGTTTTGTCAGTTTCCACTGTGAGAAAAAGGCAAATTCTGGAGATGTTCTTGAGGTGCAGACAACAAGAGTGTGCAAGTGATTGAATATGGGGAATAAAGGAAAGATCTGAGTCAAACATGACCCTAAGACAGAGGGAGTGCTGGCCAAGAGTTATGACAGTACCACAGACTGTAATTGAAAAAAGGTTTAGCTGGGTTAGTAGATGGGGGAAAGAAAACAAGTTCAGTTTTTGAGAGATTAAGTTTCACATACAGAGAGGACATTAAGTTATCTTAAGTGGTTGCTGAGAACCAGCATAATAATCATTGCAGCCCAGGCTTGGAAAAGAGTCACGGCCACCTGAGAAGAGTCACGGTTATTCATGGGCTCCTGCTTTCCCTGCCCACCTGCTGATGATTGTCAGTTCTCTCGTAGAGAGAAAGCTAGGTAGAAGTCTGTCAAGAAGTGGGCAGGGAGAGCAAGAATTCATGAATAGCCATGACTCTTCTCATTTGGCCATGACTCTTTTCCAGGCCTGGGCTGCAATGATTATGTTGCTGCTTTTCGGCAACCACCTGTCACTGGTTCTGGGAGACGGTTCGTCAGAGGTTCCTCCCTGTCTTGTGTATGACGTTTCCCTCCCATACTGCTTCTCTTTGCGGTTTATATTACTTCCTGGATGAAGTGTGTGCTGCTGGAGACTGCAGTTGTTTTGCTCTGAGATAAGTGCATTCCGTTTACTTTGTGTTTTGTTTGCTGGCTTGATTCTAGGTGACCCTGACTCCCTCCATATTCTGTGCAGGGAGCCGGTGGCCGTTCCCCTCACTACTATAGGGAACTCAGGTGTCACTCAGCTTTAGGTAGGAGGGCATGTATTTGTCTACCACCGGGACCTATACATGTGCTTAGCACTTAGGGAGAGTTCTTAGGGATTTATAGGGCCCTCCTATATTTGCCTTAGTTTGGGATCAAGCCAGTCTGTCGGTATTTATCATATACCCAAAAGAACTAAACCCTTGCAAAAAGGAGTTACACCATGTAAGATAAAATATCTCTCAATTTTATTATTATAAAGTAGCACATAACATATGGGAAAAGCAAAACACTGAAGTGCCTGTCGCAGCAGGCCACAACCCGGAAGACAAAGTCCACGCACAACCCGAATATGTAGACATATGGGATATGATAATCCTACATACACACAATGGGTTTATACAAGTTGAAACATACAGGGATGTAATCCCCACACGGAAAACTCACATAAATGTCCAACCAAATGGTCAGAAAAAACCCCCACAAAAGAGGGTGGGATATAATACCAGAACCTAACCCAAACAATCAAATGGTGCAATATAGATAGTAAAATATATTACCCATTGTCCTATCCGGGAAGAGCGTGGACACCAGAAACCTCGACGCGCGTTTCACCCCTCACAGGCTTCGTCAGGAGGATGATTAATTTGTCCAGGCTTCCGTCTTATATACCCTAAGCACACCCATAGCCCAATCAGAAATGCGCACCATCGCCCTGATTAGTGCGGCAAGCATTATGACCGCGCATCCCCCCGCCATCATGCGCCGGACGCCGGACTCAGTCACGCAGCTAGATGACGTGGCCAGCGTCACCGCTACGTGTACAGACTGAGCCGGCGTCCGGTCGTCAAGACGACCGGGTAAACGGAGCGCGTCACAATGAAGCATTCTAGTGATGTTCCGTCTGCTCTTTGGGGGATACCGGAGATTTCAAAATGTTGGTGTGGCTGTATTTACGGATTGGACGTCGGCCTGGGAAGAACTTTATTATTAATTAAATTTTTTTTTTTTTTTTCACGCTGGTCCATTACGTGACCATCTAATACTTGCACTATGGGTTTACTTCTTTTCTCTTCACTTTGTTTGGATTTATTATTGATCATATTAATTATTTATATATTTTTTCAATATATTCTTTATTTATATATATCATATTTTTATTTTTATTTTATTTTTTCTCTTTTTTGTTTTTTGTGTTTTGATTTTTGTTTTTTGTTTTTCACCTACTTTACTGTTAATTTTGTGGTCACGCATTTATATTTACACGTTTTTTACTTCCCTCCTGTGTGGGGGTCTTACACTTGTGGACTTGCACTTGGTTTTTTATGGGCATTATGTGCTATGAATTGATTATTATTATTATTTATTTATTTATTTATCACTTGCACAAGTCACTTTATTATTAAATCTCTTTAATGCTTCTTTCTATTTTCATCTATATATAATTATGTGTATGAGGTCCTTCATTTATATATTTATATACTATTTATGGTATGTTATCTATGTGATTACGCCCCTTTAGACACAATAGCCTGATGTATCCGAGAGGAGCGTGGATACAAGCGCCCTCTCGGTGATCTATACACAAATGTGGCTATGATGTTTCACATCTACATTTGTGTACGGTATCCCATCGCACATAATAGCTCGTTGTACTTTGTGATGCTGCGCATCTCGCTTGTGCGCTGGTGCGGCGTGCATTGTGACGCGCTCCGTTTACCCGGTCGTCTTGACGACCGGACGCCGGCTCAGTCTGTACACGTAGCGGTGACGCTGGCCACGTCATCTAGCTGCGCGACTGAGTCCGGCGTCCGGCGCATGATGGCGGGGGGATGCGCGGTCATAATGCTTGCCGCACTAATCAGGGCGATGATGCGCATTTCTGATTGGGCTATGGGTGTGCTTAGGGTATATAAGACGGAAGCCTGGACAAATTAATCATCCTCCTGACGAAGCCTGTGAGGGGTGAAACGCGCGTCGAGGTTTCTGGTGTCCACGCTCTTCCCGGATAGGACAATGGGTAATATATTTTACTATCTATATTGCACCATTTGATTGTTTGGGTTAGGTTCTGGTATTATATCCCACCCTCTTTTGTGGGGGTTTTTTCTGACCATTTGGTTGGACATTTATGTGAGTTTTCCGTGTGGGGATTACATCCCTGTATGTTTCAACTTGTATAAACCCATTGTGTGTATGTAGGATTATCATATCCCATATGTCTACATATTCGGGTTGTGCGTGGACTTTGTCTTCCGGGTTGTGGCCTGCTGCGACAGGCACTTCAGTGTTTTGCTTTTCCCATATGTTATGTGCTACTTTATAATAATAAAATTGAGAGATATTTTATCTTACATGGTGTAACTCCTTTTTGCAAGGGTTTAGTTCTTTTGGGTATCAGTATATAATACTCCTTGCTAGATATTGCTGATGATGAGTTTGAGGAATTTCTTTTTGGTTTGGTATTTATCATATATACTGGAGAGTGAATCTGGATCGCACATCCTCAACACTATGCTTTTGATATAACGACTGTCTCTGCATAATTACGTGGCATACGTGCGCCATTTATAGGTTAGAGTAGTTTCCCACTTGTAGAGGCTTCCTTGTCGCGGTAAGTGGGCCTATGCTCTTTGATCAAACTGTATACTAATGCCTCATTTGCACAGCATACAATGTATTACAAATTGGGCGGATATGCCACGTAATTATGCTGAGACAGTTGTTATATCAAAAGCATAGTGTTGAGGATGTGCGATCCAGATTCACTCTCCAGTATATGTCGTTATTTTTCAGTTCCTGCTAACTGTTCTCCATCCCTGACACCGCCTACTTTTAGCTTATAAATGACAGACCGCTGAAATCAACTCATCTGTCACTACTTCATGCTGCTGTTAGTATGGACAGGATAAAGTTAATAACAGGTTCTCTTTAAAGGGGTTTTGCACTTTGTTTAAACTGATGATCTATCCTCTAAATAGATAATCAGCATCTTATCGGCAGGGGTCCGACACCCGGGACCCCCGCCGATCAGCTGTTTGAGAAGGCAGTGGCGCTGCCAGCACAGTGACATCACAACTAATATCAACTGGCCTGGGCGCGGCTAAGCTCCATTGAATTGAACAGAGCTTAGCCGCACCCAGGCCAGTTGATACTAGTCGTGACGTCACTGGGCCGGCAGTAAACAGTGAGAAGGCCGCGGCGCCACTGCCTTCTCAAACAGCTGATCGGCGGGGGTCCCGGGTGTCGGACCCCTGCCGATCAGTTTAAACAAAGTGAAGAACCCCTTTAAGGCCAATTGAGTGGAGCACAGTGAGGAGGAGTTTGTGGTCTACCATATAAAATGCTGCAGAGAGATCCAGAAGAATCACTAGAGAATAGTTGCCATTCTTGTTTGTTGTCAGGAGATCAGCAAAACCTTTTGGTAAGGTCAGTCTTTGTAGAATGGATGAAGCGAAAGCTAGATTATTTCTGTTATTAGGCTCCATTATAGGAACAGAAGAACAAAATGATATGACTATATGCATGCACTTGATTTTTTCTTTACAAAAACAGGTGGTTGATTTTATGGATATAGGAGGACATTTATTATGCTATATACGCTTTTGTGGCATCTAAAAGTCACAAATTATATAGCTTTTTTTTGCAATTTGCCATTTTTTTCTCCCTTTACGCCACAAAAAGTAAGTAAAGGCGGAGAGGAGGGGGGTAGTAGGCCCCACACATTTATCTATCTTCATGTCAGTTTTCTGGAGTGAAGAAAGACAGAAATCTATGACAGCTAGGAGGCTGCAGTAGATTTTAGAATATCACACTGCTTCTACATAAATTTGGTGCATCCTCCAGCGGAACAGGGGGAATCAAGCCCAACAAAGAAAACGCCTATCTTGATAAATGTCCCCCATAATTTTTTATGTCACTCCATTTATTCTACTTCCTGTCCTATCTCTTTAAGGCCCCATTCATACGTCCGTGGTGTGTTGCGGATCCACAACACAACCGGCCGTCACCCTCCCTAGAAATGCCTATTCTTGTCCGCAGCGGACAAGAATATAACATGTTCTATCTTTTTGAACAACGAACTGATAGGTGAGCACTCAACAGCTGGCAACAATCAATTAGGTAAATTTAATGAAACACGTATGTTTAAAAATATAAAAAATATAAAACATATATAAAACAATACATTCATCTTCCCATCCCCATCTTAGACCTATATAAATGCTAGAAGGTTAGCAGCACGGAAGATAGTCTCTTGATATGCGTCCACAAAATTCAGATATTGTAATCAATTCATCACTCATTAAGTTATAGCATAAAAATTTCTTTGTGGGTATTTACGTATCTTGGGTATTGCGTTCAAAGAGCCCTAAGTCACCAATATAAAATGATTCAATATCCACCTTCCCAGTGGTTGCCCTGAGGTTCAGTGTATTCAGCTTCTCCTTATATAAGTATCGAGTGTTCTCAAATCAATGTCTCTGTGTCTCCAAATGGTGTGATCAACCTTGTGACACTAACGTCAGTTCATATAGCACATCGATACTTTCAACCGTAGGGGATACACTCTTACCTCCCTCGATGGTTTCAGGGATTAAAACATACGGTGATCGGCAGTCACTGTTGGCGTCTATCGACGCGCTTACCCGGCAGACAAACCCGTAGTCTCGCGGTGTTTGGTGCGATAGTCTCGCGATGTTCTATCTTTTGCGGAGCCGCGGACCGGAAGTTCGGGGCCGAAGCCCGGAAGTTCGGGGCCGCGCTCCGCAAATGCGTAAGTGAAGAGCACATAGTGTGCTCTCCGCTTCACATCTGGCCCCATAGTTGCGGACCCTTTTGCGGACGTGTGAATGGGGCCTAAAGGGAATATATCATCAGAAAATGACCTATTGTTTAAATCACGTTTTTATGTTAATATTTTTTTTTTTGGTGATTTTTGTTTTAATGCTCCATGTCACTATATCTAAAATTATGCAGTTTTTACACTGGCCACTATTCCTAATAATATGTTAAGACTTTCTGTTCTGTTCAAGAAGTAACTTTTCAGTAGCTATCTCATTATCATCACATTCAGAATTACAATGACAGCTATCACCTTTGCACAGGTGTACGGATAACATAAGATCCACCTTTCATAATAGGTGATATTACAACTTATCTACTCCCTCCTGAACTCTACAAAAGTTATATGGTATACCCAGAAAAATCTCCCATAGAAGTCAATAGAATTATTCTTTAAATATACAGTAGATGACATGGAAAATTAAAATATAAAACACCAAAAATGCTAAAAAAACGGTGATTTAAACAGTAGGTCATTTTCTGATCAGACATTCCCTTTAAATGGGTTGTCTCACCGCCATAATCCACTTCATATCCATTCCATGGTCGCCATTAAACATTTCTTCAATATACTTTCTTTTTCAAAACAGGATGTAACTCCTGTAAATCTCACATTTATACCCCGAAATATGATGCTCGTTTCTAGGGGTTATGGCCACCGCTATACTGTGGCCGTGCAAGCGCACTTATCATCTATTCTCCTGCTGCTCTCCATCTGCAATGGAGACGGAGCTGCAGTCCGGGGGCACGCGTGAATTAGCGGCAGGACGGATCTGACAGGCTGTTCACCCACCAGAACAGCCTGACAGACTCCCCTGCCGCTAATGTGAAAGTACCCTTATGTGCCACCAAAACAAGTTCTGACCTCTGAAAGTGTCCTGTGGTATCAAGACTTTAGAAGCAGATGCTTTAAGCCAGCCTATTTAGGATTCCAGCATGCAGCATTTTTTTTTTCAATTCAAAAGCCATAACTTTTTTATTTCATTTAACCGCTTCAGCCCCCCTAGCTTAAACACCCTTAATGACCAGGCCACTTTTTACAATTCTGCACTACACTACTTTCACCGTTTATTGCTCCGTCATGCAACTTACCACCCAAATGAATTTTATCTCCTTTTCTTCTCACTAATAGAGCTTTCATTTGGTGGTATTTCTTTGCTGCTGACATTTTTACTTTTTTTGCTATTAATCAAAAATTACCGAAATTTTTGCAAAAAAATGACATTTTTCACTTTCTGTTGTAATTTTTTTTTTTAAAACTACATTTCTATATAAATTTTTCACAAAATTTATTGTTCTACGTGTCTTTGATAAAAAAAAAATCTAATAAGTGTATATTTATTGGTTTGGGTAAAAGTTATAGCGTTTACAAAATAAAAAAAAAAGTGAATTTCGGCATTTTGAAGCAGCTCTGACTTTCTGAGCAGCTGTGATGTTTCTTCAGGTGCTAGAATGCCAGGAAAGTATAAATACCCCCCAAATGACACCATTTTAGAAAGAAGACACCCCAAAGTATTCGCGGAGGGGCATGGTGAGTTCATGTATCATTTAATTTTTTTTCACAAGTTAGCGGAAAATGACACTTTCTGAGGAAAAAAATAAAAATAATAAAGTTTCCATTTCTGCTAACTTCTGGCAAAAAAAAAAAAATACACGGACTCACTATGTCCCTCAGTGAATACCTAGGGGTGTCTACTTTCCGAAATGGGGTCACTTGTGGGGTGTGTTTACTGTTCTGGCATTTTGGGCGGGGCTAAATTGTGAGCAGCCATGTAAAAGCTAAAGGTACTCGTTGGAATTTGGGCCCCTTTGCGCACCCAGGCTGCAAAAAAGTGTCACTCATGTGGTATCGCCGTACTCAGGAGAAGTAGGGCAATGTGTTTTGGGGTGCATTTTTACATATGCCCATGTTGGGTGAGAGAAATATCTCTGTAAACTGACAACTTTGTATAAAAAAAATTAAAAAGTTGTCGTTTACAGCGATATTTCTCACACAAAGTATGGGTATATATAAAAATACACCCCAAAACGTATTGCCCAACTTCTCCTGAGTACGGCGATACCACATGAGTGACCCTTTTTTGCAGCCAAGATCCGCAAAGGGGCCCTAAAACCAATGAGTACTTTTTGGATTTCACATGGCATTTTTACGCATTTGGATTCCAGACTTCTTCTCACGCTTTAGGGGCCCCTAAAATGCCAGGACAGTATAAATACCCCACATGTGACCCCATTTTAGAAAGAAGACACCCCAAGGTATTCTGTGAGCGGTATGGTGAGTTCATGTAAAATTTTATTTTTTGTCACAAGTTAGTGAAATATGAGACTTTGTAAAAAAAAAAAAAAAAAAAAAATATCAATTTCCGCTAACTTGTGCCAAAAAAAAAAAATAATCTGTGAACTTGCCATGCCCCTCACAGAATACCTTGGGGTGTCTTCTTTCCAAAACGGGGTCACATGTGGGGTATTTATACTGCCCTTGCATTTTAGGGGCCCTAAAGCGTGAGAATCCAAAATGCGTAAAAATGTCCTGTGAAATCCTAAAGGTACTCATTGGTTTTAGGGCCCCTTTGCGCATCTTGGCTGCAAAAAAGTGTCACTTATGTGGTATCGCCGTACTCAGGAGAAGTAGGGCAATGTGTTTTGGGGTGTATTTTTACATATACCCATGCTGGGTGTGAGAAATATCTCTGTAAATGACAACTTTAAAACTGTAAATGACAACTTTAAAAAAAAATTTATACAAAGTTGTCAATTTACAGAGATATTTCTCTCACCCAGCATGGGTATATGTAAAAATACACCCAAAACACATTGCCCTACTTCACCTGAGTACGGCAAAACCACTTGAGTGACACTTTTTGCAGCCAAGATGCGCAAAGGGCCCTAAAACCAATGAGTACCTTTTAGGAGGGCATTTTTACGCATTTTTCTTCTCACGCTTTAGGGCCCCTAAATTGCCAGGGCAGTATAAATACCCCACATGTGACCCCATTTTGGAAAGAAGACACCCCAAGGTATTCCGTGAGGGGCATGGCGACTTCATAGAAGATTTTTTTGGCACAAGTTAGCGGAAAATGACATTTTCTGATTGTTTTTAACTCATAAAGTTTCCATTTCTGCTAACTTCTGACAAAAAAGTTAAATTTTCATGGACTCACTATGTCCCTCAGTGAATACCTTGGGGTGTCTACTTTCCGAAATGGGGTCACTTGTGGGGTGTGTTGTACTGTTCTGGCATTTTGGGTGGGGCTAAATTGTGAGCAGCCATGTAAAAGCTAAAGGTACTCGTTGGAATTTGGGCCCCTTTGCACCCAGGCTGCAAAAAGTGTCACTCATGTGGTATCGCCGTACTCAGGAGAAGTAGGGCAATGTGTTTTGGGGTGTATTTTTACATATACCCATATTGTGTGTGAGAAATATCTCTGTAAACTGACAACTTTGTATAAAATTTTTAAAAAGTTGTCGTTTACAGCGATATTTCTCACACACAGTATGGGTATATATAAAAATACACCCCAAAACATATTGCCCTACTTCTCCTGAGTACGGCGATACCACATGAGTGACACTTTTTGCAGCCAAGATCCGCAGAGGCCCTAAAACCAATGAGTACCTTTAGGATTTCACATGGCATTTTTACGCATTTGGATTCAGATCTTCTCACGCTTTAGGGCCCCTAAAATGCCAGGGCAGTATAAATACCCCACATGTGACCCTATTTTGGAAAGAAGACACCCCAAGGTATTCTGTGAGCGGCATGGTGAGTTCATGTAAAAATTTATTTTTGTCACAAGTTAGTGAAATATGAGACTTTGTAAAAAAAAAAAAAAGTATCAATTCCGCTAACTTGTGCCAAAAAAATAAAATTTACGTGAACTTGCCATGCCCCTCACAGAATACCTTGGGGTGTCTTCTTTCCAAAATGGGGTCACATGTGGGGTATTTATACTGCCCTTGCATTTTAGGGGCCCTAAAGCGTGAGAATCAAAATGCGTAAAAATGTCCTGTGAAATCCTAAAGGTACTCATTGGTTTTAGGGCTCCTTGCGCATCTTGGCTGCAAAAAGTGTCACTTATGTGGTATCGCCGTACTCAGGAGAAGTAGGGCAATGTGTTTTAGGGTGTATTTTACATATACCCATGCTGGTGTGAGAAATATCTCTGTAAATGACAACTTTAAAACTGTAAATGACAACTTTAAAAAAATTTATACAAAGTTGTCAATTTACAGAGATATTTCTCTCACCCAGCATGGGTATATGTAAAAATACACCCCAAAACACATTGCCCTACTTCACCTGAGTACGGCAAAACCACTTGAGTGACACTTTTTTGCAGCCAAGATGCGCAAAGGGGCCCTAAAACCAATGAGTACCTTTTAGGAGGGCATTTTTACGCATTTTTCTTCTCACGCTTTAGGGCCCCTAAATTGCCAGGGCAGTATAAATACCCCACATGTGACCCCATTTTGGAAAGAAGACACCCCAAGGTATTCCGTGAGGGGCATGGCGACTTCATAGAAGATTTTTTTTTGGCACAAGTTAGCCGAAATGGATTTTTTATTGTTTTTTCTCATAAAGTTTCCCTTTCTGCTAACTTTTGACAAAAAGTTAAATTTTTCATGGACTCACTATGCCCCTCAGCGAATACCTTGGGGTGTCTTCTTTCCAAAATGGGGTCATTTGTGGGGTATTTGTACTGTTCTGGCATTTTGGGTGGGGCTAAATTGTGAGCAGCCATGTAAAAGCTAAAGGTACTCGTTGGAATTTGGGCCCCTTTGCACTCAGGCTGCAAAAAAGTGTCACTCATGTGGTATCGCCGTACTCAGGAGAAGTAGGGCAATGTGTTTTGGGGTGTATTTTTACATATACCCATACTGTGTGTGAGAAATATCTCTGTAAATTGTCAACTTTGTATAAAATTTTTTAAAAGTTGTCGTTTACAGCGATATTTCTCACACACAGTATGGGTATATATAAAAATACACCCCAAAACACATTGCCCTACTTCTCCTGAGTACGGCAATACCACGTGTGACACTTTTTTGCAGCCAAGATGCGCAGAGGCCCTAAAACCAATGAGTACCTTTAGGATTTCACAGGGCATTTTTACGCATTTGGATTCTCACGCTTTAGGACCCCTAAAATGCCAGGGCAGTATAAATACCCCACTTGTGACCCTATTTTGGAAAGAAGACACCCCAAGGTATTCCGTGAGGGGCATGGTGAGTTCACAGAAAAAAAAAAAATTTGGCACAAGTTAGCGGAAATTGATATGTATTTTTTTTTTTTACAAAGTCTCATATTCCACTAACTTGTGACAAAAAATAAAATTTTACATGAACTCACCATACCCCTCACGGAATACCTTGGGGTGTCTTCTTTCTAAAATGGGGTCACATGTGGGGTATTTATACTGTCCTGGCATTTGAGGGTCTCCGTAATCATTACACGTATGGCCAGCATTAGGAGTTTCTGCGATTCTCCTTATATTGAGCATACGGGTAATGAGATTTTTTTTTTCCGTTCAGCCTCTGGGCTGAAAAAAGAAAAAAAATGAACGTCACAGATTTCCTCATTCGCATCGATCATCGTGGATGAAAAAATCTCTGCCAAAATCAGTGACTGCGGTGCGGTGGGCTGGGCGCTAACTACCTAACAAGTAGCTAACTAACTGGCGGTGATAAGGGACCCTTATGCCCCATTCACACGTCCGAAATTCTGTTTGCGGAACGGAATTGCGGACCCATTCATGACCCATGGGGACAGACTTTGTCCCGCTCGGATCCGGAATTGCAGATCCGCACTTACGGGTCTGCATTTCCGTTCCGCAAAAATATAGAACATGCCCTTTTCTTGTCCGCAATTGCGGACAAGAAAAAGCATTTTCTATATAGTTCTGGCAATGTGCGGATCTGCAAAATGCGGAAAGCACATTGACGGTGTCCGTGTTTTGCGGATCCGCGGCACGGATCTCTGGATCCGCGGATCCGCAAAACACATATGGACATGTGAATAGAGCCTTACAGGGGGGTGATCAGTGACAGGGGGTGATCAGGGAGTCTATATGGGGTGATCAGGGGATAACAAGGGGTTAATAGTGGTTATAAAGTGAGGGGGGGGGGGTTAGTGTAGTGTTTGGTGCAACTTTACATAGCTACCTGGTCCTCTGGTGGTCGATCCCAGTAAATGGGACCACCAGAGGACCAGGTAGCAGGTATATCAGACGCTGTTAACAAAACAGAGTCTGATATACATGTTTGATCCAATTTATTTTACATTTACAGCCTGCCAGCGATTGATCATCGCTGGCAGGCTGTAGTATCACTGCAGAGCCGCGCTCCGCTGTGAACGCGCGCGTGTGCGCGCGTTCACAGCAAATCTCGCCTCTCGCGAGATGACGCACGGATGCGTCCAGGAGGAACAAACTTGCCGCCGCCTGGACGCATCCGTGCGTTCGGCGGTCGGCAAGCGGTTAACATATCTTTTTACAGTGTTCACCGTACAGGATAAATAATATGATCACTCATGGTACAACTCATAGACACTGTGTTACCAATTTTGTATAGTTTTTTTTACTTTTACTTTCCTGAACACTTTTTTGACAGTCAGGCACTTCTACAAAACAGCTTCAGTTTGGTGGATTTCCTCCCATGAACAGCTTCAGATCCTTCCATAACATTTCTATTGGAGTAAAGTAAGGAATTTCACTTGCCCGTTGCAGATAACTAAAAAAAAATACCACAGCAATTGTACCAAAGTACAAAATCCATACAAAATCTTTATTGAAACATATGAATTAAAAACCGCAAAAGAGAATTAAAGGGGGTGTCCATTTTCAGGGTTGAACCCGTATATAAGTTATTTTTTATTCTTTTACTACATATGAGTGGAGCATCGTAGTATTTCCTTGCTTCGCTGCTCCCCCTTGCCCTGCGTTGCAAAGCACATGGCAATGTCTATTTGTTTACTGCTGGTGACGTACCGGGCTTCTCCTCACTATGCTAGGTGGCACAAATGAGCAATCTATAGTGCTGCCCTAGGCTGTTTTGGAGGCTGGAACCATGCTACTTTGGGAGAAACCCATAACCACACAAAATCAGGAAGCTAACTTGTGGTAACACGATAAAAATGTCCATGAAGGGCAATAATTACACACAAAAACCAATTGACACGACCCAAGAGGGAATAAGTATCAGGGTATAATTTGTACATAAACCCAAACTAAATTGTGGTAACATGATAAAAATGTCCATAAAGGGCACTGATTATACACAAACACAATTGATATGACCCCAGATGGAATATGTATTAGGTTACAATGTGTACATAAAGTCAAACTAAATGTAATATACTGACCACAATAGCCCCTGAGCCCTCAACACCGTTTCGCAGTAGCTTCTTCCAGGGAGACTCATTGCCCATTCCAAACTCGTTCTCTTGAGATTCAGCTCACAGACAGATGTCCTGAAATTTTCTATTAGAATTTTCTAATTCAGAATTCATTATTCCATCAATGATGGCAAGCCACCCTGGACCAGATGCAGCAAAACAGACCCAAACCATGATACTACCACCAGCATGTTTCACAGATGGGATGAGGTTTGATGCTGGAATGTAGTGCTTTCCTTTCATCAAATATAACGCTTCTCATTTAACCCTCTTAGGATACCAGCGCCGTACATGTACGGTGCTGAAATCGGGGTCTGAAATTCCAGCGCCGTAGGGTTACAGCACTGTGTACACCCGGTCCCTGAGCGAAATCGCTCGTTGACCGGGGTACGATGGCTGCTCTGTACGGCAGGCAGCCATGTTTCCTAGGGGCACAGGGAGGTATTTTTGCCCCCCTGCAGCCCCAATCGCTGCTATTGGCTGGATTCCACAGACATGCGCATCGCAGCGATACGGAGTGTGAGGGGCGGGGGGGATGTCATGTGGAGGTGACCGGTACTAAACAAGTCAGCACCTGTTTCCTCCTAGGTCAGGCAGGGGACACCAGTGTTTTGAGTCCCCTGCCAGCGCTGCTATTGGCTGGAACAACGCTCCAGCCAATGGCAGCGCTATTTGCAGCTGTTCCAGATCCCTAAACCCCCCCCTCCATCCCTGTCCACTCCCGTCCTTTTTTTTTGTTTTTGTTATTTAACCATTTCCAGCTCTGCACCACTTTTTCTGCATGCGAGCTGTGACCGCCAAGTGCTGTTCAGTGCATACCTGCCTGATCAGCACCTGGGGATTATTTGTGCTGATTTTTGTGCCAATTTTTCATTTTTTTGGTTAAAAAAGAATAACTGTTAGTTAGGGCTTTATATAAATATAGAGTTCTATATTTATATAGATATATAGATACAGGCTCGGACTGGCCCACAGGGGTACAGGGGAATCCCCCGGTGGGCCCCTGAGCAAAGTGGGCCCCTAGTCTCCCACCCCCTGCACAAGTGGCACATAACACACTAGATTTCCTGCACTACATACATATATTCAATGTACAGCACCTCAACCAGTCTATGTTCATATGAAAAAACTTGTTAGATTATTTATTATATTTGAATGTATCCATATGGTGGGCCCCCAAAATAAATTTTACTGGTGGGCCCTAGGTACCCCAGTCTGACACTGTATAGATATAAGTAAAATTGTTAGCCAGTGTTCACTGTAGTGAATTTTTATACTACAGTTTTTACACGTTTTTTTCATTATTTATTATACGGCTTCAAGTCAAGCTTCAACTGCTGGCACTCCGCCATTACACACAGACGCTTGGTATATATACATAAATTTCAGTTAGTGTCAGTTTAGGTTTTTGCACGAACGCACCATCTGCGTGCGTGCATTTTGCTCCCACTGAGCACGGATCAGTAGTGTCCATTACTGATTGTGTCTGCTCAGTTTGCACTGCAAGTTTTGTTTTTGTTTTTTGCAGAAATAATTTTTTTTTGCAGAAAATACTTTTTTTTTTACTTTTCTTCTAAATTTAATTTCAAATTTATTACAAGCCCCTTCACAAGTGAAAACTCAACATACACACCCCTCACACTAAATAAAGGTTTACACATTTCACTCGTTACATCCCAATAAAATAAAAATGTCCCATTCATCGAGTGTACTCAGCTGAAGAGGCATACACCATCCTTGCCTCTGATACTGAGTCGTCTAGTGAGGGAGAGGATGACTCCACGTTCCTCTACTTCTTTTCCCCCTCATACCTCCTCCTCATCATCCGCTGATGACGGACCCTCTAGAAGGCGCCCCAGGGTAGCAGAGGAGGAAGCCCCCAATAGTGAGCCCACATGGACTCCACCCCCTGAGAATTATCAGCCCAAAATTCCCGCGTTTGTGGTCAACTCAGGAATTCAGATAGACTGTGCGGGCTTCACTGAAATTGATTTTTTTTAAATCTTTTTCTCTGAAGATTTTATAAATTTGATGGTAACCCAAACAAATTTATACGCCCAGCAATTTATTTCCCAGAACCCTATATCGCCATACGCTGGACCCCAGTAAATGTAGCAGAGATGATGACCTTTTGGGGGCTCTTGATGCATATGGACGTAGTAAAAAACCCAAAGATTAATCAGTATTGGAGTGTGGATGTCTTGTACCACACTGCAATGTACAGTAGTGCCATGGCCCATAATCAATTACAATCAATATTGAAGTTTTTGCATTATAACGATAATGCACAGTGCCCACCCCAGAATTACTCTAATGCAAAAAACTAGAGACCCTATTAAGGGAGGGTTCCATAACAACAAAAAACTTTGCTCAATTGAGCTCAAATCACCACTTTTACCCTTAATATTTAAATCAGTAAAACTTCACTTATATTAGTAGTTCTCTAAAAATGTATGTGAGTTTTGACACACTTGTTAAAACTACTGCTCGAATTTGCACACTGCTATCACACAGGTTGCTAGTGGTAACGGAGGGTGTGCACTACCCTCCTAACCTTCCCACAAGTTTGCAATCAGTGTATAACTACCTGCCTGACTAATCCTGCAGGGTACTCAGTGCTGTGAACGTACACCCTAAAGTAAATAACTGTTTCCTAATCAGTGTTTAGCAGTTCGAGCAGAGCTAAAACCAACAAATTCTGTCCCCCAACATGTTTCACCAGATAAACTGGCGTCTTCAGGGGAAAGGACGCATTTGACCGTCTGTTCAAAATAAGGCCCGTCCTTGACCACTTCAACGCAAAGTTTTCAGAAGTGTACACCCCAGAACAAAATGTCTAGACGAATTCTTGTTACTTTTTAAAGGAAGAGTAAGATTCTGCCAGTACCTGCCCAGCAAGCGGGCAAGGAATGGCATAAAGGTGTGTGAGAGTAGCACTGGATACACTCACAGGTTCCGGGTTAATGAAGGGAGAGCAGGGATCTTAAGTCTCCCGGACGTTCAGGGAGTCTCCCGCTATTAGATAGCGGCTCCCTGACGCCCGCATGGGAAACAATATATCCCGGAGAGGTTTATATGTAGTAAACCTTTCCAGCAACCTGTAGCAGTGTCCCCTTCTCGGCCGGTCCTCTGACTCCTCGAGAACTCCGACTGGTGACGTCACATCCTATGACTTGCCAGTCGGAGCTTTAGCCCACCTGGAGCTACTGCGCGTGCGTCAGCCTTACTCGAACTACCGCCACTGCGGCTGCGCGGCATTACATGCCACTGTCAGAAGCCTCGATTCCCCTCATTGCGCCGTCACCCAGGCATAGTAGAAAGTTATTTTTGGCCATACATTATATAATGTTTCACTATGTTCCCATATGTGTTTTGTTCATGTTATACTTGCCTTTATACTGCATCAGCACAGTAACCTTGTTATATGTTATGTTCTGCATATGTTTGGAAAATGTAATAAAAAGTTTATAAAAAAAAAAATAAGAAAACCTCCCGGAAATGAGTTTTCGCAGGTTGGGATGTCTGGGAGGGATATCCGGATTTAACCCCAGAATGCCCCCTCGTCCTAGGGGTTAGTGGGAAGATAGTGTGGGACTTACTGCACCAACTGCTGGATAAGGTTTACCATCTATACGTGGATAATTACTATACGAGTCTACCACTCTTGCAGTCACTAAGTTCCAGAGGTACTGTGGAGTGCTGTGGAGAGGGCAACCACTAAGAAATCATACCATAGCCCCGACTTAATCACGCCTCTCTATGTTTTCTCTTATCAACTAGAGTCCCACCATTGGCATCAATTAACATGCAGCTTGGAAATGGCTCCCCGTCCCCAGGCCACCTTAATTTTCGGTGACATAATTTGTCCTGACACATTTTTTCCAATATCCTTCCCATCCCAGCGGCGCTCCCCACCACTCTCCCAGCCGCTACATCCATCCATCCATGAGACAGTTCCCTTCTCCTTCCACCCCCAGTGAGCCTGTTCCATCCAGCCGAAGAGACCACCCCCCCCCCGCCCCCGGCTCCGTCCTCCCGGCGAGTTCATCCATCCAGCAGCACTCACCGCTGGCACACGGCATCCGCCCAGCTCCAGTATCCGGCCCCTTCACATGCTCCGGCCACGCTCCCTCCTGGCCCCGCCCTCCCTGCGAGTCTATCAATCCAGCAAAACACATTGCTGGCTTGCAACGATAGCCCCGCTTCCATCTCCAGAAACCGGCCCCTCCACACGCCCCGGCCACCCCTCCCCAGTCCTGCTTATAACCTCCTGACAGCACACGCTTCTTCATGCCGAACGCTACATGTGCAGTGAACATAGAAGCGCCGCTGTTCTAGGATACCCCTCAGGCCTCTCCCTCTCTCCAGGTATGTCCTCGAAATCAATATCCACATATGACATGCAGTTCTAGGACCTATTCCTAACCACCAACATCGCTTGCAAATAATACATTCACACAAGTATACACATCTATATATTTACAAACTCACATTAATACCTTTTATCAGTAACAAACACAGAAGCGTAATAATTCACTATCCGATTAAAAATTCTAATGCAATTAATAATAATAAAAAAAAACACTATATATATATATTTTTTTTTTCTTCCCCTACATAGCTGTGCCAACTAGGAGTACATAGGGGATCCGCTAACAAGCCGACGGCGATAAGGATACAGGTACCCCCATTCACCTTGCATTATAAATCTGGTACATCTATAGACACTGACTACCCAGTCAGCATAGCAGAGATTATGATACTCATTTACTGTCCTGTATGAATTTACTGAGTGCATTGTGTAAGAGGGCGCAAGGTGCCGTCATGGACGGAAGATACGTGTCACCGAGGTTCCTGGCCTCGGTGAGGTGAGAGCCGGGTTTTATGTGTCAGCAGCAGCTAGTGCTGCTTGACATTGATAGTTAGTTTGGCTGCAAAGCCAATCCGGGCCGGCTCTTACTGGGAGTAGGCAAAGAGTTGGGTGGGTGCCTACTCCCCACGGTCCAGGCCGGACTTTGCCGGGCTTTTTAAAGGCAGCCACATCAGCAGGTGTGGCTGTGATTGTCCTGGAGCTGCTGCTAGTGTTGTGTTGCTCTCTGGGCTGGAAGGATGAGCTCAGCAAGGAGTCGTGCAGTCGTCCTGGAAGCCTGAAGGTGGATTATCCTGCGGCTGGGCCGACCGCCAGGTGCGAACGCGCACCTAAACATCTCACAGGTGATTGAACCTGGTTTTGGACTCTTTGGTTTTGCTTTTTGTGTTTGCTGAGTGTGAATTAACACCAAGAGACTGTTTATCGTTTATTTTGTGCAAGTGTGAATAAAACACTGTTTATTGCACTTTCTGGACTTCTTGTTTTGCCTCTGTACTGCACCCGCACTGCTATCTACCAGAGCGACTCCCACATTTGGTGTCGGATGCGGGCATGCGCAGTGAGGCTGGCGTAACGCCGAAGTTTTTTCCCAAAGTGAATGTCATATGTCAAGCCGGCAAAGTTTCAACACGTGAACTCTGATAAGATGGAGGCAGTTGTAAAGGCTCTCGTGGAGGCCAATTTACAGCAGCGGGAGGCCAACAAGCAGCAGCAGGAGACAAACCAGCTGCTGTTGCAACATGTAATGGCTTTGCAAGCGACTGGAGCCTCTCACCGTGCCCATGATGCCCGGAAGCGGTCCGTGCAGCAATTCCCAAGATGACCCCGAGGATGATGCCGAGACCTACCTGGCAGTCTTCGAAAAAGTGGCCGTGAGGGAGAAGCTGCCCCGTGACCAGTGGGCTGAGGTGGTCGCTCCGTTCCTGGCTTCCGGACCCCAGCAGGTGTTTTTCGACTTGTCGGACGACCAAGCGGCCGATTATGACACCGTGAAAGGAGAGATCCTAGCCAGACTGGGGGTGAACGTGCTGGTCCGCGCTCAAAGAGTCCACCAGTGGGACTTTAAAACGACTGAACCTGCTAGGCCGCAGTACTACGATCTGCTGCACAGGCTGCAAAAGTGGCTGCAGCCTGATCTACTAAGTCCCACTGCCATGCTGGATCGACTGTTGGCGGACATCTTTTGGAGGGCCCTGCCTTATCCCCTCCAGCACTGGGTCGGCCAGGCGTCTCCGGTAAGTGCCCTGGAGATGGTCGACCTGGTGGAGCGTTACGAGGCCACCAGAAACCTGCAGGGGGTCTTGCTGGGAAGGGGCCAGTCAAACCCGGAGGCCTCCACCCCAGTTCCGACGACCGCGACAGAGAGACCTGCACGGAATGTATCCCCTGCGGATCCGCCTCCCGTGGTATGCTGGAGGTGTCAGGAGCCAGGCCACATCAGGGCCGACTGTCCGCATCAGGGTGAGCCGATGGATGTGAACTACGGGTATCGCCACTCCCTGTATGCCCGGAAGCTGTGTGCAACTGGCACCCGTGAGGGGCAGGACAATAACCACCTGTGTCAGGTAGAGGTGGGAGATTCTCTGGCGGTGGCCCTGCTGGACTCCGGGAGTTTAGTCTCCCTGGTAAGAGCTGCCCTAGTACGGCCTGCGGAGTATACCGGCCGTAAAGTCGGGGTCCTATGCATCCACGGAGACTTAAAAGACTACCCCACTGCATTAGTGACTTTGTCCACAGCTGCTGGTAAGTGGACCCACGAGGTGGCTGTCGCTACCAAACTCCCACATGAACTGATACTTGGGAGGGACTTCCCAGGTTTCCCGGCGCTGTGGCCGGCTATAAAAGTGTCTGATGGGCCCGAGACAGGGGTAACCCTAGTAGAGTGGCCTGATACCACTGGAAGGCCAGAACCCTGGGAGCCCGAATCTGAAGGGCCAGCGGTAGGGGTGACCACTGCTCCAGCGGTAGAGGGGAGACAACCCCACTGAGTGTAATGGTGGGAGACACGGAGGACTTGCCACCGGGACCTGAGTTGGCAGACCTCAATGTCTCCGGGGAAAATTTTGGGACCGCACAACACCGGGACCAAACCCTAACCAGGGCCTGGGAAAGTGTTGTAATGATTGATGGTAAACCCCAGAAACCTGGGGCTGAATTAATGTTTCCACGATTTATTATTCTTCAGGATATGTTGTATCGGGTGAACCAAATCCGAGGTGAGCCAGTTGAACAGTTGGTGGTGCCCACCGCATATCGCAAGCTTGTTATGGAGCTTGCCCACCAACATGTTCTTGGGGACACATGGGGTGGCAGAAAACGCAGGACCGCGTACTACAGCGATTTTACTGGCCCGGTTTGTTTAAGGAAGTAGAGGAGTTCTGTAAGTCCTGTCCGACCTGTCAGGTAAATAGCCCCCAGCCGCATTACAGAAGTCCCCTGGTCCCTCTCCCAATAATTGAGGTCCCATTCGAGCGTATTGCCATGGATCTGGTCGGACCCGTACCGAAGTCTGCTAGGGGTCACCAACATATCCTGGTGATTCTGGACTATGCTACTCGATATCCAGAGGCGGTGCCTCTGCGACACACATCGGCTAGGCTCATTGCAAAGGAGTTAATGGAGATGTTTACCCGGGTGGGCCTACCTAAGGAGGTTCTGACGGACCAAGGGACCCCTTTTATGTCTAAGATTATGAGGGAATTGTGTAAACTGTTGCATATAAAGCAATTGCGGACGTCCGTTTACCATCCGCAAACGGACGGCCTTGTGGAAAGATTTAACCAAACTTTAAAAAATATGCTAAAAGGGTGGTGTCCCGAGATGGGAAGGACTGGGATCTGCTTCTGCCCTATCTCATGTTTGCAGTGCGAGAAGTGCCCCAGGCCTCTACTGGGTTCTCGCCCTTCGAACTGCTTTATGGCAGACGCCCACGGGGCCTGTTGGACATCGCTAAGGAAGCGTGGGAACAACAGCCCGTCCCCACAAAAGCGTAATTGAATATGTTACCCAGATGCAGGAACGTATGGAGAGGGTGTTACCGCTGGTCCGGGAGCATATGGAGGCAGCACAACAGGCCCAAAGTAGAGTCTATAATCGTCAGGCTCGGGTACGAGACTTTAATCCCGGAGACCGAGTTTTAGTTCTGGTACCCACCCTTGACAGCAAATTTCTAGCTAGGTGGCAGGGGCCCTATGAAGTGCTCGAGAAAGTGGGGAAGTAAATTACAAGGTGCACCAGCCAGGGCGGCGGAAGCCGGAGCAGGTGTATCATGTGAATTTGCTGAAGCCATGGAAGGATAGGAACTCGTCCAGCGATGACAGCCCCGGCCAGGGCTTCTAGGTGAGAAGGATCCAGCCCCTCACCTCGAAGTCCGGGAAGCAGCAGCCACCGTAAAAATTTCAGATAGCCTATCCTCCAAACAGGTCCAGGAAGTTAAGGAGTTCATTAGTCGGAACACGGATGTGTTCTCGGACCTCCCTGGGCGCACATCCCTAATCCAGCATGACATTATCACTGAGCCTCAGGCCAAAGTCCGGTTAAAGCCGTATCGGGTACCCGAGGCTCGGCGACAAGCCATTGTGAAGGAAGTGCAGCTGATGCTCCAGTTAGGTGTCATCGAGGAGTCAAAAAGTGATTGGGCCAGTCCGATAGTCTTAATACCCAAGCCGGACGGGACATTGAGGTTCTGTAACGATTTCCGCAAGCTGAATGAGGTGTCCAAGTTTGACGCATATCCCATGCCGAGGGTGGATGAGCTCATTGAAAAATTGGGCCAAGCCAGGTATTTTTCTGTCTTGGACCTCACCAAAGGGTACTGGCAGGTACCCTTAACGGAGGCTGCCAAGGAAAAAACTGCTTTTATCACACCGGAGGGGTTGTATCAGTACAAGGTATTACCCTTTGGTCTACATGGCGCCCCGCCACGTTTCAAAGGCTTATGGATATTGTGCTTCGTCCACATCGACGGTACGCCTCAGCGTATCTGGATGATATCATTGTCCATAGCACCGACTGGGAGAGTCACCTACCGAAGGTACAGGCCGTAGTGGACTCCCTTAGGAAAGCTGGCTTAACTGCTAACCCAAAAAGTGTGTGATAGGGTTAGAAGAGACCAAATACCTAGGGTATGTCATTGGGCGGGGGTGGTCAAACCTCAGGTAAACAAAATTGAGGCAATTAAGAATTGGCCCCGACCTGTCACTACGCGGCAAGTAAAATCATTCCTGGGCATGGTGGGATACTACATGAGGTTTATTCCCAACTTCGCTACAATTGCTGCTCCATTGACAAGCCTTTTAAAGGGACGCAGGTCAGTGTCGATCCAGTGGAATGAGCAGGCGGATAAGGCTTTCTCTGCTCTGAAGTCGGCCCTGTGTGGGTCCCCGGTTTTGGTGACGCCCGACTTCAGGAGAGAGTTTGTGGTACAGACCGATGCCTCTGAAGTGGGCCTCGGGGCTGTACTCTCTCAGGAAATCAATGGGGAGGAGCATCCCGTGGTTTTCCTGAGTCGCAAACTCACCCCAGCCGAAACCAGGTACAGTATAGTGGAGAGAGAGTGCCTGGCCATCAAGTGGGCACTAGAGTCTCTCCGCTATTATCTGCTAGGGAGAAAGTTCCGTCTGGTGACCGACCATTCCCCTCTAAAGTGGATGTGCCAGGCGAAAGACAGGAATGCTCGGGTCACCAGATGGTTCTTGTCTCTGCAGAACTTTAAGTTCACAGTGGAACACAGGGCAGGCCGCTTGCAAGGAAATGCGGATGCACTGTCTCGAGTACAGTGTTTGGCGTGTGTTCACCCTGTCGGGGTTGAACAAAGGGGGGAGGTATGTAAGAGGGCGCAAGGTGCCGTCATGGACGGAAGATACGTGTCACTGAGGTTCCTGGCCTCGGTGAGGTGAGAGCCGGGTTTTATGTGTCAGCAGCAGCTAGTGCTGCTTGACATTGATAGTTAGTTTGGCTGCAAAGCCAATCCGGGCCGGCTCTTACTGGGAGTAGGCAAAGAGTTGGGTGGGTGCCTACTCCCCACGGTCCAGGCCGGACTTTGCTGGGCTTTTTAAAGGCAGCCACATCAGCAGGTGTGGCTGTGATTGTCCTGGAGCTGCTGCTAGTGTTGTGTTGCTCTCTGGGCTGGAAGGATGAGCTCAGCAAGGAGTCGTGCAGTCGTCCTGGAAGCCTGAAGGTGGATTATCCTGCGGCTGGGCCGACCGCCAGGTGCGAACGCGCACCTAAACATCTCACAGGTGATTGAACCTGGTTTTGGACTCTTTGGTTTTGCTTTTTTGTGTTTGCTGAGTGTGAATTAACACCAAGAGACTGTTTATCGTTTATTTTGTGCAAGTGTGAATAAAACACTGTTTATTGCACTTTCTGGACTTCTTGTTTTGCCTCTGTACTGCACCCGCACTGCTATCTACCAGAGCGACTCCCCACAATTGTTATTATTACTTTTATCGCTTCTGGGCTTATCCACCCCAGTGATTTTAAACTAAATTGCTGACGCAATACAATATACATGAAATGACGAATCCATGTAGACATAGGTGTATTTTTAATGCATAAATTTATATCCATAAAAAGGGTATTTTATATTTATTTTTATGTTTTCCTTATATCTAATTTATTTTATCTATTCGTTTCATCTTTATGAACACGTACATTTTATCAACTATGTATCTTTAGACTTGATAAAGGGGTCCTGAGCACCCCAAAACGCGTCGTCTTTCAAATAAAAAGACTTTGTATCCGAACTCGGGTTGTGACTTGCGCCTTTTGTCCATTCGCTCACTGCACGAACATAGTGCAGTTGAGGTCCTCCTTCACTAAGAAAAGGAGACAGCTGTGCTCTCCTCAATGAGAACATGTTGGTGGTTCAATACAAGAAAAAGAGTGATGTCCTTGTACTGACCACTATTCACAGTAACACCAGCTCCCCTGCTGCTGTACGTGGTACCACTACCACTGTCCTCAAACCAGACTGCATTCTGGACTACAACAGGCAGATGGGCGGGGTTGATCTTTCAGATCAAGTTCTGAAGCCCTACAGTGTCACACGAAAAGAGTGTGGTACAAAAAGCTGGCCGTGCACCTCGTACAGATGGAACTGTAAAATGCATACGTACTGTTTAAATCTAGAGGCCAGACAAGAACATTCCTACAATTTCAAGAGGTGGTGATAAAGGCCCTAATTCTTCCAAACCTAGCAATGGAGGGCCCCAGTACTTCTGCAAGTTACGGTGCTCGAGTTGTACCAGGGCAACATTTCCAACAAAGATTGTTTGAGAATCTACACGGAGTATTAATATAATTTCGTCCTTGATGTACCCTGTAGTTTTACCAACCACTACATATTCATTTCTGTGAAACACCTGTTAGGTCAAATGTGCCTTTTCCACCCCTTAAAATGTTTGTAAGGGGGCGCCCCATCCGAAATGGGGTCAGTTCTTGAGGTTTTTCATTTCTGGGGACCTCAGGAAATTTTTTAATGCGACATGGCACCTAAAATACATGTCTGTTTATTCAGACATTTTTTTTTACCTCTACAGATCTGCTGTGCGCCCATACAGCAGGCTACAATCCCAAATGGGGTGTTTGCAAAATGGGGAACATATACTGGTGTGCATTTTCTCCTTTAACCCCTTGTGAAAGTAAAAAATTGGGGTCTTTTAGTAATTTTTCATTTTTACAAATGTGTGCTTTAAAATGCTTTCTCTAGTATTTCTGCCCTCAGTGAGACATCTGTTTGCTGAAAAGTACCATTTCTACCACTTAAAATGTTCGTATGGGGGTGCTCTTTCTGAAATGGGGTCACTTATGGGGTTTTTCATTTCTGGGGACCTCAGGAAATGTATTTAATGCAACATGGCACCTAAAATACATATCTCCCAATTCAGGCCTGTCAGCAAAATTCATATTTTGCAGTTTGCCTGCTGTGCACCCACACAACAGGCTACAAGCACATATGGGGTGTTTGCAAAAAGGGGATAAAATGGGGAACATTTACCCGGGTGCATTTCCCGCCTTACCCCTTGTGAAATTGAAAAATTGGGGTCTGCTAGTAATTTTTCATTTTTACAAATGTGTGCTTTGAAATGCTTTCTGTAGTATTTCTGCCTTCTGTGCAGTGGCTTAACGGGGAAGCAGGGGAAGCGGCTGACAAGGGGCCCGTCCGCCTGGGAGCTGATTCTCAGTGTCAGACAACATGAGGAATATCTCAGGCCGGGCCCTTCACTTACAGTGTGTTCACATCACCCCGGCTGATTTTCCTTACTGCCTGTCTCTGCCAGCATAGCGCCGCCTACTAGTGCTATATGCTAATTAAGCCTTCCTGCTAAGTTCTTGTCCTGACTGGAGAGTGTGGCAGGAGAGAGAGGAAGTGCAGCAGGCAAGAGGAGCGTCATTACAGCGGCACAGCAGCGAGCACACATCACTCATTCCTTGGCTTTTAAGGTATGTGTGCACTGCCTGTGCCCCCCTGGCCCTTTCAGTGCAGCCCCTGGCCCTTGTCTGCGCCCCCCTGGCCTGTGCCCCCCCGGCCTCTGTCTGTGCTCCCCTCCCCGGCCCCTGTCTGCATCTCCCTGGTTCTTGTCTGTGCTCCCTCTAGCCCCTGTCTGTGCCCCCTGGCCTGTTGCCCCCCTGGACCCTATCTGCACCCCCTGGCACTAATATGCACCCCCCTGGCCCTTATACGCACCCCTGGCCGTTATTTGCACCCTCTGGCACTAATATGCACCCCCTGGCCATTATCTGTACCCCCTGGCCGTTATTTGCACCCCCTGGCACTAATATGCACCCCCTGGCCCTTGCACCCCTGGCCGTTATTTGCACCCTCTGGCACTAATATGCACCCCCTGGCCATTATCTGTACCCCCTGGCCGTTATTTGCACCCCCTGGCACTAATATGCACCCCCTGGCCCTTATCTGTGCCTCCTGGCCTCTGTCTGCACCACCCTGGCCCTTGTCTGCATCCCTGGCCCTTGCTTGCGTCCCTGACCCTTGTTTGTGCCCCTGGCCATTGTTTGTGCCCCTGGCTCTTATCTGCACCCCACTGGTCCTGGCATGTGCCCCCTGGCCCTTGTCTATGCCCCCCCCTTGGCCCTTGTCTGCGTCCCTGGCCCTTGTTTGAGCCCCTGACCCTTGTTTGTGCCCCTGGCCATTGTTTGTGCCCCTGGCTCTTATCTGCACCCCACTGGTCCTGGCGTGTGCCCCCTTGCCCCTGTCTGCACCTCCCTGGCCCTTGTATGTGCCCCACCTGGCCCTTGTCTATGCCCCCCCCTTGGCCCTTGTCTGCATCCCTGGCCCTTGTTTGCGCCCCTGACCCTTGTTTGTGCCCCTGGCCATTGTTTGTGCCCCTAGACTCTTATCTGCACCCCCCCTGGTCCTGGCTTGTGCCCCCTGGGACCCTGTCTGCACCTCCCTGGCCCTAGTATGTTCCCCACCTGGCCCTTGTCTACGCCCCCCGCCCGGCCCTTGTCTGCATCCCTGGCCCTTGTTTGCGCCCCTGACCCTTGTTTGTGCCCCTGGCCATTGTTTGTGCCCCTGGCTCTTATCTGCACCCCCCTGGTCCTGGCCTGTGCCCCCTGGCCCCTGTCTGCACCTTCCTGGCCCTAGTATGTGCCCCACCTGGCCCTTGTCTGCACCTCCCTGGCCTTTGCTTGTGCCCCCTGGCCCCTGTCTGTGCCCTCCTGGGCCTGGCCCCTGTTTATTCAGGTCTCTTATTGCCTCTAGAGATCTGCTGTGCACCAATACAACAGGCTACAAGCACATATGGGGTGTTTGCAAAAAGAAGAGAAAATGGGGAACATATACTGGCAAGCATTTTCTCCTTTAACCCCTTGTGAAAGTGAAAAATTGGGGTCTGCTAGTAATTTTAGATTTTTACAAATGTGTGCTTTGAAATGCTTTCTGTAGTATTTCTGCCTTCTGTGAGTCACCTGTTTGCTGAAAAATACCCTTTCTAAGACTTAAAATGTTCGTACGGGGGTGCTATTTCCAAAATGGGGGTCACTTATTGGGGTTTTTCATTTCTGGGGACCTCAAGAATTTTTTGAATGCGACATGGCACCTAAAATAAATGTCTGCCAATTCTAGTCAGCAAAATCCGTATTTAGCTGTTTGACTCTAGAGCCCTGCTGTGCGCCCATACATCATTTTTGAGCAGATATGGGGTATTAGCGTATTCAGGGGGAAATGGAGAACAAAATGTGTGGTGCGTTTTGTCCTGTAACCCCTTGTGAAAGTGAAAAATGTGGGTGTAAAGCAACTTTTTCTGGAAAAAAATGTAATATTTCATTTACACAGCCAAGTGTTTCCTAATTCTGTGAAACGCCTGATGGATCAAAGTGCTCAATACACACCTTGAATTATTCCTTGAGTGGTGTAGTCTCCGGAATGGGGTCCCTTTTTGGGGGTTTCCAGGGGTAGGTCCACCTCAGGGTGTCTTTATATGCGACATAGCTCCCAATTACCATTCCAGCTAAATCCTCTCTCCAAAAGCCATATGGTGCTTCTTCCTCTCTGAAGCATGCTGTGCGCCCATAGATCAGTTTTTGAGCACACATGGGTTGTTTCAGTAAACTCCAGATTCAGGGTAACAGATTTTGTTTTTTGTTTGGCTGTTAACTCTTGATGTGTTGCAGAAAAAAATAGATTAAAATTTAATTTCCATTTTCATTTAATTCTCGTGGGGCACCTAAAGGGTTAACAAAGTTTGTAAAATCAGTTTTCAATAGCTTGAGGGGTACAGTTTTTGAAATGGGGTGATTTATGGGTGGTTTCTAATATGTAAGCCCCAGAAAGTGACTTCATAACTGAACTGGTCCTGAAAAAATTGGTGTTTGGAAATGTTTCAGGGTTTCAGGGTTCTCAAAAATTTTAAGTTGCTTCTAAACCTCTAAGCCTTCTAACATCCCAAAAGAATAAAATGTCATTTTCAAAATGATCCAAACATAAAGTAGACATATGGGGAATGTAAAGTAATAACTATATTTGGAGTTATTACTATCTATTATAAAAGTAGAGAAATAGAAATTTGCTAATTTGCTAATTTTTCCAAATTTTTGGTAAATTTGGTATTTTTTTATAAATAAAAATGAAATATTTTGACTCAAATTTACCACTGTCATCATGATGTACAGTATGTGATGAGAAAACATTCTTAGAATGGCCTGTATAAGTAAAAGCGTTTTAAAGTTATTACCACATAAAGTGACACTTAACAGATTTGCAAAAATCGTCACGGGATTTAAGGTGAAGAGTGTAGGGGTAGTGAAGGGGTTTAAACAAAAAGATCTATTTTGGTCTCTAATGTTCATGCAACATTGTTCCAATAGCCTGCTAGCTTGTCCATGTGATCTTCAGCAAACTGCAGACAGGCAACAATGTTCTTTTTGCAGGGCAGCAGCTTTCTCCCTGCAATCTTACCATGCATGCCATTGTTGCTCAATGTCCTCCTAGATTTATGAACATTAACATTAGCTAATGTGAGAAAGGGTTTAAGTTGCTTGGAGGTTATATAGGCTTGCCTTGTGACCTCATAGACTATTATATGCCTTGCTCTTGGCATGATCTTTGTTGGTTTACCACTCCTGGGGAGGGTAATAATGGTCTTGCATTTTCTCCATTTATGGTCAGGGCTAGGAGACCGGAGCGTGGAGCCCCTAACCCGGACCATAGTGGCTGAGGTGTGCCGGGAGCCACGTACGTGGGTATGCCAAGAAAGGGGGCATACCCCACAGAATGGTGCCTGATGATGAATAGTAAAAAAAAGGGGAGGGAGGGGGGGGCAAGCGGCTCGTGGCGTGGAGAGCCTGGAGGGGAGCGGCCTTAAGAATAAGAGGCCCCTCCCACAAATACAGGCTGATAAATCAGCCTTAACTATTTATGGTCAGGGCTAGGAGACCGGAGCGTGGAGCCCCTAACCCGGACCATAGTGGCTGAGGTGTGCCGTGAGCCACGTACGTGGGTATGCCAAGAAAGGGGGCAAGAGACTCAGAATAGATGCAAAATATTTATTATGTAATTACAGAGCTAGAGTACAAAACGCCTGCGAAATTTCTGCCTGGGGATTTGGCACGTACCTGGCGAAACAGGAGGAGCGCCAGCGCCCCATAGACCGGATTATGTGGGCCGGAACATTATGCTGGGATGCGGCGGAGGCTGCCCCTATTCGAAATGAGTGGCCAGAAATTCCTTTAGGATCGAGTCCCATGCCCTGAACCACTGAACGGATGTATGCGATGAATTTGGAGGTGGAAAGGGGTCTTGCCCCGCAGGGGAGCAGTGGGCTGTCCGACGGGCGAGCAGAAAGGAGTGACAGTAACTGTCGGAGGACCTGAACTGGACACCACTGGTTACCTGTGGGGTAGAACCTAACTTCCGTTGGAGGACCCGTTTGACTGGTTTTGGTAGTAGGCAGGTGGAGGATGAAATGTTCGCTGACCCCTACCAGGTGATGTTTTTGAAGGACATTCTTCTGCCCAGGCCCAACTGAGAATTCCCCGGGCCTGAGGAAGCCATAAAACCGAGGTACATGGCTGCTTTTAAAACCAGACTAAGAGAGTGCCCAACAGGACAGTTGTCTAGGGCCAGCAAGAGAGCCCAGAACAGTTCACCGGAGACTGGCAACATCTGGACCCAAACTCCCCTTTTTCTCTTCTCCAGGCCCCTGAGAGCTGCTTTAACGATTCGTATGGAGAGAATAGAGCCCCCCGCTAGAATAGCTAGCATGTGATGGTGTGAAGCCCTGCGAGGTAAAGCTTGATGGTATTGGGTGAGAGACCCAGCTGGGAGTTGCAATATGCGATAAACACCAGGAGACAGTAGGCCTGGGCGATCCAGGAGAAAAAACAGGCATGATACATTAATGACCGGACCCTTACCTTGCTGGCTGACTAATTGGAAGCGGGAACCCGGTGCAGGAAAATAGAACTGTTCAGGTAAGCTGATATGGAGGAGGACGCAGTTTTATTTTTTTTTTTTTTTTAACCCTGTACCGGGGAATCGGACCCGAACGCTGAACTGGCTGATCTGCGGCGGGAATGGGAATGCCGATGCGGTGGTGCAGGGCAAGGCCGAACTTAAATATATAGAGATGTGCTGACAGACGAACCAGTGCAGCGTGGGGCAGAGCGGGCATAGACCTAACCTGACCCTAGCCGGACTGCGGATATGCTTCCCCCGGCGGCATGCGTAGAACGGAAGCCGCATTCGCTTCAAGCACGCTTACTCGATTGGGGATCCAAGTGCTCTGAAGCCCGGCGTACCGGACCCTGTGCAAAAGCAGACCTGGTGCCAAGAATGCTGCGATCAATGCATGCAGCCGGGGAAGGTGCCGCGAGACCACCACAGCTGCACTCCAACAGTGTTGCACAGACTGTACCCTAGCTGTGGGTAAGCAGTGTCAGGTACTCCTGTGCCCTCCAGCGTCATCATTTATATAAAACATGAACAAACCATAAACTTTCTGTCATGAACGCAGCCGAGCTACACCTGACATCTGGCCCAACTCTTGAGGGGGCAGCAGCCGCCAATATTTTAATAACAATTTCAGCTCTGCTACATTCATGCCCAGAGCCGCCCATATGCCAACACACATACCGCTATGGATCACCTGACCTGCAGTGCGGCGGTGAGTGAGAGAGAGCTACTCCAGTAGCTGACCCCTGTGGGAAGGGAAATGCCGGCAGAGGACCGCTTGACCCACGCTGAATGCTCCGGGTGATAGACTGGCCCGAGCTGGAGGGAGACGCGGCGCCGGCCGTGAAGCCTCCTCTACTTACCCGTGGAAGGGACGCGAAGAGGCGAACGTTGTCCCGGCAACCTAGACGCCGGGCGGCGGAACCCGGAAGTGAGGTAGGGGAGCTGACGTCAGCAGCGCAGGAACGTAGGAGCAAGCGGCTCGCAAGCGGCTTGTGGCGTGGAGAGCCTGGAGGGGAGCGGCCTTAAGAATAAGAGGCCCCTCCCACAAATACAGGCTGATAAATCAGCCTTAACTATTTGTATACAATCTGATCGTGGATTGGTTGAAACTCTTTAGAAATGGTTTTGCAACCTTTTCTAGCGGATGAGCATCAACAACTCTTCTTCTGAGGTCCTCATAATTCTCCTTTGTTCATGTTATGATACACCTTCAGTGTGTTGTAAAGATCAGACTTTGATAGGTCACTGTTCTGTAAATAAAACAGGTCGCCCTGATTGTCATCCCACTGATTAAATTAAAGCATCCGACTCACCTTCATATTATTACCTTCATTTCAACTTCATATTATCTGCTAATCCTAAAGGTTCGCATTCTTTTGCCACTCACAGACATATGATATTGGATCATTTTCCTCAATAAAAATAAATGACCAAGTCTAAAATTTTTGATTTATTTTATTTGGTTATCTTTACTTTTAGCACTTATGTGAAAGTCTCATGAAGTTTAAGGTCAAATTTATGCAGCAATACAGAAAATTCCAAAGGGCTCATAAACTTTCAAGCACCACTGTATAATACACTGCAATACCACTGCAATACCACATGAATGACAAGAACCAAGGTTTCCCAGGAGAACATTTCCTAGAGAAATGGGGCCATTGTTTGGCCTTTGGCTGCTGTGGCTACACTTCAGCACTAAAAATACGCATGACAAGTGAACAATGAGGTGAGAGAAGGTGAGGGAGACTTTTTTTTTTATCATAGTGCATCCTGGTGCTATCTCTTCCTCAGGTAAATGACACACCCGGATGACCAATAATGTAAAACAAAACATGGTTCATCAGAAAAGGCCACTTTCTTCCATTGCTCTTGTGATCAAGATCTGGGGCTCATGTGCCCATTATAGGCACTTTTGACAGTGGACAGAGGTCAGCATGGGCATTCTGATTACCCTGCTACTAGGCAGCCCTATAAGCAGCAAGATGCAATGCTTTGTGTGTTCTGATAGCTCTCCATCATAGCTGGATAGAGTAAAAAAAATTACAGGACTTGGCGCATCGTGATTTGGTTAAGCTATATAATGTATCCAGGAAATCCCATGAATATAATTTGACCCAGGGCCAATTAACAGCTATTACTCAGCTGAAAGAAAATCACAGTTTAATCATTAGGATGGCCGGCAAGGGCGAGGGGGTGTCAGTAGAGCTTTTGAATACAAGTCTATATAACCAATTGAATATCAACCATCAAAATAATGAAAATATGTATCGTACACTCTCCTCTGACCCATCCTCTATCTTTCAGGAACATTTATGTGAAGTGTTAGGGGACCCGCGCTGTACATGTACGGGGCTGGTGGACGTGACTTAAGGACCAGTGCTGTACATGTATGGCGGGCTGATCGGGCGGGTACAGGAGCTGCGCCCGCCCGATCAGCAGCAGGGGTCCAGCAGTCACTGATAGAGTCACTGATAGCCGGACCCCTGCTGTATGCGCCGCCATAGGTGAAAACCCAGATGCCGGCGCATTAACCCTCGCACTGCCGCGGTCAGCGCTGACCGCGGCATGTGTGGATTCCTGCCGGGTGCGGGGTGGCCATCGGGTCCCCGGGTTGCCATGATGCGGACCCGATGGCAGGGAAGGCAGCCCAATGCCTTCCTTAGGCATCGTGGCTGCCTCCATGACAGCCTGTGAGATCCAGGGGGCTGTAAATGTATTATTGTGTATAATATCACTTAAAGCCAATGCATTACAATACAGAAGTATTGTAATGCATTGTAAATCAGACCCCCAAAAGTTTAAGTCCCAGAGTGGGGTTGGTCGTTCTGGTGTTCGAAAGGTATCACAAAAGTTTCACATTTATTTTCCCTCGGTTCTTTTAAGGAATCCTCAGCTATAGGGCTTAATAATTCTCCATTGAACGCACTTAAATACATGCAATTAAAGCACGCTTATACCTTCACAAGTAATAAAGAATATATGCATGTTAAGCAACACTTTTTTTGGAATTTTATTATAACATTAGTGGTCACAGAATAAAAATTTCACAAATATATAGTAAGTTTTTAAAAGCACTTTGTCTTGTCACTAAGTTCAAAAGTCCCTCTAAACGGGAGAGTAAATTAAGGAGTCCCATCTCTTGATGGCCCGAAATATATCAAAATAATAAAAAGTATATAAAATCGCTGTCTTATAGAGTAATGCAATTTAAAATCACTCACCGTTTATATTACACCCCAAAGTTGTTATCTAAAATATATGTACAAAAGGGTAAGAGTTTTTGTTCTCCTAAATGCAATAACTTTGAGACCGATTTTGTCCATCTCCTTTGGTCCTGTCGTTTGGTATCTCAGTTTTGGTAGAGGATTTTTGATGAACTAGGCAGGGGTGTACATCTGACTGAAATCCCCAGTTTTAATTACGCTATATTTGGTATATCCTTTTTTGAAAAAAAGCTCCCTAAAGTAATTAATCAATATTGGTTAGAAGGGTTTATGGTTGCGAAAGCTATAATTAATAAAGGCTGGGGTTCGGCCTCTCCCCCTTGTTTTTCCGAATGGAGGAACCAGTTTAACACAATGAGAGAATATGAATCGTTTCGCTCTAAAAAATAACTTGATAGTCATTTCCCTCCCGTTTTTTTTTTTTTTGCAATCCGTGTGGGCCTCTCCACTGGATGGTTTAGCCTTGGGTGGTTCTGGGATAGAGTATAAGGGTTGGATTCTATTTATATGATGATTATTATGTATACATGGAAATATTCTGTATGCAATGTGTTTGTTTTATATAATAAAACATTTTTATAAATAAAAAAATAAAAAAGTCCAAGAGTGGGACATAAAATAAAGTGAAAAAAAGCTAAAAAAATAAAGTTTTACAAATAAATTAAAACTTTCAAGTAAAAATAAAAGCGTCCTTTTCACAAAATAAAGTAAATAAAATTATAAAAAATATGGAAAAAAAGAAAAGTAGACAAATTAGTTACCACCATGTCCGTATCAACTGGCTCTATAAAAATATCATATGACCTAACCCCTCAGGTGAACACATTCAAAAAAAATAAAATAAAAACTGTGCTAAAAAAAACATTTTTTTCACTAAAAGTGCAATACCCAGCGATCAAAAAGGCCTACGTCCCCCAAAATAGTACCAATCTAACCGTCACCTCATCCTGCAAAAAATGAGCTCCTACCTAAGACAATCGCCCAAAAAATAAAAAAATACTATGGCTCTCAGACTATGGAGACACTAAAACATGATTTTTTTTTTGTTTTAAAAATGATATTACTGGGTAAAAAATAAATAAAAAAGTATACATATTAGGTTTTGCCACATCACTAACGACCTGCTCTATAAAAATATCACATGACCTAACCCCTCAGATGAACACCGTAAAAAAAAAAAAGGTGTAAAAAAGCCTTTTTTTTGTCACCTTACATCACAAAAAGTGTAATAGCAAGCGATCAAAAATTCATATGCACCCCAAAATAGTGCCAATCAAACCATCATCTTATGCCAAAAAAAATGAGCCCCTACATAAGACAGTAACCCAAAAAAAAAAAAAAAACTATGGCTTTCAGAATATGGAAACACTAAAAAAAATTTTTTTTTAAATGCTTTATTATGTAAAACTGAAACAAAAAAAGTCATAGTCATATTTGGTATTGCCGCATCTGTAACAACCTGCTCTATGAAAGTAGCATATGATCTAACCTGTCAGATGAACAACACTGTAAATAACAAAAAATAAAAACGGTGCCAAAACAGCTATTTTTTGTTACCTTGCCTCACAAAAAATGTAATATAGAGCAACCAAAGATCATATGCACCCTAAAATAGTACCAACAAAACTGCCACCTTATCCCGTAGTTTCTAAAATGGGGTAATGTTTTTGGAGTTTCTATGCTACGGGTGCATCAGGGGGTCTTCAAATGTGACATGGCAACATAAAATTATCCCAGTGAAATCTGCCCTCCAAAAATCATATGGCGTTCCTTTTCTTCTGCGCCCTGCCGTGTGCCCGTACAGCAGTTTCCGACCACATATGGGGCAATAAATATTACAGAATCAGGGCATTAAATATTGAGTTTTGTTTGGCTGTTAACCCTTGCTTTGTTACTGGAAAAAAAATGATTAAAATGGAAAATCTGCCAAAAAAGTGAAATTCTGAAATTTCATCTACTTTTTCCTTTAATTTTTGTGGAACACCTAAAGGGTTACCAAAGTTTGTAATATCAGTTTTGAATACCTTGAGGGGCGTATTTTCCAAAATGGGGGTACTTTTTTGGAGTTTCTACTCTAGGGGGGCATCAGGGGGTCTTCAAATGTGAAATGGCAACTTAAAAATTTCATTTACAAGAATAGGTGCACTACTGTGGTGGATGCAATCAACAAAATCAGACTAAACCCTCACACTGATGTTAAAATGAGACTTTAGCCAATATATCCTTGTATTAAGGACATACCAGAGCCCGCACACCCCGTCAAGGTATCTCAAGTGGCACGGGACCTAACGCTAACCTACCTGTGCCGTATGGGCAGTACCAGGGGCCGTGTGCTTTTAAATCCTTTGTGTTTCTGCCTTCTGTGGGACACCTGTTAGGTCAAAAGTACCCTTTCCACCCCTTAAAATGTTTGTACGGGGGTGCACTTTCCAAAATTAGGTCATTTATTGAAGTTTTTAATTTCTGGGGACCTCAGGAATTTTTTAAATGCGACATGACATATAAAATCCATGTCTGCCAATTCAGGCAAGCCAGCAAAATCTATATTCTAGAACCCTGCTATGCGCCCATACATCAGTTTTTAAGCACATATGGGGTATTGCCGTATTCGGGGAGAAATAGGGAACAAAATGTGTGGTGCATTTTGTCCTGTTATCCTTTAGGAAAGTGAAAAATGTGGGTGTAAAGCAACTTTTTCGAGAAAAAATAGCAATTTTTCATTTTCACTGCCAAGTGTTTCCTAATTCTAGGAAACATCATTGAGGTCAAAGTGCTCACTACACACCTTGAAAGATTCCTTGAGGGGTTTATTTTCCAAAATGGGGTCACTTTTTGGGGGTTTTCACTGTAGGGCCACCTCAGGGTGTCTTCATATACATCATAGCTCCCAATTACCATTCCAGCTAAATCTGCTTTCCAAAAGCCATATGGTGCTCCTTCCACTCTGAAGCCTGCTGTGTGCCCATACATCAATTTTTGAGCAAACATGGGGTGTTTCTGTAAACTCCAGAATCAGGGTAATAGATTTTGAGTTTTGTTTGGCTGTTAACCCTTGATGTGTTCCAGGAATGCGGACAATAATAGGACATGTTCTATTTTTTTGCGGAACGTAAATACGGACATACGGAAATGGAATGCACATAGAGTTCCTTCTTTTTTTTGCGGACCCATTGAAATGAATGGTTCCATATACGGTCTTCAAAAAACGGAATGAAAATACGTTCGTGTGCATGAGGCCTAACTAATTTTGTAAAATCAGTTTTGAATAGCTTGAGGTGTGTAGTTTCTAAAATGGTGTGATTTATGGGTGGTTTCTAATATGTAAGCCCCACAAAGTGATTTCATAACTGAACTGGTCCTTAAAAAATTGGGTTTTGGAAATTTTCTAAAAAAATTTAAGATTTGCTTTTAAACTTCTAAGCCTTCTAACTTCCCAAAAAAAGAATTTTTTTCAAAACGATCCAAACATGAAGTAGACATATGGGGAATGTAAAGTAATAACTATTTTAGGAGGTATTACTATTTATTTTAAAAGTATAGAAATTGAAATTTGGAAAGTTGCTAATTTTATTTGCAAATTATAAATAAAAATGAAACATTTTGACTCAAATTTACCACTGTCATGAGGTACAATATGTGATGAGAAAACAATCTCAGAATGGCCTGGATAAGTAAAAGCGTTTTAAAGTTATCACCACATAAAGTGATTTCAGATTTTCAAAAAATGGCCTGGTGAAAAATGGCAGGGTCATGAAGGGGTTAAAACTTCAATTTAATAAGAGCCTTCTTGTTTTCGAAACAATTCCACAACCTTAGAAGAAGCATTACATATATTTGTGTATTAACCCTGAGAATGCTAGAGAGCATAGTAGGTTTGAGTGGGTGACTGTGAGTTACCTAGTTTAAGGCATCTTGTCCGCCTTATATGACACGTGGTAACAGCAAGTATCCATTAGATGTGGATGTCGGATAGCTAAAGGGGAAAGATTTAGTGTAACCATGTGGCTCAAAGTGACAGAGTGGGACGTTGACGTTAAAATCTGGGTGAACCTTTAAACTCACATTCTGATTCTAAGTCACGATCCTGACAGTCCTTACTGTGCAAGGAGTTTAGACATTACCAAGATGATAGGTCCCTGACCACAGACTCTACATTCCTGACTGATCCGTTACGGTTTCATGGCTCCTGGCTGTCATAACTGGACTTCCTGGCCCCACCTGTCACCACCTGTCAGTTTCTACACAGACAGGGTCAGATACATCACTGCAACCAATGACTGGCCTTCGCTATGACATGTTCCCATGCGGCACGTCACAGCTGGGTCACATGTTACCACTGAGGTCAGTCATTGGCTGCAGTACCACACATGACCCTGTCAATACGGAAGTTGACAGGCGGGGAAAGGCAAGTAGGGAGGAATAAAAAAAAAATCCTGGGCAACCCCTTTAAGAAATCAAGAATGCACCTCTAATTCTTATTTTCAATGCTTTTGATTTCATCACATACTTTGAAAATCATTGGCTTCAGTCTTTTGGAGGATGTCATCAGATTCATAAGTGAATCCTTACAGCTGATTTATAATCTTCAATCCTATCTGAATAAGAGGCAGTTTTGGCCAGGGCTTTGATAATAAAGGTACAAAATACCTGAAATCTTGAAACCTAATTTCTGTAGCAGAAAGGGCCTCATACCTCACCTGTGTCTGTATGGCAGTTCAAGATCAGTAGGACTAGATGGAGGTAAAGTGTGTAAATAGTTCATTCTGATTTATTCCTATTTAGAGTGAGTGTTGCTAGTGGGATGGATGACTCAGTCTGGTGATTACTTGGACTTTGTTGGAGTTACATGTGATGTTGATACTTAGGCCCCTTTCACACGAGCGAGTTTTCCCGAGCGGGTGCAATGCATGACGTGAACTCATATCACCCGCACTGAATCCTGACCCATTTATTTCAATCGGTCTGTGTACATGAGCTTTTTGTTCACGCATCAGTTCTGCTTTTTTGTGAAAAACGCAGCATGTTCTATATTCTGCATCTTTCACTCAGCCCTGGCCCCATAGAAGTGAATGGGGCTTTAGTGAAAAACGCATTGCATCCGGAAGCAAGTGAGGATGCAGTGCGTTTTTCACTGATGGTTGCTAGGAGATGTTTTTTTAAAACCTTCAGTTTTTTATCACGTGCGTAAAAAACGCATTAAAACGCATTGCACCCGCGTGGAAAAAACTGAACAACTGAATGCAATTGCAGACAAAACTGACTGAACTTTCTTGCAAAATGGTGAGAGTTTCACTGAAGCATCCAGACCTAATCCGTCACGCTCGTGTGAAGGAGGCCTTAATGGAGGTTTATGTTAATGGAATGCCAAAATCTACTTAGTTAGACCATACATAGACACATTCATGGGCTATACTCTTCACCGGCCCAGGTTCTACTGTACTTGTAAGGCAACTATACAAGCCATATTTTAAAGGGGTTGTCCAATATTTGGCCTGACCCCCACATTGCCGGATCTATGGAGAGATGCATACTTACTCTCTTCCTGCCCTGGGTTCCAGTTCCTTCAGACCCCTGCTGCCACTGATGCCCTGTGGTTCCATGTGTCAATATTTTTGTTTGGATGGTGTTTATGTGCTCTGCTGCAGCCGATGACTGGCTGCAGTGGTGTTTCATCCCCCATGCATTTCGTCAGTTGGTCATGTGACAAAGTTGTATAACTTTTCATTATACAAAGTTTAAGCTTTATTTACATAAAGGAGGAAAACTGCTTTTAGACTTTGTACACATGGCTTTAGTAATAACATCTCAGCAAATTTTGATGCACCCACTATAATGAGGTGTGTCAGTTTTCATTCAGGGTTCCTGCATTTTTGATGTTAAGAATAATGCAGCAGACTGGAACTGTTGGTGGAAATTATATATTGCAGATGCAACGGGTTGTTCACCTTTTATTTAGTGATAGCCTATCCTCACTAGTAGAGATGAGCAAATTTCAGGTTATGAATATAGTTCACGCTTCGTTTGGTGGGGAAAGCAGAATTGTGGTATGGATTCCGTTACCAGGGACCATAACGCAATTCTATGACGGAATGCATAACGGAATGCTTTTAGAGGCATTCCGTTATTTATTTAGTCATAATAGAAGTCTATGGCCTGCATAACGAATCTGTCCTGTTTCCGTTATGCAGGAGAAGACTCCCCTGCATGACGGAAACGGCACAGATCCGTTTTGCAACCCAGAGACTTCTATTATGACAAAATGCATAAAGGCATTCCATTATGCATTCTGTCATAGAATTGCGTTATGTTCTTTGGTAACGGAATCCATAACGCAATTCTGCTTTTACCACCAAACAAAGCATGAACGAATTTCAAAATATGAAACTCGCTTATCTCTACTCACTAGCTGATCTGCCAGGGTCCAACAGCTAGTGATGGCCTATGCTGAGGATAGACTATCACTTAATAAATGTGGACAACCCTTTTGGTTACTATATATTTTGAATTAATATGCAGCATTAGTGCAAAGAAAAGTAGAGTACGTATCCATATTTACCAATCAAATTGCCACTCTGAGAAGTGGTAGCTGAAGTCTGATTGGTTGCTCCCCTTCTCCCTTAGGTGGTATGGACATGTTGTCACTGAATGGGTAGTGCATTATTTATTTGCTGTATGTATATAATAGATACTTGCTGTATAACAGTCGGAAGCTGTCCAGCTTTTGGAAGAGGTGAGGAATTATTTATCTGCTGATACTATTTCCACACAGAGTGAGCTTCTATTCACGTGTATCAGTTACACATGAAACCAGAACTTGTGCAGAAGACAGGGAGAGAGGGTGTCGCATGCAGAGATACCGCAGAGATAACTAGAAAACAAGGTCCAAACATAGGAGCATAGACAGTTCAGTGCATCATTAAAAAAGAAATACCGGTAAGTTAGACATAATGTCCATTACCAGGACGACCCTGCATAATCCCAAAACTGCAGAATTAAAAAAGTAAATACATATCTATTAAGAAATATCAAGATCCACCTAGGAAAGCTTGATCAAGTACTGGGCATCAGCTCCCGTACTCCTCCATCTTTAAAGCAGGATAGGACATGGTGTCTATAGGTCATCTAGTAAATGGACAGGGGAGTGGAGTAACACATAACCGTAGGATCAGACTACTCATGGGTTTTGTGTATAGTGTGTAATAACCATGTAGACGTATAGGGAGGAAATGTATTAAGACTGCCATTTCTTATGGCAGTCTTAATAACAAACCACTATTGTTAAGCTAGCAGCCTGCGTTCGCTTTTGTCCCCCTCCCCTGAGCACGCACTGGTGCCACGTCACTTACCCTGACCCGTCTGTTGCTATGCAGGTGGTCTGGGCCTCCTCTGCCCAAAAGCGAAGGCTGTTCCCTGACCTTTTCCATTAGGCCTTCCTGTACTGCTCTAAGGGCCAGAGAGCACCCTAGTTTCCCCTCCCAATGGCTGGACATTTCAGGGTATTTTAGGCCCTTCTCATAGGGGAGGGTGCTTGACCTTTATGTTAGCTAGTCCTAAGTGAGTCCTTAGTGAAGGTGTGCTGCTCTGTGTGTCTGCTCATGTACCATCCTCTGTCTACTGATTCTCACCCTTCGCTGCCTGATCTGACCTTAGCCTGTTTTCCGTATAGACTTTTTGCCATCTGCTAGTGACAATGAAGTCAAGATCCTGGTATTAGAGTTAAAGGATGAATACCAGGGTACTACCTGATAAACACCTTTAAGTTTAGCCCAAACTCAAACCCATTACTCGTTACACCTATGATATGCCAGAATTATTAAGCAGTAATAAATCTGGTCCATTTTTAGAAGTTCTGTGCGGCAGTGGTTCCAGATATCAGCCCCCAACCATTCAGATACTTTTTCTCTATGCTATGCAGCAACTATTGCAGTACCAATTTGTTAATTTATGCATGACAATCAAATATTAATATATAAACAGATGTTTAGAAAGGAAAAAATAGATATGAATGAGTGCTTATTTTTTGATATGATTGTAAAATTTGTCAGGAACACGAATGATCTAATTTAATCTCAAGCACATAGAAAATTAACCCATGTATTTAAAACTTTTTTTTTTCACTTATCTGGTGGAGTTTGTTCTCTTTCTGTAGGTGGGCAGGAACTCACATATGACAATCAAGCACCTGCATATCCCAGGATATATAGCAACCCTCTTTAATCCCCTTCCTGCCTTGTATACAAAATAGTTCCTCACATTTAGTGCTAGAGATACATATGGTAGGTAATGCTCCCACAGTTTCCTTCTCCAGTATCTGGAGAGAGAGATAACTATATATTTCTATTAATTTAGAAGTAGGGATGAATGCATGAATGAATGAAAGTGTTGAGGGGAGGAGCTGGAAGTTACTGAACATGTTAGTTCACCACCGAAATCCAGAGAAGGTGGACCAGAAGAATAAACAGCAGGGGGCGCAACCAGAGAGGAAAGTGTACATGAAAAAAACTAACAATATTTTTATTACATATTTATTGCAATGATACGGGATAACCCCTTTAACAATAAAAATAAACATGGTCAATTGCATGGATGAAAATTACCAATTACAGCTGACTGTCTAGTCCCTTGAATTTTTTTTTTAACCAAAAGCTTTGAATGCTACAAAATTGTTAGTCACAACTCCCTGGGGTGTGAAAATTAAAAAAAATAACTACTTGTCGAAGGACTAAAGCGGGGGCTCGATCTACTTGTCCCTCATGAAAATCTACTTGTCCTGAACTTATACTGTATGGGACAGCCACACCACAAGGAGACGTTATACTGTATGGGGGCAGCTACAAGGAGACATTATACTGTATGGGGCAGCCACAAGGAGACGTTATACTATATGGGGGACCACAAGGAGACGTTATACTGTATGGAGGGCCACAAGGAGACATCATACTGTATGGGAGCAGGGGCCACAAGGAGACGTTATACGGTATGGGGGCAGCCACAAGGAGATGTTATACTGTATGGGGGCAGCCACAAGGACATAATATACTGTATGGAGGCCACAAAGAGACATTATATACTCTGTATGGGCAGGCAGCGGGCCACAAGGAGACATTATATACTGTATGGGGCCACAAGGAGACATTATATACTGTGTGGGCAGGCAGCAGGGCACAAGGAGACATTATATACTGTGAGATCTACAAAGAGTTAACCAGCTGAGTGTATGGGCAAGAAGCGGGAACTATACTGGAAGGGGGGCCACAAGGTGACATTATACTCTATGGGACAACAATTTGTACCCCCTTCGCCATCAGTATCACAATGTCTTGTGGCCACCATACAGTAATGTCTTCTTTTTGCCCCTGTATGGGAGACATTATAGTTTATCAAGTGATCACCACATGCAGTGCAGATTGCAGGCAGGGCCAGGGCCGCAAAGGACAGACACTGCAACCTTTATTTCTAAAGGGTTTCTCACTCCTCTTCTCCCATCTTGGCTTGGACACAGTGTGCTGACTGACTGTGCCCGCCTCGCTCCTGTGCTCGGCAGGTGGGCGGAGACTAAGATATGGGAGCGAGGAGGAGCCGGGGGCGGCCTCTGCAGGAAGTCATATGTACGGTACGCAGATACACAATACAGGGCCGGGCTGACACAGATTTAGGAGCGGTCAGCACGCATATGACCGCCCCTATTACCACCCAACCCACTCAGCGCTGCTACTTGCCCGCAGCCGGGCTAAGCTACTGCCCGGCGCCCGGAACTGCGTTGGGCAATACGATTTCCACACTCCTGCCACATTATGATCACTGCAGCCAATCACTGGATGCAGAGGACATCACTGCTGCAGCTAGTGATTGGCTGCAGTAGTCACATGTCTGTGTCGAAATCTCACAGCTGGAGGCCAGGATACAAAGACCATCGAGGAACTTGAGAAGCTGCTATGTCATTTTATAGGATTCAAAGCTATATACCAATTCAAGGCTAGACAGCCTCTTTCACACAAAAAAAAAAAATGTTGCAACCTTAAGGTCATATTTTTACACCTAGAAAAGCTACATAAAGAAGCATAAAGTAGCATATACTGGCATATATGTATAATTAACTCAGGTACATATTCCTTCCTGACATAAAATGTCAGGGGTAATCGTTTTCTTACTGCATTAGTTCAGCCTTTCACATGTCACCTATTAAGTTTCCTCTGTATGAAGAAGTTCCTGCAACTTTAATGAAGTCACAAAACCCCAGAGTGTTAGAGCCAATGAGGCCAAAGAGCTGTGCACCTGAGATGCTTTGCATATTATAAGATGCCACTCATACCCAAATTAAATTTGCACACCATTAGACAGTCAGCTAATCTAGCAGTAGACAGTACATGCTGGAAGACTTGGTGCATAATTGAAGACAACTGGTCATTTAGTGTGCAAATCTGGATGACGGTCAAACCTGGATCTGCTCTGCATCCCGTGAAGAGCCTTCACTGGAAAGACAATTTTACCGATTACAGAAAGGTTGTATTCACGAGTCCTACATCACTTGATATTGCAAACATTCTGTTCTACATCTTTCCCAGCATTTTGTACCATGAGCCAAAGTTTCTGGAAAGTTTACAAAGCAAAAGTTCTGCAGACATTCAACACAGAACAAAATGAAGAAGCACATGAAGAGGTAAGCACTTTAAGGATTAAAATAGGAGCTATGTAAGGTAGATACATCAATTGAGAATGTCTACACCAATAGGAAATTACTGTTTTAAGAGTGACTGCTATAAAATAAAAATATTAATAAATTATGTGACAACGGTAAAAGCTATATGAATATATGAATAATGTATTTCAGAGTGACACCACAGAGATTATTGAACCTGAAAATCAAGAAAATGGAGATGAAGGATTAAACATGTCCCACCTTGCAAGAAAGGTAAGTGCAGTATGATTTGTCATACATTGGGAATTACAGACTTTGTTTGCCCTTGCCAGAAGAATTTCTAGTATGTACAGGTGAAGATATGGCTTTTAATGACTTTACAGTACCAAATACCTATTACATCCAGTGCCTCACAGGTGACGTCTTCTCTGATGTAGATGTTCCCTTATCTCTTCTCCATTTGGCCTTGACGACATCTTTAGGCCACATCTTATCCCGACAGAGCTTTACACACAGCCATCTTAGGTTCCTCACTTTTCTATCATCCTTCCTACCCTGGTGCCCCAACATTGTTATAATGATGCTACCCCAAATATTATGCTCGTTGGGCTCCCCAATGCCTCAAAATAATATACTGCAAAGATCATAGTGCCATACAAATAGTATCCCCAAAGTAATATAAAAGTCCCACCAATAATAATAATTCTCTCCTAGAGTGTCCTCATTAGTTATAATACCGCCTACAATGCCTCTAATAATGATAATGCTCCCCAAGAGTGCCACATTAGTAGTAGTGTACTCCATAGTGTTCCTACCATAGTGCCCCCAGCAGAAATTAGGCCCACCTGTACTCCTTCCAGTAGTTTAAAATGGCAACTGAAGTCCCCACAGTAGTTAAAATGCCCCTTTATAGTGCCCCTTATAGTTAAAATGGCCCCTGTAGTACCCCAGTAGTTAAAATGCACCATATAGTACCCCCAGTAGTTAAAATGTCCCTATATTGCTCTCAGTAGTTACATTGCCTGCTGTAGTGCCCCCAGTAGTTTAAATGCCCTATAGTGCCCCAGCAGTTAAAATGCCCCACCGTAGTGCCCCATTATTTAGAATTCCCCTTATAGTGCCCCCAGTAGTTAAAATGTCTGCTGTAGTGCCCTCAGTAGGTACTATAGTTCTCTCAGTCCTTAAAATTACCCTATAGTGCCCCAACAGTTAAAATGCCCCACCGTTGTGCCCACAATAGTTAAAATGTTTGTTGTAGTGCCCCAGTAGTTAAAATGCCCCCTATAGTGCTCCTAGTAGTTAAAGTGCCCCTGCCCCTTGTAGTGCCTCAATAGTTATAATCACCCCTGTTATGCCCAGAACTTTTAATTCTCCTGACCCCTAGAGCACCCCAGTAGTATCCATAGTGACAAATAATAAAAAAATCAAATACCTCACTACCACTCCCTGGTGTCTGTGATGGGAGGCCACAGTCTTCTTCCAGTCTGTGCTGCCTGCATCCCATGCAGGTGGTCATGATGATATCATCGCCCAGCCTGCGCCACTGATGCATCTTCTAATAGGTCCCAGGCCTAGTCGTCTGTGTCCTATTAGAGTGAAATTTTACATTGGGTTCTCAATGCCACCCGTGTTGCCTGGCTACAGTTCATCGACCATAAATTGCTGGCCCAGCAGTAGTTCGTGAAACCTAAAAACCACTGTCTAGGCCAGTCTAGGTCTTCAGACTGTTTTTTAAGATCCATCTGGAGGCCGTGTTCTGCCATTACATATCATGAGAAGGGGAGGGATTATTTTTCAAACAGGCACTTTTCAAAATTAGCGTACAGCCTGTTCTTCCATAACCGATGAAAGACAGCGCTTCCGGTAAGATGTCAAGATCTTGACAAACATTATTAACAGACTCCAGGAATACTGCCAGAGCATTACTAAGGCCAAATATTATGACAAGATATTCATAATGACCTTCTCAAGTGTTAAAAGCTATGTTGCACTCTTCACCTGTTTTTTATCGGCTATGGAAGAAACAGGCTGTACGCTAATTTTTAAAAGTGCCTGTTTGAAAAATCATCCCTCCCCTTCTCATGATATATAATGACAGAACACGGCCTCCTGATGGATCCTAAAAAAATGTCTGAAGACCTAGACTGGCTTCGTCGCTAGGGACTAAAAAACTTCCAGTGGTTTTTAGGTTTCACTAACTACCACTGGGCCAGCTATTTATTTCTCATTTCTTCACACACACCTCAGCTTTTTTAACTCTCACTAGAAAAGGGGTGAATCCCAAACATTGGTCACCTGAAGCAGAGGCTACTTTCCAGACTCACCGTTCGGTCACTATTGCTCTCATCGCATCAAACCCCCACTCTTTCCATTGCCCAGCCCCTCCCTCTTTGCATGGATTGACAGAGCCAGACAGTGGTAATTAGTGTATGCTTGGTACTCGGCGGTGTTCGGCCGAACACCCCGTGTGCTCAAGCCCGATGCTCGAGTCTCCTCCCTACTAGATATCTCAGATAGTCAACTGTCCGTCCAAGCAGCAAACATGAGGTGAAACGCATTCTTTGTATCTGAATAACATCCTGAAGAAAAGGTACATCTCAGCCTTTTTACATAATATCTATTTTTATGGACCATGCTGGTATAACCTGGCTATCTCCTGTATATAATTATATATTTACGGCTGGTATAAGTTAGACATCTTCTTGTATATAGTGATATGGACCATGCTGGTATAACCTGGCTATCTCCTGTACATAATTATATATTTATGGCTGGTATAAGTTATATATCTCCTTGTATATAGTGATATGGAGCATGCTGGTATGACCTGGGCATCTGCTGTATATAATTATATATGTACCGCTGGTATAAGTTATATATCTCCTTGTATACGATCTGGGAGTCCAAGATGCATTCAGACATCGTCCCTATGATGTTCCCGAACCATTTCAGTGGTGTTTCCTTCAATTTCTGTCCTTTTCCAGACAGAGCAGGGGGTGCCTGGTTTAATGCTCTGGTTCTCCTATTGACTTGGTCTGAGCACCCGAACATTTGGGTGCTCGATCAACACTAGTGGTAATATAATCTCATGTGGCCCTGTGCTCTTGTGCATTCGCTGTCATTTCACCTATTGCCACACGTGCAGTACAACATGATACATGCTACGTTGGAAATCAATTGTACTGCACAAGAGCCAGCTGTATTGCACAGGGCCAGGCTAGATTATATTGCCACTAATTGGCCCTGTTAATAAAAGCAGGGAGAGAGGGGCTGGATGCCGGAGGGATGGGATCTTTGGCAAAAGGCTGCTGTCACGTGGTCAGTTTGTTTGGTCAATATTTTACCACATTTTTCCTCATTTGCGAATTAGTGTTCACTAATGTCATATATTCACTGTTTGCATTTTTTCCATGCATGTGAAATCAAGGGTTCATCCAGCACATTCTGATTTTAATTTCCATGGGTTTCTTTTTGTTGGTATGGCTGGCACATATGTAAGCTAGTAGCACATCATTTTCCTTTTAACCCATCTCCTCTACCTTGCCATCGTTCTTGCTGGGCAGGATACTCTCATTACTCTATGGGGGAGATTTACCGTTTCCCTTGTCCCTGAAAGTGGATTTAAAAAGTCGCTTCCTGACTGTTTGCGTCTTTAAAAAAAAAAATTGGTGTATTTCTTGGATTTTACTCTGCCCTCGCCACTTTCTCTAAAGTGGGTGTAGCAAGGGCAGGAAGAGTCGTAGCCAGCAACCCCGGCAAATTTCTCTTCATTTATGCCAGCTTTCTGGGGCAAATGAAGCCAGAAGTCTACGGCAGCTCTGAGCTGTCATAGATTTCTGGTTAGCGCATGGACTGCAGGAGAATGCGCCCAATTTATGATGAGGCATGCTCCTCGTTATAAATAAGGTGCTTCCTCTGGTGGTGTAGGGAATATCAAGACCAGCGCAGAAAGCGTTGTCCATGCCCGCTGCTCCAACAAGACAGGCCGTATGCCCTAGACATCTTCATCCAGTAGGACTTAAACATAGTAGATATGTTTCTACCCATGCAAGTGCAATGCGCGCAAGTTTTCCAGTGCACATATATGTAAATGTATTGGGCTAAGTTGTCCAATGCACGGCCCACTCCTCCTGACCATGCCACCCCTAAAAGCGGTGGTCAGAAAAGGGGGAAAAGTTACAAGATTCAGTGCAAAGCATTCCCACTTAGGCTTCATCATAGCAATAAGAGAACATGGCTTCCCGTACTGAAGATGAATCAGGGAACCTGTACAAGGTTTCCACTCAGGATAGACCTAGTGTTGCAGGGGATTACCAGTTCTTCCAGAATCTCAAAGTATTCAGCCTGATTGCATGGATATTGACTCATCCTAACTGAGGGTAATGAGCTTGTAAGAGCAACCTTGATATACTCCAGAGAAATAACCAGCAAGCAATCATATCTACTGTAAGGTGTAATCCACTTTTAGAAGGAGGTGCCTAGACAAGCAATAGGATCCCTGAGGCACTGTCATTACATGATATCATTTAGGTCTGTGAAGATGGAGTCTAATACCATTGTTGTTTGAATCTTAGGCTTCCCAAGGCAATCCTGTGCCAGAGAGATTCTGATAAGGAAGTTTAAAACCATGCTGAAGAAGATGAATCTCAGTCATAGTTTAGACCTACTGCCAGTCCCTACTGGTTCCATGTTTTTCCATTTGATCCTCTACGAAAAAAAACTACAGACAGTGACTGACCAACTAGGCGGTCTTCCTTGTTATCATAAGATTAGCATTGAAAGTCCGGTAGATAGAGACTGTAGTAGCCAAGGAACCTCATTGATACATCCCACCTGACAGATGAGTTTTTAGAACAGTACTATCTTTTGCTAATAAAAATTAATTATATGCTAAAAACATTAATATATTGCTTTGCGACTTTGTCATTAGGGCTGTAATACTAAATCTTCTGTGCATCTCTCACCCCTATATAGCTCTGTTTTAAAGTGAACCTGTCAAAAAATGTTGTAACGGTATGACTACTATAAGAGTGCTGAAAGTATACACCAGACACCTAATTTAAGAGTTCAGTGTATTACTAGGGTGAGTGCTCTCCTGTTTCCCACCACCTATCAGGGTAGCATACATATACATAGCAGCCTAACAGTCACCACTCTGAGGGCCAAGAGGAGATGAAAAGGGGCAAGGGAGTGTTCTGCTCATGAATACTCCAGAGGGATTCTTTTTGTGCTATTTTGGCTACATTTTTTGGCTCGTCCACCTTTAGGTCTTGGCTTGTTTTGTGCTGGTCAGTTATGGACATGGTTATGTGCGACGCTGCAGCGAATGACTGGCATCAGAGTTGACATGTCTCCAAGCGGCATGTTACCACTAAAGCCAGTACAATGCTCTTACAACAATAATATTTATGGCTATATTCACACTAGGTGTCATAGCTTTGTTGATAATGGGAACCATGATACTGTGACAGCAACAAACTACAATGAGTGATATAATGGGGTCCTTGGGGTTTCCATCAAAAGTGATGGACACCCAGTTCTAAGGGTGCAATTCATCATAGACCAGCATTTTACACCAATCTATGTTATCTCCTGTGCTGCCAGAGGATGCGCTTAATTTATGATGAGGCACCCACCTCATCATAAATTAGCTGCATCTTCTGGCAGTCTGTACATCTAGACTGGAGTCTATGGCAGCTCGGAGCTGCTGTAGATTTCAGTCTTCTTTTACACCAGTAGATAGATTTGTCATCCCTTCCTGTCTTCATCATGCCCCCTTTTCTGGAAACTCATGAGGGTGGTGTAGAAATTCCACTTGTGACTACACAAAGTTTGCAACCTTTTTATGCCAGAAAAATGCGCAGGCAGGCTGTTCTGGCAGAGGGACAACCTCCCAGAATTGACCGCATGCAGCCTAGCAGGATAATGCCTTGCACAGCCATTGACTATAATATATATAAAAAGTGGCCAGATCCCTGCCAAATGCTATTATAGTCAATGGAATTATCCAGCTAGGTCGGATCCGGTGAACTCCGACAGATTGTTACTTTAAACTTAGCTTTAATTAGGCTAAGTCCCCCAAAAATATATATTAACAGATGACAAACAGGCATTTGCTCATTTGTTGGCTGAACAGCTGCCATGTTTACGTGGGGCACTAATCAGCAATTAACATTCAAAGAATTATTGTCCCATGTAAGGGAGCTGCCACATGTTCAGTTTTTTTATGCAGTTTTTGAAGCCAAAACCAGGAGTGGATTCAAAAAGAGAAATAGTAGATGTCCTGCATACTTTTTCTCCTTTTATGAGCCATTTTTTTTGTTTGAAAAACTGCATCAAAAACCTGAACGTGTGTCAGCTCCCTTAAAGGGTCTACAATGTAAAAATTAGACACCAGAATTTCATTTGCTTGGCTATGCCTGACACAAAATCCTAAGTAAAGCAACATATCTTAAAATGGTCTTAGCTTGTGGAGTTAGGGTGCTGCCATGCATTCAGGTTTTTCTTTTGTATACTTTTTGAAGAAAAAAACAAGAGTGTATTAAAAAAGAGAAGTTGTATCTGTCCTTAAAGAGGTTGTTTTCCTTTATGATCTTTTGTACAGACCACACACCATGGCCGGACCCGCAGTGGTAATCATACTTAACTGGTTCCCACTGCTGGGCTCTGGCTCCATCACTGCCCTGCTGGCTCTGCGGGTCCTGGTTCCCCAAGTATTAACATGTGGTTTGATGCAGGATCACATCAGTTTTATGATCTACTCCTGTTTTTGACTTAAAAAACTGCATAAAAAACCTGCACATGTGTCAACACATTCATTGATTTCCTGTGATGGGAAACTCACAGCACAGCTGAATAGATTTTACTACTCTACTTGCACATAATATTAAATCTTGTCTTGATGGCACAGTAGAATATCTCTATCCAATGACCGCATTTTAGACTAAATGTAATGTGATCTTTCTCACTAGTATAGTCATATCCAGTTTGGAAAGAGGACATGTGAATTCTTCTCTCGATTTCTAAAGCATGTATTACACAGGCCAATTGAGCAAGCGATTGTCGGGAGGGAATCGTTCATTCTGGGCAATCATTTGCTAGCTAGCGGTATCCTCCACAGCATGGGGGGGGGGGGGGGCCAGTGATTGTTATGCTGTCTAGTGGTTTGCCAGCGGAAGATTGTAATTAGACAGCACTGCTGCTGACAAAAAATTATTTTTAAGCATGATTAAAAATCACAATTGGCTGATGAACGAGCATTTGCTCATTCCTCGGAAATCGGTGGCAGTGTGACACTGCAAGATGACTGCTAAAGAGCATTCATACGAACACTTGTTACAGATAGTCAGCCAAAAAATCAGCGGTTGTAATACAGCCTTAAGTTGAGTAGCTACAGTATGTGAATTTTAGGGTAATTTCCTTGGGTTATCCCTGAAATTATACACATGCAATGAGGATTATAAAAGAACGTGACCTAAGGGCTTTATTATCTGATGAATATCTATCCAATCAGACCAATAGTTGGTGTGTATAACAAAAGATCTGTGTGTGTAAACGGCCATCTGACCAATGATTGATCAGAAAATCTGTCAGATAATCTGTTGGTGTAATACAGCCCTTAGTAAGAATGCAAAGATAGAGTTATTGTAACATAAAAGGTGTCAATGTTGGACTGAATTACAAATTACTTGTAGTGCGAAGTTTATATATTATATATTGATGCATGTTTATGTACTGTATTGTTCCCAGGTTCAAGGAACATTTGGTTGGAGAACTGTAACTTCGTTGTTCACTAGAGAAGAACAAGAAACAGACCAGAGAGTTGAGCAAGCATCGGAGATGGCAACAGAAGAGTAAATGTCAATTTAAGTAGAGATGTGAAGGTAAATCATTGCTGATAATGATAAGAACACTAACAAGGTTTGATGGTTTTCTGCAGGACTGCATCTTCACGCACTTCAGACAACCCTCCACAGAAAAGCTCCTCAGCACTCTGGGGTGTATTCACTAACAGGTGGCAACAGAGTACTGTTCAACTCTCTGAAGCAAAAGGGGTACTGGAAGAGCCTCCAGAGGAACACAATGAAACTCACCATGTAGAGGAGACACCGTTTAGATGGGGTTTCCTCACTAGCAAACTAGCAGAATTAAGAAGCAAAAATGAGTAAGAACTTGACAATATGTAGATAATTGCTTTCTTGAGGAACTTTGTATCTTAATAACTGAGCAGATTATTCCCCAACGGAATTGTGTGACATAAGCAGGTTTGGAAATGACCATGTGTCCATTTGTTTGTGATTACTAAAATAAAGGCAACTAATTATTCGGTTGTCATCCCCTATAGAAATGGTTATTTTTTTTCAACATGTTGTTTCTGCAATCCTAAATACGTCTGTGGAAATTCATAATGGCTATAAAAACATGAATCTTAACAGATCTTTTTTCCATCTTTAATATAACCCTAAAACCAACAAAACACAATGACAATTTGGAAATTTGCTGAAAATAAATATCTACAGTAGATGATTCAACACAGATTCCCCTACATATTCTAACATCATTGAAATTCTACCATAGAATTAGCTGATTTGTCAGCATATTTTGATGTGTTCAACTTTTTTGTTGCCAACAACAACAAAAAAGTAATGCAGTAAGAACAAGGTGGTATAGAGCATTGACATGAAATGATGCAAAAAGGCTGTACATAAATTAAAAGCAACCAATAAGGAAATTATTTGGTCTAAAAATATGAATTTAACTTCAAATTTTACGATTTACAGGTTGGTTTGGGAAATAGAATTGGTAAGATGTAGAAAGTTACTGTGGTTTTTTTTTCTTGCACTGTTAATAGCATTGAGTTGTGTTGTGAACCATGTCAAACAGTAGATTCCCTAGTCAGCTGCTTATTTCCCTGCCCTCCAATGCTACGTGCTTGATGACAGCTGTATATCCACTTTATTACACGGGCATTACGTTCAATTACAGATACTGGAGTTTTTTCTTCTTTCTCTTCTTCTGCAATACCAAGAGCACAGCTCACTCTGTCCATGGATTCCAGACTACCTATTGGTGTGTTTTCTTCTTTTTGGTAGCTATTAAGTAGGTTTAACAAGCTACCTTCCAGCCCACAGCTCTCAAAAAATGTTTGGGCTTCAAAATCAGTAAAAGTCAGCTGGTCTTCTAATGAGACTTCTTGAACATTAGAGAACATGGGGCAAGGAGTTTGGCAAACAAGTGTTTTCTCTTTAACTCTTTGTAGCCGTGGTGACAGTGGAACCTCTTGGTTGCAGGTTTGACCTGTATTTTGTGAAAACCGAGAACTTCT